>JANAVB010040619.1:17061237-17248737 GCA_029216955.1 Iris pallida
AAATTGTATATATATATATATATATATATATATATATATATATATATATATATATATATATGAATATATCAAATTGACACTCTTTAATCAACACACGTCTAATTTGACACATATAAACTAACTCTCATGATACCAATACTCAATTCTATACCACCAAGCCAATTATATGATAGTAAACACCATATGATAGTAAATTCACAATAAAAATCCTACCAAGCTACTATAGCACAGTGACAATCAAATAGAGAATATATATCTAAATGGACTCACATGAACGTATATTAACTAGGGTGTGTGTCTATATGTACACCGAGTGTGTCTGATGGTGTGTCCGAGTTAGGGTTAGGGTTGTGTACGCATGTGTTAGTGGGTCAGTGTATGTGTGTAAGTATGTGTGTGTGTCCGAGTTAGGGTTAGGGTTAGTATCCACGTGTGTGTGTCTGTGTTAGGGTTAGGTTTTACTGAAGTAGGGGGTGGCCGGTGATTTTGGGGTTGACCGAGGAGGGGGCGCTCGGAGACGGCACCGGAGTTACGAAGGGGTAGTGGGCTGGAGCTGCGAAGGGGTGGCGGGCCGGAGTGGGTGGTTGGGACAGCATGGTCACAAGAATTCGGAGTCGGCACGAGACCTATGAAGGGGTGGCAGGCCGGAGGGGGTGGCGAGGACAGCATGGTCACGCGGGGGTGTAGAATCATGGAAAATATGGGGTTCATACGGGTCACAATTTGCCGCATAAGTACTTTAGGCCAAACTGGTCCGCATAAAGGAGAGCCGCATGACAGATTCGACACCTTATGCGGCCCGTCGACAAGCAGACTGATTAGAGCCACAAAAGAAAGATATGTGGCCAAGTTGATCAGTTCGTCTGATAAAGCTGACAAAATCTTTCAAAACTGACAGCTCTGACACTCTGACAAAAAAAATAAGACATGAGACGTGAGAAGACAAAATGTCATATCACCAAAGGCCGGATTCATGCGCTTTCATGCGGCCAGAAGGAGTGTTACCTAAGCCGCATGAACCTTATGCGGTTCAAATATATGCGGCCCTAAGGTCTTCGAACTTTGTACGGCCAAGGATGGTTGTAACCCAAGCCGCATGAGCTTTATGCTGCCCAAAATACAGAGTCTATACGGCTGCCCAAAATACAGAATCTATGCGGCTTAAAAGTCCTTAAGCTATATGCGGCCCAACGTGGTCGAAAACTGAGAGACTCATGCGGCTCTAAATGATTTCTATCCTACAATAGGACACGTGGCATGCTGACCAAGTCTCAACCACCCAGATTTGGTGCAATAAAATCCCAACAATTCGACAGCTGGCGGCCAAAGAGCGGGTCTTCACATGCTAATTAGCTACATGGCCACAGGCCATCTATGCGTCTCAAAATATACACCACTATAAATAGCAGGGTGCCACACCCCTACAAAAGGCTGGCAACCTTCAAAAGACAATTTTTTCAAGAGCTAAAGACTGCGTCGGATAGTCCAATGAGTAAGGCAGAGTTGATACACTTTTTCGAGCTTCCACCGTCACCCCCCAGAATCAAAAACTAAACAATTGTACTTAGATTGTTTCCGAGGATTTCTTTCTGGGCTCTTCTTTGTATAAACGAGTTTGCAATCAATTTTAGTATTTCTGTAATACCTGTCTTTGATATTTAATGCAAACACAATGGCGACTCTGCTGGGGTCGTCCTTCTCCTCTGATGAGAACTGGTGACGCAATCTGACGCGTTCAAGCTCGACTCTACGCAGCAAATGCTTGTGGTTCATTTTGACCAACAAGCCTTCGAAGAAATACTCTCTGAAGGGAGCGTCAGCCCGTCACAGAAGCGAGCCAACCCAAAGAGAACTCGCAGGACGTCGGTACGCAAAACTGTTTCCTCCGACCAAGTTTTCGAAGAAGCTCCTTCTGCAGTCCAAGACGGTGACCAAAGCTCTCATATGGCTTTGCTTCCGACCGCAGATGACCCCACTGTCCCCAAATCTAGCAGAGGAAAACACTACGATACTGAGTTTTTGGGGGCACAAGGGAAATCCATGTGGACAAAGAAGAAGCCGCATAAGAGAGATGTGCAGGCCGTCCATGCGGAAGCCAACTCTGGTCGCAGGCAGATAACTCATGCGGCAGCCAACTCTAGCTGCAGAAAGACGGCCCATGCGACAACTAACTCTAGTCGCAGGAAGTCGGCCCATGCGGCAGCCAACTATGGCCACAGGAAGATGGCCTATGCGGCAGCCAGCTCTGGCCATAGGAAGATAGCCCATACGACAGCCAATCTTGGCCTCAGACAAGATGTCTCATGCGGCCCTGTCAGAAGCTCCGCGTTCGACCATCTCTCATGCGGGCCCGATACTATACGGCCAATTGAGGATGTAGAATATTCCAATTAGGACTCTTCTTACTATGCGCCTTCAGACGCTAAGTCGAAAAAGTCCAGGACAGTACGGGCCCAACAAGCCAGTCAACTGTCCAAGCTACAAATCGTCAGCGGGCACCGTTAACTGTTGTACGGGCTCCTGATACAAAGTTGTACAGAACCACCCGGGTCTAGTCCCCCAGGGCTAACGGACAGGGTGGGTCTTTAAAGTCTCCCTCCAATGATCGAGAGCAAGTACTTTTACTAGCCTCGGATCTGGGAGCAAACATGATACCTACGCATCTGTGTGCTCGAGATACCCGAGTCTATAAGTTTGATGCAAAGGTAGATCAGCCTGCTATCGACTTGCGTAAGGTGATTACTCACAAATATAAGGAGGCAACCTTGGCATACGATGAGTCCCTCTCGGGACGTCGTTGCACCCAAGTCATCATCCACTGCTGCTGCAACAAGTCGACAGTACTAGAAGATCGACAGTCGATTTTCCAACGACTGTAGCAGCCAGCACCTGTCCGACAACAACTCAAGAAACAGGTGCAAATTCCAGGAGACGAGGAGTTTTCTTTCGCCTCCTGTAATTTAACTCAGAAGGTTCCTCCCTTCAAAGGAGGAAAGAAGATCGGCTCTTCCAGTCCGGCAATCTCGGCCAGCATTATAAAAAAACTCTCATATGGAGGGTTGCCGTCGACAACCACAGGGGGTGTCTATTTAGGCACTCGATCCAAAAAGAAACTTCCAGCACCTAGGGTTGCACCTTCGGTCTCCTTGGGAGTAGATGAAGCTGGGGGTAGCAGTCCCCTCAATATATGCGACAACCCGGTATACTAAGAGCACACACAGGGGATAGAGATCCCCTAGAATTGCGTAAAAGACTTGGACTTCCCTGAGGGCCACCACCCTCATCAAGACGATGCGGCTTCCTGTGCAGGGGGTAGCACCCCTTTCGAGTCCGAGGAAGATGACATTCTAATATTTACCGATGATTTCTCTGTACAAGGGTACGACACAAAGAGCACCTCTGCTACGATCCCTTCCACCTCTATCCACGTGAGGGCAGTCTTTATGACTGACGAGGATCATGAAGCACCTACTGACCGCAACATCTAGAAGTACTTGAGGCCATGCTCATGTCCTTGGTCAAGTCTGTAGAAGAAATCAAAGCTGCCTTGCCAACTTAACCAGCAAGGATGCCCGGACAAACAAGCATGGGACCCACAGTCAACGCAGACTCCAACACAACTGCCCCTCCTTTGGGTGATGATCCTTTAGGAGCATCCCTTCCTTCAGCTACGGACGAAGCCAAAGAGGCGAGAAGGGAAGTCGAGGAGCTTTGAACAATGTTTAATGCCTGAGACTCCTCTCGGGACCTCAGAATACGACAGCCGTATCCCGTTGTATGGAGAGATGTGCCTTTTCTACCATGGTACAAGTCGTTTTATATCGATTCATATGACGGAAAGACCTCTGCTAGTCGGTACATAAGTTACTTTGAGGTCACAATCGACCACGTGATGCATAGCGATGCCATCCTCACACATTATTCATCGGAGCATTGGATGGGATCGCGTTCGACTGGTACCGCAACCTTCCCGACAACTGTATCCATTCTTTTGACGGCTTCAAGCACATATTCCTGGAGGATTCTTCGAAGTGGGGCCTGATGTGACGATGTCATCTCCCATAGACGTCGTTCAGGGAGAGACGGAGCTAACAAAGAACTATATCGAGCGGTTTTGCCAAATCGCAATGAGATTGCCTCAAGGAAATCCCGAGAGCTCCTTGATTGAAATCTGCCAGAAGAAGTTGCTCCCCGCAATTAGCCTCTGGATGGATGAAGATTCATTCAGGGATTGGACGACCTTCATCACAAGTGCTACCAATACAGAGGCAAAGTTGAAAAAGGCTCGCCAGCTGGGATTACACATCCTAGATGGAGAAGATAAAGGCAAACTCTTGATTCCACCTCCAGCAACAACAACAGTGGCGGCACCTCCAACCGGGACAATAAAGACAAATAGGCCATGGTCGTTAATACGACCCAGAAGCCCGAACAAAAATAAGCAGAAGGTCAGTGGCCCAAGGTAAATTACTCATTTGAAGATAGTCATGTCAAACTTATCTTCGATATGCTCTTACAAGAGGGTAGGATCCAGCTCCCTCCACCAAGGTGCGAGCCCCGAGTGGAAGAAATAGAAGACCCAAAATATTGTCAATTCTACCGCTATGTCCATCATTCCACTCATGACTGCTTCCAATTAAAGCGGTACATCCAGAGTCTTATCGACTCCAAAGCTCTGTCGATAGATTTTGAAGAGGTTACGGTGGCGGCGAACATGGTGTCAATTCAGTTCGGTGACTTCCCTCCAACAACCACTCCAGACGGGATAATACCTGTCCCTCAGGCAATGATGGAGGTTACTAATCTTCCACCCATCCGAAACTAGACATCTGGATTGGTACCTCTCACCACATCGCGAGGAGAGATCATGTGGGTGCATCCGGACTTAGTACCCGAAGTTATCTAGGAGGTGTCATGTCCTACCAATAGGAAGAAGGGTAGAAAGTCTAGATCCTGTCATACAATTTCAGCCGAAGCTGGAGAAGCGGCAGCCATTGTTACCCGGTCTGGGGCACAAGTCCAGCCTACACTGGGCAGCTCAGTCGAAGATCCTCAGCCGGCAACGTTGCCTCCCTCTGATGTTCCAAGTCCATCTCAGCCTCCACTGGCAGATAAGTCCAAGCCAAAGGAAACCCGCTTCGACAAGCAACTCCGTAACGATACACCTCAGGGGCTGGAAAAACCTTACAACTTTGACATATTAGCACAACTGGCTAATACGTCGGTAAAATTGTCGTATACGAGCTCCTAAGGCTCTCCAAGGATCTTGGTGTCGCAATGAGCGAAGCACTCCAAAATGCTGACGCCTACTTAGCCCAGGTCAAGCCTCCAGGGGAAGACCTGTCATCAGATCTACAGGGCAGCGATCGCATAGATACAATGCCCAATATCATATTTACTCTACAGGACATGTTGATCAAGACCAACATGCATGATCGCCCCTTGTACTATACTGGATACATAGGCGACATCAAGGTGGATCGGATGCACATCGATCCTGGTTCGTCGATAAGCATCATCCAGAAAAGCTTGCCCCAACTTCTGGGCATCCCTATGCACCGGCTAGCGGCGACCAATACTGCCATTAGCGGTTTCAACTCGGGAAGGAGCTATCCCCTGGGGAAGATCCAATTGAAATGTCAGATTGGTGACCTAAAAATGGAGGTTACCTGCTAAGTCATAGATGCAGACACGTCCTACAATATTCTTATGGGGCGTCTATGGATACATGACTACATGATCGTGCTATCTATACTTCACCAGTGCTTCAAGTATGTCAGTAAGCATGGCTTCGTGAAGACTGAATTCGTCGACATCGATTCCTTCAAAGGGGTTAAATCTTATTACTCTTTGGAGGCTTGTCTATATGACGAATCCAAGAAACACATAACTAACAAAATGGAGGCCATCACAGGGCCAGAGGAACCCTTGAGAATTTATCTCCAGGCCCGTAAACCTGGCAAAGCTGCACCCCTTGTCCCAGCTGTGCACAAAGAGGTGTCCGGTTCTCCTGCTTCACCTCCACAGTTAGAACCGATGGTCATCCGGCTCTCGAGATCCAACCTGGAGCCAAAATCCATCGTAGGACTGATGGTAGTCCGACTGCCGAAATACAATCAAAGGTAACAGGAAGATGCGAGGCCCTCTATAACATCGATGGTAATCCGATTGCCAAAATCTACCCAAAGGCAATTAGAAGACACAAAGTCCCTTTTCGAGCCAATTGTCATCTGTCTTCCCAAGACGAGCCGACAACCGAGTGCTGATTCGACATCCTCAGGCAAGCCGATACCACAAGCTGAGCCCTTGGTGATCAAGTTGCCCAAAATAATATCTCGACCTTCGATCACGTAGGGGGTAGCCAAAGAGGATATAAAACTCGCCAAGTACCTGGTTGCACAGGTGGATAGCCCCTCTCCTGATGATATAATCTCTGTTGACAAAATTCCTTATTTCATCAATAAGGGGCTGCCATTGAACTATCCTGAGTGTAATATACTCAATCTGATGTATATTGTAGGACTCGGTCGGGACATTAACCTACAAACACAGGTGACAACCGTCCATACCCTAAACCGACTTGCTCCCATTAAAGATGTATACTTCCTAGTCCCAAAAAGAAGAGAAGGGGATCACACGAGGCCGAAAAGAAGGTCCTCAACCCTTCATGCCTCAAGAATTTGATCTTGAACTCGATACTGCAATGCTACCGCTCTACCTGTATAGTCCTCGGGCCAAGTTCTTCATGTAAAGGCAGGGGTATGATATGGACGCTACCCCCGGTCTGAATTACGACAGCGGTTGACGATCGCCTCTCCAGCTCTCAACTCCGTCTGGGAAACCTCGGGATTATTACGGCAAATCCAGACACGGCCTCGGGTATGTTAGACCAGCAACAACGCTCGAAAGTTCTGATGAAGAATACAAGTGGCACTCTCATTCGTCCAAATCACCCACTTACGACTCTGATGGCAGCATTGGAGATATATTCAGACAGACATTATCTGTCAACATGACATCCGCTAATATCGAAAAGGAAGACGAAGATCTACTCGAACCACTTGAGTTGGAGCCGTGGGTCCAGCAACTAGATGCACAATAGGAGAAACGCTTTAAACATCGTGATCCTTCCACTGAAGACGAGGTCATACAAGTTAACCTTAGTGATGAATCCTCTCCAAAGCCAATCTTCGTCAATAAAATCCTGACAAACGACGAGCGGAAGTCATTGTTGCAACTCGTCAGAGAATACAATGAAGTCTTTGCCTGGAGCTATGAAGACATGCCAGGGTTAAATCCCGAGATCGTACTTCATAAGCTCAACGTTTATCTGGACGCAAAACCAGTCAAACAACAGCAACGACGATTTCGTTCAGACATTATGAACTCCATTGAAGTAGAAGTTAACAAGCTTATAGCTAGTATTTGCTATTGATTATCTAAGAACAAAACAGTTTTATGGGAGGACTGAACTTTGATTCACAATTACAAACTCGCTTGTACAAAAGAGAGCCTAGGAACAAAACCTAGGAAAAGCAATCTAAGTACAATTGTTTAATTTAGATTCTGGGGGATGACGGTAGAGGCTCGGAAAAGTGCTATCAACTCTGCCTTACTCCTTGGACGATCGAACGCAACCTCGGCTCCGACGAAGAAATGCTCTCTATATGTATATGTGTGTCCCTCTGTGTCTCTATGTGTATACAAGGGAATAGCACCTTGCTATTTATAAGAATTTGTGAGTAGTGGGGTGTGTAGCCACGTGGCTAATTTTGGACCACATCCTTGTAACTGTACCTTGCAAAGTGGGCAGTTGGGGATTGGTTATGATTGATCATGATCTTGTTTGTTGCACGAAATCCGAACTGTTAATGACTTGGTCAATTTCTGCCATGTGTCTCAACTGCTATTATGTGGCGAGCCGCATGAATGATGCATCCTGGCTGGGTCGCATGAAGGACTGTCCCCAAGCCGCATGAAGAGTATCTCATGATCGGGCCGCATGAATGACGTCTCATAACTGAGCTGCATGAGAGTTGTCTCATGACCGAGCCGTATGAGAGTGGCTTCATGACAGAGCCGCATGAGAGTTGTCTCATGTCCGAGCCGCATGAGAGTGGCTTCATGCGATCCGCATAAAGAAATTCTTTTGGAATTTGTGAACTGTGTCAGATATTATAAAGATTTTATCGTCTTTTTAGGAGCATATCGCGTCTCGTCTTTATGTCAGAGCCATCATTTCTGTCAGAGCTGTCACTTTATTGTCAGAGTAATAATGGCCAGCTGTACAGGCAGACTTTTGAACCGCATAAGGCCGCATGGTGCTTTCTGAGTCGCATGAAGCTTTTAGAGCCGCATGAAGCACCCAAGAATTTTGAGCCGTCTGAAACTCCCCAAGTTCTGAGCCGCATGGAGTTTTATGTTGATTCTGGGCCGTATAAGAATTACTGTTCTTTTCCATGCTTCTACAAGACCTCCTTCAAAGTTTTCAATTTGTAAAATTGAAATACTTTGAATAAGAAGCATTGGCATGTCCACATAAGCTTCTCTGGCCGCATAGGCTTCTCTGGCCGCATACTGGTCTTGTGCCATGTAGGCGTCCCATTAATTGCTCTTGATTTGTTTTGAATTTAAAGCCGTCTTTTGGATAGGATCCCAAGAGTCGATATTAAATATTTAGATTTGCTTTGATGATTCTGAGCTGTCTTTTGCATGAAAGGTGATAGAATCCCAAGGGTCGACTTTATCTTCTAGGTAGCACGAAATTCAAAGCGTCTATCGGTTCACACGCCCCGCCAGCCTATAAGTATGAGCAATTTTTGAAGAGAGAGATTCTTTACTTTCTTCTTTCTTCAAGCTTTCTTGCCCTAGTCTCCGTCTCTTCTCCTCTTTCGATCATCAATGGCTCCCAAGGCTTCCTCCAGTGCTGCGGCGAAGGGCAAAGGCATTGCCTCCTCGTCGGCGATCTCAGTTTACCCCGAAGTTTATCCTGCTATTGACGGTAAGAGTGTTGGAAAGAAAACTGCATGTCTTCGAACCCAAACCATAATGGCTATGTCGTATGTTTTATGCGCGGGCCTTTTTCTTCGTTCTTCACTGAATTGCTCTAGTTCAGTGTGCCGTACGGACCACATGAACTTCTCATGTCCGAGCCGCATGGGGTATACCTCATATCTGAGCCGCATGAGAGTTTACTTCATGACTGAGCCGTATGAGAGTATGCCTCATGTTCGAACCACATGAGAGTAATCCTAATGTCCGAGCCGCATGAGAGTCGTCTCGTGGCCACATAAACACCCTATGAACTGGGCCGCATGAAGACTCGTAAAACAGAGCAGCATAAGCTCCTTATAAACTGGCCCGCATAATGACCCACCTAACAGAGTCGCATAAGCTCAGAAAGCATTAAGTGGTTTTTCTCTGGCTATATTCTGACTTCTTCTTTTTTTCTTTTTTTCAGTGAAATTGCCAGTCAATCCTGCGAGATAACTCTTGGTAGGTCGAGCCCAATCTGCTGTGGGTGTGAGGTTCAACCACATAGTTGATTATGTGTCAGATCAATTTCCCAAAGATGAACCTGAGGAGAGGTTGAGGATATCAAAAACCAATCTTTCTTCTTTCTCTCGGGCATCATGAACTCGGGGAAATTGGGTGGTCAACACCTGAAACATGCGTTCCTCTTTGGGGATGCTCTGACTGTAAAGAACTCTAACATTTTAGATATATCTGAAAGCTGGAGTTTTTCATCTAACGGGATGGCGATCCATATTCCTTAGTTGGAGCGTCACTTCCCGCTATTGTGGTTCAACATGCTGCCATCCGACAGAAAAATGGTGGACTCCTTGACTCCGACCTAGCATGGGATGTTCGTGGGTGATATTCACTATAACAGAAACTCGAGGTCGATGGTCGCGAGCAGGACACCGGTCAACTGCTATGTGATGTGGTTGGCCCCGGATAGTTTCTTAAATGTGTAGGGTCCCAACTTCCGGTTCTCTCAAGCGGACACTTTTCTAAACCAGCTTGCTAAGAAGGGGTCCTACCCCATTGGTCGGTTGGCGCTGATGAACTGGATGAACCCCATTCCTTTATGGATCAACTTGACCTCATGGATCTGGCGGACATACGAGAATCTCCTGCACGAGATTGGCTTGTATCATGCCATTCGGGGCACCTGTTACGGTCTGCCCATAAACAAGAAGCTCTTCATGGCTCTTCTTGAAATGTACAACCGCCGAATGGGGACCTTCTTTACCCCTGGAGGGGAGATGGGGCTCGCTCTCCACGAGATGCGCGAAGTCTCCAAGCTGTCCTGGAGAGACGAAGTTTTTAAGGCATATACTCCTACGAATGAAGAGTTCGAGAAGTTGGAGCAGCGGTTCCCGGGATTTGTGGCTGTCTACCGATAATTGCTGTGTCCCCATAGCATGTGCCAGCAGATGTCGAAGAAGAAGAACGACAGCTCGGAAGGAAACCTTTTTCAGACGAAGGCCTGGCTCAGTTACCTTTTTAAGCTCGGTGCCTCAGGCCGGGTTTCTCCTCGAAGTCCTCGAACCCGGAAGGAGGTGCAGGACCAGGTGTCGACTGCCAAGAGGGTAAAAACCACAGGCGACAGATTTGGGAGTTAATCTGACTCTTTTAATTACTTTTATCAGGATACTTAGAAGTTGTCCGAGAAGGCTCTTCTGGCGGGATTTCTGATGGTATGGTTGCGAAACTGCGTAGTTTCGAGAGGGGCTGGCTCTATTGAGAGAATCAGCCGTAACTTTATTCTTCCTGCGATGAAGCTAGTCTTTGGGGCCAGACTAGCTCTCCTGCCTGCCATGGTATATAGCATACATCGTGGCCTCCGCACTTCCTCGTCCAAGGTCATTGTCCGTGATACGGCAAAGGACTTTGAACGAATCGAGCTGCCCTATTATTATCTGATGGGGTGGCTGTTGATGCACTGCCAGTCTTGGATAAGGCCTGGCCCAGAAGACGACGTAACTGCTGATTATACCTTCATCTTCCAGTATCGCTGTATGCCCTGGGAGTGCAGTACCATGCCAGTCTGTCGGATGGCGTTGGCGAGAGTGGACAGATACGCCTTTTTCATATCTGTTCCTTATTTTACTAATAAAAAAGTGAATGGTGTACATCTTGATGGTACTGGGCCTCTCCATCTCTTGTCCGATAAGATGCTCCTCTGGTTGCAGAATGTCCCTCTTGCACACCTGGTATATCGCAACCGTAACTCCGTCTTCTTGGAGCCTTACCTGTCCTGTCGGTTCTCCCGACAGTTTGGGTACAGTCAGCTGTTCTTGGACAATCTCAGCTCCTGCCTGGATTTTGAGGGTCGCATCCTTGACGGCATCCGGGCTTGGCATTACTATAATACTGTTCACACCCGTACCAGCATCTTTGTGCCTGATGCTAGGGAATCAGGGCAAATTTTGTACCTGGTGGCTCTATACCATATTATGGTGAACAAGCCCCCTACCGATTTTGACCCAAGTACCAGTTTCATTGTCTGTACTGGCATGGAGAAGAAGCCAAAAGGGTCCAAGAAGAGGATAAAGAAGGGGAATATAGTTAATGTGTCAGACTCAGAGTCTACCAATACGGACGAAGAGGATGACCCCGATAACTGGTCTCTTCCTCCTACAGATGATGTGGTGGCAGATCAGCCCCTTATTGTGCCTAGTCCTTCACGTAAGCGAAGCAGGCGTGAGTGCACTTTTGACGGCATAACTTACTCCCAAAAATGGGCTGTTGTCAAGCCTCGTGGGCCAATCATTAGGAAGAGAAACGAAGATAATGATGCCATTTCGGAGGTGAATCGAATTACAACCATCTTCTTTTAGCTCTTCTTTTCTGCACTATGATCTAATCATTCTTCTTTTCTTTGTAGGCGTCAGGAGAAGTGGACTCTCAAGAGCCGGCTACTGTCTCTAAGGTCGACCCGGCTCTAGCCACTTTAATTAGTGATATGAGTGCCGAGCTTATTTCTGCCAGGGTTCTTCCGACGACGGCTGAGGTTCCTCCCATTGCTGACATCTCAACCCAGGGCGATGTGGGTACTACTGAGCCAATCCCTGAGGTTGTTGAACTTTATCCGGGTGATGCTGACCCAATTATGTCTACCTCCGGGGCGGCTGGGTAGAAGAACCAGCTGTATTCGGCTCAGATGTCGCTGGTGAAGAGGATACAGTGGCTGGGATTGAGCCTCAGCTTCAGCAATCCTCCCCTGGTAAGCTAAGTCATGTCTTAACTAGTGAGGAGGTTCATTTGCTCTATCTTCACATCCTTCGGGTTAAGCTGATCGATGGTTGCCCCGGACGCACAGGTCCTGCTCCTTCGCTGCCAACGACGGACATCATCGGGGGAGAAGTCACCAGAGGGGATCTGATGGAAGAAAGTATGCCTCTTTCTTCTCCAACTTATATCGAAGGACCTCCTGCCGAATCGAGTTCAGGAGAACAAGCAGTGGAACGGCCGGGGCGGCGAGAAATGGTCCATGCACCCTCCTTGGTTCATGTAGCTCCAACATCGGAGGTCGATCTTTTTGTACTGCCCAGTCTCCGGATCCTTCGAGCTGCGGAGGAGGAGATGGCTAATATTCAGGCATCCTATCGCTCGGAACTTGTTTCCCTAGTGGCAGGGGTGTCAAGTTCCAGTGCATCTTCTTCAACTCTGCTAGCTAATCTTTCTTTGACGCCGTCTTCTTCGGAAGTTCTGGATGAATCGTCGAAGGACATGGTTGATAGTTTCTATAGCCATCTGAAGTGAGGGGTTAAAGCTGTCGTAGAGAGGGGGACATCTTTTGCATTGGCCCGTCAATGTGCCCGTGGCCAGATTGAACTCCACAGAACCCTCCCCGGTGGGGCAGGGATGGTCAAGCTTTTGGAGCCCACTTTACTAGAAGCCGATCAGCTGGTGGCTCAATTTCAAGGACTGCGGCAAGTCGATCTGTCTTCAACAATAGATCAGGAGTGTGCCTTGCTTATAACAGCCATGGAAAAGATAAGGACGGTACTGGAGACGTCCAAGCCTGCTCTGGTGAAGGACCTCCGAGATTTGTCTCTGAAGTACGATCAATTAAGCCGCAGCGGAGAGGACTGTATCGCTCGGAATGAGGCCGCCTCTCGCGGGATTGCCGATACCAAGGAGCAGATCCTCCAGCTTCAGAGAAAATTGGTTTCTTTGGGATCTGAGCTCCAGGCCTCGCACGAAGACAATGAGCTAATTTTCCGGAAGATCGACAAGGCCACCTGAACCTCAGATGCCTTGGAGCGTGCCCGGAAGAAACTTGAAGATGGTTTGTCACGACCCGCACCCACTGTGAGGGTACGAGTACGTAACAGCGCCCAGCCTACGCCGCAGTATCGGCGGTAGAACGCTGTTCTAAGTCTCTAACTAACCATCAACTCATGCAGTATATAATGTACTCATCATGATCAACTCCGAACGGAGGACAAGTATAAGATAAGGTGTATCTCAATCACAGTCTAAGCACGATAAGATAACACAGAAAATAACTAAGAAATTGAAGACAAAAGTAAATACTGAAATAATAACAATATCTGAAAATCTCATATACATCTCAAGTCTCAATTCTATACAACAAGCTCTAAAAAAAGTAAATACAAGTCTACTAGACTAAATCCGATCACTCCTGAGTGTCGGGGCCATAGGTAGCTAAGCCATCTCCTCAGTAAAATGTAGGGCATGTGTCCTCAGGGCAATCATCTGTAAAATTTTCAACAGGTCCAGTCAGGACAGGAACGAGCACAATCTCATCTAGAAAACCCAAGTAAATGACAGAGAACTATAAAGCAGTTATAGGCAGTTGTATTGATGAAATTGGCAGTTTATATTCAGGTGATGGTAAGAAAGACAGATAAAGTGCAAGGAAAGTAAATACTAAACAAGAGAAGAATCATAGCAATGAAGACTGTAAAGAAATAGAACTAGCTGAACCAGGGTAATATGATGTAAAGTCCAGACAACAATGTAGACCAGTGTAACTCCAATATAAGTCCAGTACAGGATGAATCTCATACAAGATGAATCCAGCAAGGGACGATTCCAGTCATAGTGATCAATGATTCCAGGGTGAGTCCAGCCTATACTCTAGCAGTGTGTTTTAAAATACCGAGATCGACATGTAAACGGCTATGGGTAAATTCGGCACATCACACACCTGGCCGGGTGTGAGATGGCTATCATTCCAGTAGATTCCAGTAGGGGTGATTCCAGTAATGGGGTATGTCTACATGTCTTACTCTAGTATTTCCCCTCCCAGCAAGTGAATCCAGAATTCTGACACAATGATTCAAGATGAGTCCAGCCAAGTACAATGATACCAGTAAATGATTTCGGGGTGATTCCAGTAATAATTCCAGTAGGTGATTCCAGTAATAGAAGCCGGAAACGATGATACCAGTAAATGAGGCCAGAATAAATGTGTGTCGTATACATGAATCCAGAAATAATAGTACGTGTTTGTAACAGAGAATCACATACAGCTAACTAGAACTGAAATACAGTAATTGACAAATAAATGAGAGAACTATCAGAGAATGTACTCGCCTGATACTCTGAAAAGAGTAATGAAATATCAGATGTCTGCACCGGAGTCACAATGTCCTAAATAAAGCAGTACAGGTTATAATATGTTTAAAATAAGATGAATGGAGTCTATGATGCAATCTACATGATTTCTAGGCCAATCTAGGTCAAAGTCAACTCTAAGTCAAACCTGGTCAAACCAAGTCAACATCTGGTCAAACTAGGTCTAGGGCCAGTCAACTCAAGTCTAAACAACAACCTATAGGGTCACTCTATACACTAGGCCTAAATACATCCTATAGATACAAGTATAATTACATACATTCATGTGTACATTTTATTTGCATCTATTTATATATATATTGTATATCCCTATAATACATGTGTTACCCCACTTACCTTAGCATTGCTAAGGAACTCTCAATACCTAGGCTAGAGCCATACCCCCTCTATGTATCCTTATCTATTCTCTACTGCCTATATACATAAACCTAACCTTAGACACCACTCATCTACTAGATACCCTCTCCTCCTAAACACTAAACAGTAGGTATATAGGCTCATGGCCATTTTGGCCAGTTAACTAAGTGGCTGCCCCACATAGCGCCTCACCTCATTAACCTCCTACACACATGTATACCTATAAGTTAATGTATAATTGTCTATAGTTTTTACTCATAATTTGCTGCCTAACCCTCTCTCCATATCTCATACATATATCCATGAACCTACAAATACACACATGGTCTTCTGATACAACCACCACCCCATCTCACTACTGCCTAGGCTACTGCTATTGCTACCTTATCTAATGCTATTGCCAACATGGCCTGCTGCAACAGGCCAAGTAAAAGCTGCTGCTGCCATACAATTGCAAGCCAAGGCAGCTGCTGCATTGCTAAGGCTGGTACTGCCTGCTGCTGCTACTGCAATGCAAGTCAGGGCAAACTGCTGCACCTACAATGCAATGCAAAACAGGGCAAGCTGCTGCCTACTGCATGCTGCAATGCAATGCAAAGCAAGGCAAGCTGCTGCCTAATGCATGCTGTAATGTGAAGCCAGGCAATGCAATACACTGCCAAGGCAAGGCATTGCCTGTTCTGAAATGCACTGCCAACCACTGCCAAGGAGGCCAAGGTAAGCCCTGGTCAACTGTCTGCATCGATCAACAGTTTTTCCCCCTCACTCTCTATCTAATATCCCATACCCCTCAAGAAAACAGTATGGGGATCAAATCCCATACCCAACAAATCAAATTCCCCTGTTTAAACTAGCATTCACAACTAAATCTAATCTCTGACTTTAAGAAATTGCTGAAATATGATAGTTCAAAATAATAATCCAAAATCAATTTTCCTTTTCAACAAATCCAAACCAACTAACATATGTGTATGAATCAAAATTAATTCCATATTTCAGGAACAAAGCAAGGTGCACTTGGGTACCTGTGTGTGTGTGACTAAACTATGTGACAGTGCAAGGCATGTAAAGTGAGTGAAATGTGAAATCACTGACAGGAAAAATAGAGGGTGGTGTGTATGGGGGTGTAATGTTCTGAGATTAATCAACCATGTGTGTGTGGACAAATCATGTTGCAGCACAACAATTATTACCAATGCATTCTCTTGCACACATTTAAACATTTTGAAAACTCAAACAAAACCCAACCACAATTTAAACCCAAGGTCCCAGCCCACTGTTTTCAGGGAAAAAGAGTTAACCTATATACAAACCTATATATATTCTAGGCTCATAATCCACATACAGCTATCTCAGTTTTCCTGAAACTCAAACTTCCTGCATTAACCATCCTCAGGAAAAATGTAGTCTAACAAATACATCAAACATATATGTTAACTATTACAATATATTAATATAACAAACCCAATACCCAAATCAAATCTCAGATTTCATGACAGTTAAATAGTTCAATTGAACTCAATACCAAACATATACATGACATTATATGAACCCACAGGATCAATACAGTTTGTGTCTCAGGTTTTAATAGAAAACCATGCTAATTACAGTCATGTGGGTGTGTGAGTGATACTATGTGTTCAGAAAACAGTGGATGAATAGGAATCATCACAGTCTCAGTTATCATTGTACACCAATTCAGGTTTTTAACAATATCAAATATTTCTCAGGTTAGCTAATAGTTCCACAGTCAATTCAAAAACCAATTGACAGTTAACACATTAATCAGGAAGTCTAATACACATGTAAGAGTTTGAACATATAAATTTGTATCAAGAAATAGTTTAAAATAACAGGGAGTATCAGAACAAATAGGGAATTCCCCATTCAAATTGGAAAACATGGTAAAATGCCAAATAAATGGTTGATAGTTGTGTGTGAGCATGCTATGGTGTTATACAGGCTGTGTCGTGTCCACAAGAGTCGACACAACGTGTCCAAATGCAAGAAAACAAGTATCAGTGAAAGACAGTGTCAGCAGGCCTCGTGCAGCCGTGTCGAGCCCTCGTGCTCTCGACACAAGGCGACACGTGCCTCGTGCTCGTGCACGTGGGTTCGCCCATAGTAGGGCTAGGTGCACAAGTGTCTGTATTGTGTCCAAAGTGCATCGTGTCCAAGAAAACTGTGCGTGTCAGACGTACTTCCTGCGCGCGTGCACGACAGGCACCGACCCGTGCGAGTGGGATTTCTCATAAACCACTCGACGAAGTCGCCTCAAAATTGGTGAGCGTGCTGTCAGTCATTGCCCGCAGGTGTGTGCAAAGTTTCGTGTTACGAAGTGCAGTATCGTGTCCGCTACAGTGCCCGAGCAGCAGGACACTGTACGGTGTCCTCGTACACGCGTTCGTGTCCAATTTTGGATACGAAAACCAACACAATACGTGCTCAGTCATACAAATATTAAATCTACAAATGAAGAGCTACTCAAATATATAATTTGTTTCGAAAAATATCAAGATTCAATCCATAGAGGTATTTCAACAAACACCTACACTACACTACGACACGTGTCCGATACGGACACCAAACGGACACGAAATCCACCCAAATTTCAGGGACACCTAGGGGACTCCTAGATCTAGCCCTATATGCAAAGAAAACTGAAGTTTGAATCAATTTGAGAGTTTTACCTATAGGTGCAAAAAGCATGAAAAAGCTCCAAATGGGGGATTCTTCCTCTTGGTGCCAAATGCTCCAAATTGTCCCAAAGCTGGGATAAAACTCAGAAATCAGAAAATAGGAGAGTGTTAGGTTCTAATGCAAGAAACTAGGATCAAAAAGGAATTAAAATGGATTTATAGGGATTTTTGCAAGAGGGACAATACCTTTCCTTCTCCAATGTTGAAATGAATGAAAGAAGGAGGCAAGCCCTAGAGAATAAGTGTTTATATAGGGTGGGGATCCCTATGGCTGGTCATTTAGGGTTTGGTTAGGGTTAGGACTTCTAGTTATGGGCCATGGGCCAAGTCATGATCAAAATAAATCATTTAGCCATAAGTCATTTCATGAAACTATGAACCATGACTTAAATCCACTAAACCAAGTCCCCTCATTCTAAAATTAGTTTCTAATGACTAAATGTAGGTTACCCTAAGTTAGACTAGGGTCACCATGGCTAGGGTTAGCTTCTAGGCTAGCTCACTAGGTCTCAACAAGTCAAGTCAACCTAGAAATTCACCAATTCAACAAATGACCAAATAAATCAAATAAGTCAAAATGACCAAAATACCCTTAGGCTAAAAATGATAATTAAATCATCCTAATGACATGGTTAGGCTCTAGGTCATGCAGTCTTTCAGGTTTCACTAGCAGCACATCAAAATCACAAGTCATGACTTAAAACAGTTTTAAATATTTTAAAAATTACTAAAAATTACCAAAAATCATAATGTGAAATAAATATCAATGAATAATAATTATAATTACAAAATTTTAAAAATACCCTCATCTGGAAAACTGGGTGTTACAATCCTACCCACCTTATAAAAATTTCGTCCTCGAAATTAAGATGATCGCACCTCTCCTAGGTCAAACCCCCAAGCAATCAAAGTCGAAGCAATACAATCCTACTGGTCGTGATTCTACAGTCTCGAACAGGGTAGCTACACTATCTAGCAATCACAAGCAATATCCTGGCAGGTACTAAGGGAAATCCTACATGGAAGTGGGGAGGAAGAACAAGAAGGTCAAACCTGCTAATCCATCACCTGCGATGTCAGTCTCCTCGGCTGCCATCGTAAAAGCTCTACCCCTCTGGTGCTGAGCTACAGGTGGCCTAGCCCCCTCAAAAGGAGGTGCAATGGGACAATCTATCTTCTGCTGGGCAGCTGACCCACAGGAATAGCAAACCTTTAACCTCTTCCTGCACTGCTCCCAGATGTGTCCCGGCTTCTTGCAGTAGGAACAACTGATCGCCTTCGGGTCCTGACCCCGATACTGATGCTGCACCTGCTGAACTCCCACTGGTGCCTGCGTCTGCTGAGTCTGCACATGAGGTCTCTTGGCCTGGCCTCCGCTGCTGCTGGTACCGTGAGCGTCTCGTCCCCTCTAGAGCCTCAGCTCAAGGTCATCCTCAGCTAATAAAGCTCCCGTCAAAATCTTCTCGAACGTGGCATCCCTGTTGCCCTTAGTCAGGGACTTGACTTCCTTGACCAGACCCTTCCGGAACCTCTGGGCCTTCGCCGCCTCGCTCAAGCCCTCTACGAATCTGCTAAGGCGGCCAAACTCCCCGGCGTACTCCTCCACTGACAGGCTCCCCTGTACTAGGCTCTCGAACTGTGACTCCAAGGCTCTGAGCGCTGAATCTGGAAAGAACTTCTTCTTGAAGAAGCCACTGAACTCCTCCCAAGTCTGTCCAGCTACTCCCACCCTGGGGTCTGACTGATACCAGGTGCGAGCAAGATCTCGCATCCGGCTAGCTGCGGCCTCGATCTGAAGATCTGCTGGTATCCTGGCCAGGCGGAAGATCTCCTCTATATGCTCGATCCACTCATCGGCATATAGGATCCCCTCTGTCCCCAAAAAGTCTCTGGGGCTCATCTTCTGAAACTGCTCGATCCCCGGTATCCTCGGCTGCTGTATCACTGGTCGAGCTGCGACTGCCGTAAGGGCCAACTCCATGCCTCTGTCCTGTCGGGCCTGCTGCCGATCCATAAACTGCTGGAAGTAGGCAAACATCTGTGCCGCATCCACGTGTCCTGTAGGCGGCGGCTGCTGGAACTCCATCTCTGGGATGACTGGGTCCTGCCCCAGAGCTGATGGAGGTACACCCCCTGCTGCTGCTGAAGTCTCAAGGTAGACAGAGGTAGCAGGAGCTGCATCCACCTGACCCTGCTGATCTGGCTGAGAGGTGGCAGTCCCCTCTACAACAATTGCTGCACCAGAGCGATGTGATCGTATCTCCACCATCCTGAAGACAGATCGAACAAGGAAGTCAATACTGAGCAGGAATCGATATATCAAAGGAGGACAGTTATTTCAAAGAAGGAAAATCAGTACGATATGTAGATGGCATGATTTAAAGCAGAATTTTTCCTAACTGTGATTGAGTGCCTCTCCGGTAAAGTCTATCTCTCAGTCCTAACGCAGGCTCGCAGCAGTACAACTAAGTCGCCGTACTACTACGATATCGTACTAATGCGACTCTCGATCTGCATGGGCCACCACTAAAAACGTGTCACGACCCGCACCCACTGTGAGGGTACGAGTACGTAACAGCACCCAGCCTACGCCGCAGTGTCGGCGGTAGAACGTTGTTCTAAGTCTCTAACTAACCATCAACTCATGCAGTATATAATGTACTCATCATGATCAACTCCGAACGGAGGACAAGTATAAGATAAGGTGTATCTCAATCACAGTCTAAGCACGATAAGATAACACAGAAAATAACTAAGAAATTGAAGACAAAAGTAAATACTGAAATAATAACAATATCTGAAAATCTCATATACATCTCAAGTCTCAATTCTATACAACAAGCTCTAAGAAAAGTAAATACAAGTCTACTAGACTAAATCCGATCACTCCTGAGTGTCGGGGCCATAGGTAGCTAAGCCATCTCCTCAGTAAAATGTAGGGCATGTGTCCTCAGGGCAATCATCTGTAAAATTTTTAACAGGTCCAGTCAGGACAGGAACGAGCACAATCTCATCTAGAAAACCCAAGTAAATGACAGAGAACTATAAAGCAGTTATAGGCAGTTGTATTGATGAAATTGGCAGTTTATATTCAAGTGATGGTAAGAAAGACAGATAAAGTGCAAGGAAAGTAAATACTAAACAAGAGAAGAATCATAGCAATAAAGACTGTAAAGAAATAGAACTAGCTGAACCAGGGTAATATGATGTAAAGTCCAGACAACAATATAGACCAGTGTAACTCCAATGTAAGTCCAGTACAGGATGAATCTCATACAAGATGAATCCAGCAAGGGACGATTCCAGTCATAGTGATCAATGATTCCAGGGTGAGTCCAGCCTATACTCTAGCAGTGTGTTTTAAAATACCGAGATCGACATGTAAACGGCTATGGGTAAATCCGGCACATCACACACCTGGCCGGGTGTGAGATGGCTATCATTCCAGTAGATTCCAGTAGGGGTGATTCCAGTAATGGGGTATATCTACATGTCTTACTCTAGTATTTCCCCTCCCAGCAAGTGAATCCAGAATTCCGACACAATGATTCAAGATGAGTCCAGCTAAGTACAATGATACCAGTAAATGATTTCGGGGTGATTCCAGTAATAATTCCAGTAGGTGATTCCAGTAATAGAAGCCGGAAACGATGATACCAGTAAATGAGGCCAGAATAAATGTGTGTCGTATACATGAATCCAGAAATAATAGTACGTGTTTGTAACAGAGAATCACATACAGCTAACTAGAACTGAAATACAGTAATTGACAAATAAATGAAAGAACTATCAGAGAATGTACTCGCCTGATACTCTGAAAAGAGTAATAAAATATCAGATATCTGCACCGGAGTCACAATGTCCTAAATAAAGCAGTACAGGTTATAATATGTTTAAAATAAGATGAATGGAGTCTATGATGCAATCTACATGATTTCTAGGCCAATCTAGGTCAAAGTCAACTCTAAGTCAAACCTGGTCAAACCAAGTCAACATCTGGTCAAACTAGGTCTAGGGCCAGTCAACTCAAGTCTAAACAACAACCTATAGGGTCACTCTATACACTAGGCCTAAATACATCCTATAGATACAAGTATAATTACATACATTCATGTGTACATTTCATATGCATCTATTTATACATATATTGCATATCCCTATAATACATGTGTTACCCTACTTACCTTAGCATTGCTAAGGAACTCTCAATACCTAGGCTAGAGCCATACCCCCTCTATGTATCCTTATCTATTCTCTACTGCCTATATACATAAACCTAACCTTAGACACCACTCATCTACTAGATACCCTCTCCTCCTAAACACTAAACAGTAGGTATATAGGCTCATGGCCATTTTGGCCAGTTAACTAAGTGGCTGCCCCACATAGCGCCTCACCTCATTAACCTCCTACACATATGTATACCTATAAGTTAATGTATAATTGTCTATAGTTTTTACTCATAATTTGCTGCCTAACCCTCTCTCCATATCTCATACATATATCCATGAACCTACAAATACACACATGGTCTTCTGATACAACCACCACCCCATCTCACTACTGCCTAGGCTACTGCTATTGCTACCTTATCTAATGCTATTGCCAACATGGCCTGCTGCAACAGGCCAAGTAAAAGCTGCTGCTGCCATACAATTGCAAGCCAAGGCAGCTGCTGCATTGCTAAGGCTGGTACTGCCTGCTGCTGCTACTGCAATGCAAGTCAGGGCAAACTGCTGCACCTACAATGCAATGCAAAACAGGGCAAGCTGCTGCCTACTGCATGCTGCAATACAATGCAAAGCAAGGCAAGCTGCTGCCTAATGCATGCTGTAATGTGAAGCCAGGCAATGCAATGCACTGCCAAGGCAAGGCATTGCCTGTTCTGAAATACACTGCCAACCACTGCCAAGGAGGCCAAGGTAAGCCCTGGTCAACTGTCTGCATCGATCAACAGTTTTTCCCCCTCACTCTCTATCTAATATCCCATACCCCTCAAGAAAACAGTATGGGGATCAAATCCCATACCCAACAAATCAAATTCCCCTGTTTAAACTAGCATTCACAACTAAATCTAATCTCTGACTTTAAGAAATTGCTGAAACATGATAGTTCAAAATAACAATCCAAAATCAATTTTCCTTTTCAACAAATCCAAACCAACTAACATATGTGTATGAATCAAAATTAATTCCATATTTCAGGAACAAAGCAAGGTGCACTTGGGTACCTGTGTGTGTGTGACTAAACTGTGTGACAGTGCAAGGCATGTAAAGTGAGTGAAATGTGAAATCAGTGACAGAAAAAACAGAGGGTGGTGTGTATGGGGGTGTAATGTTCTCAGATTAATCAACCATGTGTGTGTGGACAAATCATGTTGCACCACAACATTTATTACCAATGCATTCTCTTGCACACATTTAAACATTTTGAAAACTCAAACAAAACCCAACCACAATTTAAACCCAAGGTCCCAGCCCACTGTTTTCAGGGAAAAAGAGTTAACCTATATACAAACCTATATATATTATAGGCTCATAATCCACATACAGCTATCTCAGTTTTCCTGAAACTCAAACTTTCTGCATTAACCATCCTCAGGAAAAATGTAGTCTAACAAATACATCAAACATATATGTTAACTATTACAATATATTCATATAACAAACCCAATACCCAAATCAAATCTCAGATTTCATGACAGTTAAATAGTTCAATTGAACTCAATACCAAACATATACATGACATTATATGAACCCACAGGATCAATACAGTTTGTGTCTCAGGTTTTAATAGGAAACCATGCTAATTACAGTCATGTGGGTGTGTGAGTGATACTATGTGTTCAGAAAACAGTGGATGAATAGGAATCATCACAGTCTCAGTTATCATTGTACACCAATTCAGGTTTTTAACAATATCAAATATTTCTCAGGTTAGCTAATAGTTCCACAGTCAATTCAAAAACCAATTGACAGTTAACACATTAATCAGGAAGTCTAATACACATGTAAGAGTTTGAACATGTAAATTTGTATCAAGAAACAGTTTAAAATAACAGGGAGTATCAGAACATATAGGGAATTCTCCATTCAAATTGGAAAACATGGTAAAATGCCAAATAAATGGTTGATAGTTGTGTGTGAGCATGCTATGGTGTTATACAGGCTGTGTTGTGTCCACAAGAGTTGACACAATGTGTCCAAATGCAAGAAAACAAGTATCAGTGAAAGACAGTGTCAGCAGGACTCGTACAGCCGTGTCGAGCCCTCGTGCTCTCGACACAAGGCGACACGTGCCTCGTGCTCGTGCACGTGGGTTCGCCCATAGTAGGGCTAGGTGCACAAGTGTCTGCATTGTGTCCAAAGTGCATCGTGTCCAAGAAAACTGTGCGTGTCAGACGCACTTCCTGCGCGCGTGCACGACAGGCACCGACCCGTGCGAGTGGGATTTCTCATAAACCACTCGACGAAGTCGCCTCAAAATTGGTGAGCGTGCTGTCAGTCATTGCCCACAGGTGTGTGCAAAGTTTCGTGTCACGAAGTGCAGTGTCGTGTCCGCTACAGTGCCCGAGCAGCAGGATACTGCACGGTGTCCTCGTACACGCGTTCGTGTCCAGTTTTGGATACAAAAACCAACACAATACGTGCTCAGTCATACAAATATTAAATCTACAAATGAAGAGCTACTCAAATATATAATTTGTTTCAAAAAATATCAAGATTCAATCCATAGAGGCATTTCAACAAACACCTACACCACACTACGACACGTGTCCGATACGGACACCAAACGGACACAAAATCCACCCAAATTTTAGGGACACCTAGGGGACTCCTAGATCTAGCCCTATATGCAAAGAAAACTGAAGTTTGAATCAATTTGGAGAGTTTTACCTATAGGTGCAAAAAGCATGAAAAAGCTCCAAATGGAGGATTCTTCCTCTTGGTGCCAAATGCTCCAAATTGTCCCAAAGCTGGGATAATACTCAGAAATCAGAAAATAGGAGAGTGTTAGGTTCTAATGCAAGAAACTAGGATCAAAAAGGAATTAAAATGGATTTATAGGGATTTTTGCAAGAGGGACAATACCTTTCCTTCTCTAATGTTGAAATGAATGAAAGAAGGAGGCAAACCCTAGAGAATAAGTGTTTATATAGGGTGGGATCCCTATGGCTGGTCATTTAGGGTTTGGTTAGGGTTAGGGCTTCTAGTTATGGGCCATGGGCCAAGTCATGATCAAAATAAATCATTTAGCCATAAGTCATTTCATGAAACTATGAACCATGACTTAAATCCACTAAACCAAGTCCCCTCATTCTAAAATTAGTTTCTAATGACTAAATGTAGGTTACCCTAAGTTAGACTAGGGTCACCATGGCTAGGGTTAGCTTCTAGGCAAGCTCACTAGGTCTCAACAAGTCAAGTCAACCTAGAAATTCACCAATTCAACAAATGACCAAATAAATCAAATAAGTCAAAATGACCAAAATACCCTTAGGCTAAAAATGATAATTAAATCATCCTAATGACATGGTTAGGCTCTAGGTCATGCAGTCTCTCAGGTTTCACTAGCAGCACATCAAAATCACAAGTCATGACTTAAAACAGTTTTAAATATTTTAAAAATTACTAAAAATTACCAAAAATCATAATGTGAAATAAATATCAATGAATAATAATTATAATTACAAAATTTTAAAAATACCCTCATCTGGAAAACTGGGTGTTACACGGTTGGTAGGAACATGTGCATCTGGAGGATACAGAGAAGTTGACACAAGAGGCTGAGCGCCGGACCACCCTGAGAATTGAGCTGTCGACATCCAAGCTGAAGGACCGGCTCCGAGAATTGTGTGTCCCCGAACCATGATCGACTTTTTTCTTTCTTTTATTATATTTCTTCATCTTTTTGACAAGGATGTGGTCCCAGAAAATTTAGTACTTTTGATTTTCAATGAATAATTATGTTTACATCATCCATATCAGTTGTGCTTGTACTGTATCTTTGGGATTATGATGTTTGCCCCACTGGAGGACTTTCTGTGGACCTATTACCCTTGGCATACCTTAGTTTTATGTATGGATAATAAGCTCGATAGATTTACCTAGAACGACTCCGTGGTAATGTGAACGTGAAAGTTCCTGGTATTGGGCAAAAGAATGCCATGGAACAGCTGGATTCCAGAGACATGAGATTATAAGAAAGGAGGCACGTGTACTAGAGAATCTAGTACTGCATTTGTGGTCAACTGCGGATATTTGTGGTCAACTGTGGACATTTGTGGTCTACTGTGGATATTTGTGGGCCTATTATCCTTGGCGTATCCTGATTTTGGGTACGAATAATTAGTCGAGAGAAAACCGACATACTTACTCAGAGGTAATGAGGACGTGGTAAATATGGGGTCTTTACAATGGAGTCTTCCTACTCAGAGGTAATGAGGACGTGGCAGGATTGGACTCCACGAAGGGTACATAGAATAACTCAGAGGTAATATGGGCGTGGAAGTTCTACGTAAGGGGTGATTTGTTTGTGGTGGAAGTGAAACAACTCAGAGGTGACATCGACGTGGTTGTTACGGGGATTTTGTGGACCTGTTACCCTTTTTTATGCACTGAAAGCACGGGTAATCGATTATGAGGAAGATACTCTTTTAGGGAAGAAGTTCATAGGTATGATCATACATGACTTACTACCCAGAAGACGCGATATAGATTCATTTGGAATGACCAGAGTGTAAGTTTAGCGGTACCTAAGGGTACATAACTCAACAATCTGGTTCATTTGGATGGTGTCGTTTAGACATAGTATTTCTTCAGGAACTTGCCGTTGATGGGCATCATAAGCAAGTCTCCGTTTTGCTTTGCGAGACAGTATGCACCATTGGAGAATACATCCTCGATGATAAACGGGCCTTCCCACTTTGGTTAGAACTTGCCGGCGATTTTGTGAGTCATAACCATCGACCTCCGAACTGCCAAAATGAGATCGCCCACTTGGAATGTTCTGAGTTTAACCTTCTTGTTGAAGGCTCCAGAGATACGTGCTTGATAAAGCTCAATTTGTTGTTGAGCTAACAGACGCTTCTCGTCTAAGGCCTCCAACTCCTGTAGCCGGTGACGGTAATTATCATCCGTCGTCAATCGGTAAGTGAGGGCGACGCAGAGCGAGGGGATTTGAGTCTCCAGTGGAAACTGCCTCACTTCCTTACACCAAAGAAAATAGTGTGTTCCCAGTGGCTGTCCGAACTGTAGTACGATACGCCCATAAGCATTCACCAAGCTTTTCATTCCAGTCGCGTTTGTTTGAGGATACAAACTTCTTGAGGAGCTTGATTATAGTTTTATTGAACGCTTCAGTCAAACCATTAGCTGCCGGATTGTATGGTGTTGACACAGCATTCTGGATCCGATGTTTGTCGCAAAACCGATAGAAGGCGTGGCTTGCGAACTGTGGACCATTGTCGTGGATGATCCTTCGAAGCAGTCCAAAGCGATAGATGACATGATGCTTGAGGAAGCTGATCACGTTTGATATCTTCACTTCTTCAAGCGGAACAGCTTTTGCCCATTTAGAGAAGTAATCCGTAATTGCCAGTATAAAATGGTGTCCTCTGGATGATGGTGGGGTGATTTGACCAATGATATCCATTCTCTATGCCTCAAATGGCCAGGATGCCACCGTCGGATGTAGGAACTCGGATGGTTGGTGCATGAAATCTGCGTGGACCTGACAAGCTTTATACCTTCTTGCATAGTCTATCGCATCTGCTACCATCGTAGGCCAGTAATAGCCAATCCGACGAAGGTGATCTTGTAATTTCGGGCTAGGTTGATGGGCCCCACAAACTTCGTCGTGAGCTTCGCGTACAGCTTCTTTGGCTTCTGTATCTGACAAACACCGGAGCAGTAATCCATCATATGATCGTCGATACAGCATTTTTGTCTCTGTATCGTAGAAGAATCTGAGAGAACGTCTTCTAATAGAGGTGGCTTCTTTCGGGTTTTCCGGTAAGATACCATAGACTGCGAAGTCAATAAATGAGAGCCTCCAATCCTGCGTCTCGTCGACCGTCAGGGCAGAATAACTCTCAGCAAATTGGACGTTGTTCTTAGGACAGACCAATTTGTGGCCTATTACGTCAACCAAATGATGAGTATAATTTGGGACCGCTAGAGAAGTAGCCAGTCCTGCTAAGGGGTCGGCTTCAATATTCCGGAGTCTGGGAACAAGTTCTACGAAGAATCCTTTCAAGGACGTAATGATAAAGATTGCTATTTGATGATAGGGGATCATGTCTTGATGACGAACTTCGTAAGAACCCCGGATCTGATTGACGATTAACTGTGAATCGCTATATGCTTCCAGGTACTCTACCCCCAGTTCTTTTGCAAGTCGGAGGCTGATAACCAATACGTTGTACTCGGCCACGTTGTATGAACAAGGTTCCGTGAGTGAGTATGCCCGGTTGATCACCAATCTAGAGGAAGAAATCAGTACCACTCCGATCACAACGACGATATTGCCCTTGGACCCGGTTCTTGAAGCACCATCGAACAACATTCGCCAGATGGTATCATGGGAAGCCATATTTGAATTGGCGACCTCGTCTGGAATTTCTTCGTATATTCTGGTTGACTCCGAACCTGGATGGCTGCTAAAAAGTCTGCCAGAGCTTGACCTTTAACAGCCTTCTGCGGGACGAAGATCATGTGGTAGGGGGACAACAGTATCGCCCAGGTAGCAAGGCGAGAGATGAGTGCACCTGGTTAGGTCATAAGGACCCTAAGAGGGTTGACTCGTGATATGACATGGATGGTCTGTCATGTAACATAGTGTCGCATCTTCTGAATAGCAAACACCAAAGCGAGACAATCCTTTTCTATATTGGTGTATCTATGCTCAGGTCCTATCATCATTCGGCTGAGATAATAGATAGCATGTTCTTGCCCTGCATCATTTTTCTGTGCTAGTAGAGTACCGAGGGAATGCTCCATCGCTCGCACATAAAGTAGAAACAGTTTTCCAGCAACCGGGGCTACCAGGACTGGAGGATTCGACAGATATTCTTTAATGTTGTCAAAGGCACGTTGGCACTCCTCATCCCATACAAAAGAGATGCCTTTCTTAATGAGATGTGTGAATGGTTGACATCGTCCGGAGAGATTAGAAATAAACCTCCTGATGTAAGCTAGCCTCCCTTGGAGGCCTCTGAGTTCTCGATGATTTCTCGGGGGACCCATCTCCATGATTGCCTTTGTTTTCTGAGGGTCGATATGGATTCCCTGGGCGGTAATGATAAAACCCAAGAATTTTCCGCAAGATATGCCCAAGAAGGATTTGGTAGGATTTATTTTCAAGTTGTGCGCTCGCATCAGGTCGAATACTGTCCTCAAATCGTACAGATGATCTTCCTTAGAGCGACTTTTGACGGCGATGTCATCGACGTAACACTCCATGGTCTTACGCAGGTGATCTCTACAGATGACGCTCATAGCTCGTTGGTATGTGGCGCCAGCATTCTTTAAACCAAAGGACATGACTGTGTAGCAGTACACACTAATTGGCGTTCGAAATGATGTATGCTTTTCGTCGTTAGGAAACATCTTAATTTGGTTGTATCCTGAGAAGCCTTCCATAAATGACATGCACTCAAAGCCACATGTGTTGTCGATCATTATGTCCATAATAGGAAGAGGGAACTCATCCTTAGGACATGCTTCGTTCAAATTTTGGAAGTCGATACAAATTCGAATCTTCTCATTCTTCTTGAGGACCGGTACTATGTTGGCGACCCAGTCTGGATGTTGTTCCTTCCGGATGAAGCTGTTGGCTATCAGTTTGTTGACCTCAGCTTCGATAGAATTCATGATGTCCGGGCAGAATCGTCGTTGCTGTTGCTTGACCGACTTTGCGACCGGATGAATATTGAGTTTATAGAGAACAACCACAGGGTTTAGCCCTAGCATGTCCTCATAGCTCCAGGTGAACACGTCAATGTACTCTCTGACGAGTTGCAAAAACGACTCCCGTTCTTCGTCTGTCAGGCTTTTACTGACAAAGATTGGCTTTGGAGAGGATTCATTGCCGAGGTCAACTTGTATGACCTCATCTTCGGTAGGAGGATATCTCTGTTCGAAATGCTTCTTCCACTGCACATCTAGCTGCTGAACCCAAGGCTCTAACTCGAGGAGCTCGGGTACATCTTCGTCTTCTTCATAGGCGTCCGCAAATGCCATATTGACAGACCAAACTTGCCTGAATACGTCCCCGATGCTGACATCCGAATCGGAAGTGGGTTATCCGGTTGAATGTGAATGCCAGTCGCATTCCTCATCCGAGCTTTCAGGAGTCGTTGCGGGTGTAACATAGCCTAGACCACGTCTGGTCTTGCTGTAGTAATCTCGTAGTTTTCCAGCCTGAACTGGCAATTACAAAGGTAATCGCCGGCCAGTGCCACAGTTCAAGCCTGGCGTAGGCTCCATATCATACCCATATTTTTGGATGACGTACTTGGATCGGGAGCTATACAGATAAAGGGACAGTCTCCCAGTGTCGGGTTCAAGATCGACTTCTTCTATCCTGAAGGGCTGTGGATTATTCTTTCGGCCGAAGATGATTGGATGATCCTTTCCCTCAACTATGAAGCAAGCGCCTTCTACGAGAGTAAGTTGGTTCGTGGTATAGACATTTGTCACTTGTGTGTGTAAGTTGGTGCCTATACCGTGTTCCATAGCATACATTATACAAAGCTTGTTAAACTCGAGGTAGTTCAAAGATAGCCCTTTATTGATGAAATAAGGCATCTTTTCGGGTGGGATTACATCGTTAGCAGAAGGAACATCAGTGTGGGCAGCCACATACTTTGCTAGCTCTAACTCCTATTCAGCCACCCCCTGTATTAATGAAGACTGGGAGGATGACCTGGCAGCTTGATCATCAGGGGCTCCATTGGTGGTGCTGAACGTGGAGTCGTTGGCACACTAGCGATCCCTAGCTTAGCGCTTAGTGCTGGACGTAGAGTTGTTGGCTCACTGGTAGCCCATGGTTTAGCGCTCGGTGTAATGCCTGTAGTTCGTATTACGTATCTTGGAATACGTGTACGTATTTTCTCTTGTATTGCGTATCTCTTGGCTTGGCTCGGTTTATTTTGGGTTGGTTCGGCTAGGCTTGGGTTGCCTTGGTTCATCATGAACCAAGGGGAGAACCCCTACCTACCACCCCCATCATCCTTTATTAACCCATTCCTTCATTCTTTCTCTTCATTACTCTTCTTCTTCTCCACATTTACTTCTACACCTACCAGGAAGAGAGAGAGCTTAGGCAAGTGCAAACTTGATTCATGATGGATCTCAAAGTTTTATTGTTCCATTCTCTTCCTTACTTGATTCTAAGATACTTTAGAACTTGGCATTTTCCATTTTTATGGTTATATTTTTGTAGATCTAAGTTTTAAGTTCCTACTTGTTTAGTTTTCTTGGTTTTGATCTCTAAAAAATTGGTATTTCCAAAAACTAATGGTTCTATGTTGTAGAGAATTCAATTTCCTTCAGTTTTGGCTTTTGTTTCGTTTGATTTCGACTCCGGATGAGAAAGTTATGGCCATGGCAAGTTTTTGGAACTTTCATGGCTGAACTTGCTGTTTGGAGACGATGAACCCCAAGCGCCCGGAGGCCATGCGCCGGGAGTCCATGCGCCGATTCGTGCAGGAATCTCATGTGCCGATTTGTGCAGGAATCCCATGCGCCGATTCGTGTAGGAATCTCATGCGCCGATTTATGCAGGAATCCCATGCACCGATTCATGCAGGAATCTTATGTGCCGATTTGCGCAGGAATCTTATGCGCCGATTTGTGCAGGAATCCCATACGCTGATTTGTGCAGGAATCCCATGCGCCGATTCGTGCAGGAATCTCATGCGCCGATTTGCACAGGAATCCCATGCGCCGATTCGTGCAGGAATCTCATGCGCCGATTTGCGCAGGAATCCCATGCGCCGAATTGTGCAGGAATCTCATGTGCCGATTCGTGCAGGAATCTCATGTGCCAATTCGTACAGGAATCCCATGCGCCGATTTATGCAGGAATCTCATGCGCCGATTCGTGCAGGAATCTCATGCGCCAATTTGCGCAGGAATCTCATGCGCCGATTCGTGCAGGAATCTCATGCGCCGATTGTGCAGGAATCCCATGCGCCGGAATTGCTCTATTTTGCTGTTTTTGCCTGTTTAAGTTGTTTTGTAGCTAGAATCTTGAAAAACTCAAACATGAAAGTTGTAGATCTTTTTCTTGGCTTCAAGAATATGTCACTAGTTATTTTATGCAAGTTTTTCTTATTCATGATAATATAAGAATAAAACATGATAGTGGCCCGCTGTGACGCACTCTTGACAAGTAAATTGACATGATATATCTCGACATGCTGTTATGACAGCTAGCCTGACATGACAAGTACGAAGGACCTGGACACCATGGATGATTGCATTTGTACAAATAAACTGGTACTATCTTACATCATATCTAGGATAGGGATCCTTGAGTACCACGGTCAGGGATACCTACTACAATTGACTAAGGCTAATAAACTAGAATAATTCAGTAGTCATAAAGAGATTTCCCAGCTACAGGCAATTCTGTTATTTGGGCGCATTCAGTGGACTTGTAGCCTACCGACGAGTAGGGCACATTTCCAGCACACAGTCATGTGTTGCATACTTTCTAAACGGACATTCGACCTGGATAACCGGATGGTCTGCAGGGCTTATGGCTGTTGGGATAATCTCATTGCATCTTGCTAGTAACTAGGCCTGTGATAACCCTAGTTAGTTAAAAGTATCAAGCCGTACTCTTGATTGGCCGTGATTGATTGGATGTAGTTTATTCCAGCTGAGTCTTATCCTGATCTTGTGCAAGATTGTGACATGACATGATCATTGATGCTTGCCTTAATAATAACGATCGGGGGTCCAGTTCTGTTCAGGCGAAGGGTTAGCCTTGTTTGGTTTAAGGGTTGTAACCTGGCTCCCGGGGCAGTTCTGTGTCCTCTCTTCATTTATTGTCTTACTGTACCCCATTCCATGCTCGTCATGTTTTACCTTACTTCAACAAGCATGACCGGCCTTAACAATAAAGATCGGAGGTCCAGTTCTGTTCAGGCGAAGGGTTACAACCTCGGTCTTTGTTTGGTTTAAGGGTTGTAACCTGGCTCCCGGAGCAGTTCTGTGTCCTCTCTTCGTTTATTGTCTTCACTGTACCAATAGTAATTGAGACGGTTTCTATTCAGGCGAAGGGTTACAACCTCAGTCCTTGTTTGGTTTAAGGGTTGTGACCTGGCTACTTGAATGGTTTCCTCGTACTCAGTTTACTGTTGTTATCTCTATTATTATTATTTCTTATTTATTATCTTTAACATTCTATTGTGATATGCTAGTTTTAGTTCCTAAGTGAAGCCTCCTTTGTGGCACTTGCTCTTTCTGGGGTCTGACCCAGCTGGTTTTGTGTGGCCATATATCGGAGCAGCACCAGAGGATCCACCGGTCTTCCAGCCAGATGGTGACCACCAGGCGTAACCCTGGCAACGAGTGGGTTTCTTTTTGTCCTCCCATTTTATTGTAAAAATTATTCTTTTGAGGCGTTTAGCCGGCGAGCACGTGTTAGCTCGATTGTACCTTACTTACTGTCTGCCTACGGGCTGTAACATGATTGACAGATCCTAGGGTTGATCATGTATGACTAAACTCTTGCTAGTCCTGACATTTTGTACGACTAGCTTCATGATCATCCAATATGTAATGTATGGGACGCCTTGCTATTATATATTTGGTGCTCTGACATCTTGTAACTACTATTACTTGCTTGTGATTGAGACAATAGGTTTGTTCATGACCATAGGAGACTGTTGGCTTGTAGTTAAACCCTCATGTATCTAGACAGCCGTGACCGTATGGCGAGGTGGGTTGCACTTCAATATACGTAGCTGGCTTTGTACGCCCCCGCTCTCCAGTATTCTGGTTCTGGGGCGTTATATGGTTTTAGTGGTGGCCTATTTTCTTCCGTTCAGAGTTGGTCAGTCGACGGCTCAGCTAGCGGAGATGTATCTTCGACAGATTGTCAGATTATACGGTGTACCAGTCAGTATTACCTTGGACAGAGATTCCAGATTTATGTCGCACTTTTGGCGTAGCCTGCAAGAGAGTTTGGGGACTCGCCTCCAGTTCAGCTCAGCATATCACCCACAGACAGATGGCCAGTCGGAACGCACGATCCAGACTCTTGAAGATATGTTGCGGTCATGTACACTCGACTTCGGTGGTTCGTAGGAAGATCACGTGCACCTGGTGGAGTTCTCGTACAACAACAGTTTCCAGGCCAGTATCCAGATGGCACCGTTCGAGGCACTGTATGGTAGGAAGTGTCGATCCCCGCTAGCCTAGGATGATGTTGGAGAGAGGCAGATGCTTGGTCCAAAAATGATTGTTCAGACCGTTGAAGTGGTCAGAATAGTCAGAGATCATCTTCGAGTTGCCCAAGATCGCCAGCGTCATTGGGCCGATTCTCATCGGCGCCCTCTTGAGTTTTCTGTCGGCGACCATGTATTCCTGAGGATTTTGCCTAACCGTGGCGTCATTCATTTCGGCGTGGCGGGAAAGCTTAGTCCTAGGTATATAGGGCCATTCGACATTCTGGAGCGAGTAGGAGATGTATCCTATCGTCTCGCTCTTCCACCGTCGCTACGTGAGGTGCATGACGTATTCCATGTATCCCAACTGCGACGGTATATCCCGGACCCGAGCCATATCCTGGATCATTCGGAATTGGTTGTTGGTACCATCCTTTCGTATGAGGAGAGGCCTGTGTCTATATTGGACCGAAGAGAGAAGACACTCAAGAACAAGACTATCAAGTTAGTCCGAGTTGCTTGGGGTCATCACTCTTTGGGTGAGTCGACGTGGGAGCGTGAGGATGATATCCGATCGCGATATCCCGACCTGTTTGACTCGTAAGGTATAATGTCTTCCTTATGCCTTATGCTTTCAATTCCTTGCTTGAATAAATGACTGCATGATAGACTGCTTGTTATAGCTTACGATTAGTATAGCTTGTCCTTGCAATTCTAGTATCTTGATTAAATTCTGAGGACAGAATTCTTTTAAGGAGGGTAGAGGTGTAATGCCTGTAGTTCGTATTACGTATCTTAGAATACGTGTACGTATTTCCTCTTGTATTGCGTATCTCTAGGTTTGGCTCAGTTTATTTTAGGTTGGTTCGGCTAGGCTTGGGTTGCCTTGGTTCATCATGAACCAAGGGGAGAACCCCAACCTACCACCCCCATCATCCTTTATTAACCCATTCCTTCATTCTCTCTCTTCATTACTCTTCTTCTTCTCTACATTTACTTCTACACCTACCAGGAAGAGAGAGAGCTTAGGCAAGTGCAAACTTGCTTCATGATGGATCTCAAAGTTTTATTATTCTATTCTCTTCCTTACTTGATTCTAAGATACTGTAGAACTTGGCATTTTCCATTTTTATGGTTATATTTTTGTAGATCTAAGTTTTAAGTTCCTTCTTGTTTAGTTTTCTTGGTTTTGATCTCTAAAAACTTGGTATTTCCAAAAACTAATTGTTCTATGTTGTAGAGAATTCAATTTTCTTCAGTTTTGGCTTTTGTTTCGTTTGATTTTGACTCCGGATGAGGAAGTTATGGCCATGGCAAGTTTTCAGAACTTTCATGGCTGAACTTGCTGTTTGGGGACGATGAACCCCATGCTCCGGGAGGCCATGTGCCGGGAGTCCATGTACCGATTCGTGCAGGAATCTCATGCGCTGATTTGCGCAGAAATCCTATGCGCCAATTCGTGCAGGAATCTCATGCGCCGATTTGCGCAGGAATCCCATGCGCCGATTCGTGCAGGAATCTCAAGCGCCGATTTGTACAGGAATCTCATGCACCGATTTGAGCGTGAATCCCATGCGCCGATTTGTGCAGGAATCTCATGCGCCGATTCGTGCAGGAATCTCATGCGCCGATTTGTGCAGGAATCCCATGCGCCGATTCGTGCAGGAATCTCATACGCTAATTTGCGCAGGAATCCCATGCGCCGATTTGTGCAGGAATCTCATGCGCCGATTCGTGCAGGAATCTCATGCGCCGATTTGCGCAGAAATCCTATGCGCCAATTTGTGCAGGAATCTCATACGCCGATTCGTGCAGGAATCTCATACGCCAATTTGTGCAGGAATCTCATGCGCCAATTTGCGCAGGAATCTCATGTGCCGATTCGTGCAGGAATCTCATGCGCCGATTGTGCAGGAATCCCATGCGCCGGAATTGCTCTATTTTGCTGTTTTTGCCTGTTTAAGTTGTTTTGTAGCTAGAATCTTGAAAAACTCAAACATGAAAGTTGCAGATCTTTTTCTTGGCTTCAAGAATATGTCACTAGTTATTTTGTACAAGTTTTTCTCATTCATGATAATGTAAGAATAAAACACGATAGTGGTCCGCTGTGACGCACTCTTGACAAGTAAATTGACATGATATATCTCGACATGCTGTTATGACAGCTAGCCTGACATGACAAGTACGTAGGACCTGGACACCGTGGACGATTGCGTTTGTACAAATAAACTGGTACTGTCTTGCATCATGTCTAAGATAGGGATCCTTGAGTACCACGGTCAGGGATACCTACTGCAATTGACTAAGGCTAATAAACTAGAATAATTCAGTAGTCATGAAGAGATTTCCCAGCTACAGTCAATCCCGTTATCTGGGCACATTCAGTGGACTTGTAGCCTACCGACGAGTAGGGCACATTTCCAGCACACAGTCATGTGTTGCATACTTCCTAAACGGACATTCGACCTGGATAACCGGATGGTCTGCAGGGCTTGTGGCTGTTGGGATAATCTCATTGTATCTTGCTAGTAACTAGGCCTGTGATAACCCTAGTCAGTTAAAAGTATCAAGCCGTACTCTTGATTGGCCGTGATTGATTGGATGTAGTTTATTCCAGCTGAGTCTTATCCTGATCATGTGCAAGATTGTGACATGACATGATCATTGATGCTTGCCTTAACAATAACGATCGGGGGTCAAGTTCTGTTCAGACGAAGGGTTACAATCCCGGTCTTTGTTTGGTTTAAGGGTTGTAACCTGGCTCCCGGAGCAGTTCTGTGTCCTCTCTTCGTTTATTATCTTATTGCACCCCATGCCATGCTCGTCATGTTTTACCTTACTTCAACAAGCATGACCGGCCTTAACAATAAAGATCGGGGGTCCAATTCTGTTCAGGCGAAGGGTTACAACCTCGGTCCTTGTTTGGTTTAAGGGTTGTAACCTGGCTCCCGGAGCAGTTCTGTGTCCTCTCTTCGTTTGTTGTCTTCACTGTACCAATAGTAATTGAGACGGTTTCTATTCAGGCGAAGGATTACAACCTCGGTCCTTGTTTGGTTTAAGGGTTGTGACCTGGCTACTTGAATGGTTTCCTCGTACTCAGTTTACTGTTGTTATCTCTATTATTATCATTTCTTATTTATTATCTTTAACATTCTATTATGATATGCTGGTTTTAGTTCCTAAGTGAAGCCTCCGTTGTGGAACTTGCTCTTTCTGGGGTCTGACCCAGCTGGTTTTGTGTGGCCAGATATCGGAGCAGCACCAGAGGATCCACCGGTCTTCCAGCCAGATGGTGACCACCAGGCGTAACCCTGGCAACGAGTGGGTTTCTTTTTGTCCTCCGACTTTATTGTAAAAATTATTCTTTTGAGGCGTTTAGCCGGCGAGCACGTGTTAGCTCGATTGTACCTTACTTACTGTCTGCCTACGGGCTGTAACATGATTGACAGATCCTAGGGTTGATCATGTATGACTGAACTCTTGCTAGTCCTGATATTTTGTACGACTAGCTTCATGATCATCCAATATGTAATGTATGGGATGCCTTGCTATTATATATTTGGTGCTCTGACATCTTGTAACTACTATTGCTTGCTTGTGATTGAGACAATAGGTTTGTTCATGACCATAGGAGACTGTTGGCTTGTAGTTAAACCCTCATGTATCTAGATAGCCGTGACCGTATGGCGAGGTGGGTTGCACTTCAATATATGTAGCTGGCTATGTACGCCCCCGCTCTCTAGTATTCTGGTTCTGGGGCTTTACACTCGGCTGTCGACTTGTCTTAGGCAGGCGAATGACCATCGGCTTAACAGAAGGATTGATCTCTTCTGATTGATGTTGGCCGACTCTGGGCAGCCTGATTATCAGTGGCTCCGTAGTGGGTCTCGTATCTTGGCCATACCTTGGTTGTCGGATTGTCATCTGCTCCTTTTGTGTAGTGAGCACTGGGAGACCAGTTGCTTATCTACGCAGAGTGGCTGTAAGAGGTGCAGTCCTGCCTGGTTTGCGGGGTTGGAGATGGATTTACAAGGGTTCCTCAGGTCCTACAATGGCCTCCGTCTGCTCTTGAACATCCTCCTTGATCAGGTGCCTCTTTGATTTCTCGTACAAGTAGGAATCCGAATAGTAGGATTCGACCTCTTTGAAAGGATCGATGTCGGCAAATTTCATCTTTACGAAGCCGTATTTGTCAACATATTTGAAGCATTGGTGCAATATGGAGGGCACGATCATATAATCATGTATCTACGGACGCCCTAGGAGAATATTGTAGGAGGTATCTGCGTCTATGATGTAGCAGGTCACTTCCGACTGAAGGTCTCCAATTTGGCACTTTAGGCGAATCTTTCCAATGGGATAGCTTCTCCCTGAATTGAAACTGCTGATGGCGGTGCTGGTAGGAGTCAACCGATGCATAGGGATGCGCAGGAGGTGAAGCAAGCTCTTCGGAATAATGCTTATCGAAGAAACAGGATCAATGTGCATCCGATCCACCTTGATGTCACCGACGTATCCAGTATAATATAGAGGGCGATCGTACAGGTTGGTCTTGATAAGCATATCCTACAGAGTAAACACAATATTGGGCATTGCACCTGTACAAGCGCTGTCCTGGAGATCCGCCGGCAAGCTCTCCCCTGTAAGCTTAACCTGAACCAGATAAGTGTCGGCATTCTGGAGTGCTTTGCTCAGTACGACGCAAACATCTTTGGAGAGTCTCAAGAGCTCATATAATGATAATTTGGCTGGTGTATTGGCCAATTGTGCCAAAATGTCAAAATTATAAGGCCTTTCCAACCCCTGAGGCGCATCCTTATGGAGTGGCTTGTCAAATTGAGTCTCCTTTGGCTTAGGCTCGTCGACCCGCGGAGGCTGAGAAGGTCCTGGGGCATCAGCAGTAGCTGGCTGGCATTTTTCTGCCGAGTTACCCGGTGCAGGTTGAGATTGTGCACCGGATCGGGTAACGACAGCTGTCGCTTCTTCGACATCGGCCGAGATTGTGCGGCAGGACTTAACTTTCTCGTCCTTCTTCTTGCCGATGGAGGGTGATGCAGACTGAGTTACTTCAGGTACCAAGTCCGGGTGGACCCACATGACCTCCTCTCGTGATGTGGTGAGGGGGACCAGCCCAGTCGTTTGGTCTCGGGGAGGGAGAAGATTAGTGACCTCCATTATTGTCCGAAGGACGGGTACTACACCATCTTGGGTCCTCGTTGGAGGAAAGCTGCCGAATTGGACTGACACCATGTTGGCAGCGACCGTTACCTCCTCGAAATCAATATCCAGAGCTTTAGAATCGATGAGGTTCTGGATGTACCGCTTCAATTGGAAGTAGTCTTATGTAGTGTGGTGGACGTAGCGGTGGTAGTGACAGTATTTTGGGCTCTCTATCTCTGTAGGTCGAGGTTCACGTCTTGGCGGAGGGAGCTGAATCCTGTCTCCTTGTAAGAGCATGTCAAAGATGGGCTTGACATGGCTATCCTCGGAGTAAGTCATCTGAGGCCACTGCTTCTCAGCCTGCTTTGGTTCAAGCTTCTGGGCTGTATCGGCCACCATAGCCTATTTGCCCTTGGTGTCTCGGTTGTTAGAGGAACTGCCGTCGTTGTTGTTGTTGGTATTAGGGCATTTTTCCTTGTCCTCTCCATCCGAGATGTGCAATCCCAGTTGGCGAGCTTTCTTCAACTTGGCTTCTGTACTAGTGGCGCTGATGATGAAGGTCTTCCAGTCCTTAAATTGACTTTCGCCCATCCAGAGGCTAATTGTGGGGAGCAGCCTCTTCTGGCAAATTTTAATTAAGGAAGAGTTCGGATTACCAGAGGACAACTTTATCGCGGTTTGGCGAAACCGTTCAATGTAGTTCCTTGTCAGCTCCTTCTCTCCTTGAACAATGTCCATGAGGGTTGACATTGTCACATCTTGTCCCACCTCATAGAACCTCTCCAAGAACATATGTTTGAAGCCGGCGAAGGAATGGATGCAATTGTCCGGCAAGTTACGGTACCAGTCGAATGCGACTCCCTCTAATACCCCGACGAACAATCGCATAAGGATGGCGTCGTCATGCGGCAGATGATCTGTTGTGACCTCAAAGTAAGTCATATACCAGCTTGCAGATGTCTTACCGTCATAAGGATTGATGTCGAATGGTTTGTATTGAGGAGGGAAGGGGACATCTCTCTATGCAGTGGGATACGGCTGTCGTATCCTGAGGTCCTGAGAGTTTTCTCGAGCGTAAAACATTGCCCGGAGCTCCTGGACATCTCTTTTCGCCTCCCTGGCCTCTTCTGCAATAGTGAGAGCCGACATTCTGGGTGGATTGTCACCCAGGGTTGGTGCGATTGTGTTTGAGTCCGCATTGACGGCGGGATCCAAGCTTGTTTGGCCAAGTGTCCTTCCTTGGAGAGCCGGTAGAGCTGCCTTGATCTCGTCTACTGACTTAACCAAGGTATGAAGTATGGCCTCAAGAGTGTCGAGGCGTTGCCGATCACTGGGACCGTCTTGGTCATTCTTAGTCATGAATACTGTTCTCACATGGAAAGCAGTGGAAGGGACTGTAAAATACGTGCTCTTCGAATCATACCCTTGAATAGAGAAGTCGTCGGGGTATGTGGGAATGTTCTCCTGTGGTTCGGACTCAGAGGAAGTGCCACCCCTTGCATAGGAGGTTGCCTCATCTTGGCACTTGTGGACGTCTTCAGGGACGTCAGAATCTGCTGTATCTGTTGGGGGGATTGCCTCCCCAGGTTGATCTTCCTAGAACACCGGATTATTGTGGATGTTTCGGGGAGTGCTACCTCCAGCTTCGGCTACCTCCAGGGATATAGATGACGAATCTCCAAGTGTTGAAGATTTCGTCTTCGAGCGGGTGCCTTGATAAACTCCTCTGGTGGTGGTTGTGGTCAACCGCTTAGATGGGAGTTTCCTGGCCGTGTTGGTTGAGAACATCAGGCTGAAGAAATTCATTTTCTTTCTTCCCATGCCGGTAGGGACCTTCCGGACAGAATTGCAGGAGGCGAAAGGAAGTGCCTCGTCTTTCGAGCTTTATTCTAGGACCGGTCCTGGCTGCTGCAGTCGTTGGAAGACGGACTGCCGGTCTTCTTATACTGCTGTCTTGTTACAGCAGCAGTTAACAATGACTTGAGTGCATTGATGTCCATGGAAGGACTCTCTGCACACCAAGGTTTCCTCTCTTTCCTTGCGCTTGTGACGGATCACATCACGCAAGTCAAGTACATCTCGAGGAACCTTTATACTCGTTTTATGGGCCCGGGAGTCCTGAGCACACGAGTGCGTTGGTATCATGTTTGCTCCCTGATGCGGGGCTAGTAAAAGTACTTGTCCTTGATCATTGTTAGGAGACTCTTGAGAACTACTTTGTCCGTTGGCCGTCGGGGGCTGGACACGGGTGGTTTTATACAACTTTCCATCAGAGGCCCTCATAACAGTTAGCGGGACTCTCTGATGGTCAGAAGTTGGGACAGCTGACTGAGCTCGACGAGCCCGCGCTGTCCTATACTTCTTCGTCCTAGCATCCCAGGGCGCATAGTAGGAAGAGTCCAAGCTGTGCCGTACAGAGTCTGGCACATCCTCATGGGAGCTTCTGAGGTTAGGACCGCATGAGAGGCGGTCGAAGACTAAACCCGAGCCGTATAGGGTGGATGGTCTGCGGCTGGGATTAGATGCCGCATAAGCCATCTCCCTGCGGCTGGGCTTGGCGGCCGCATAAGCATTCTGCATACGGCTGGGATAGGTAGCCGCATGAGCAGTCTGCATGCGGCTGAGATTGGAGGCCGCATGAGCCTTCTATATGCGGCGGGAATTTGTGGCCGCATGAGCCTTCTGCATACGGCTGGAAGTTATGGCCGCATGAGCCTTCTGCATGCGGCTGGCATTTATGGCTGCATGAGCTTTCTGCATGCGGCTGGCACCCTTATGTGGCCTCTTTTTGGATCGCATAGAGTTTCTATTTGCCCCTGCAAGTCTAGCATCGTAGTATTTTCCTTTGCCAGACTTGGGGACAGTAGGGTCCTCTGCGGCCTGAAGTGGGGCCGCATGTGAGTCTTCTCCGCCATCTTGGGCAACAGAGAACACTTCTTCCAGAGCTTGGGAAGGAGCAACGGTTTTGGGCCTCCACTCCCTGCGGGCCTTCTTTGTGCCGGCTCGCTTCTGGATCGAGCTAGCGCTCCCGTCGGAGAGCATCTCTTCAAACGCTTGCTGGTCGAAGCGAACAACCAGCATCTATTTCGTGGAGCCGAGTTTGGCTGCATCCGATTGCATCACCAACTTCTCAGCAGTGGAGAAGTTAGTCCCCAGCAGAGTCGCCATCGTGTTTGCCATTGATTATCTAAGAACAGAATAGTTTTATGGGAGGACTGAACTTTGATTCACAATTACAAACTCGCTTGTACAAAAGAGAGCCTAGGAACAAAATCTAGGAAAAGCAATCTAAGTACAATTATTTAATTTGGATTCTGGGAGGTGACGGTAGAGGCTCGGGAAAGTGCTATCAACTCTGCCTTACTCCTTGGACGATGGAACGCAACCTCGGCTCCGGCAAAGAAATGCTCTTATGTATATGTGTGTCCCTCTGTGTCTCTGTGTGTATGCAAGGGAATAGCACCTTGCTATTTAAAGGAATTTGTGAGTAGTGGGGTGTGTAGCCACGTGGCTAATTTTGGACCACATCCTTGTAACTGTGCCTTAAGAAGTGGTAAGTTAGGGATTGGTTAAGATTGATCATGATCTTGTTTGTTGCACGAAATCTAAACTATTAATGACTTGTGTCACCCCCAGTTTCCAGAAACAGGGGTATTTTTGTCATTTTTCATTTTTAAATTATTTTGGAATTATTTATTTATTTATTGTAATATTTTGGGGTTATTTGAGTCGGGTTCGAATTTCAACTCATTCCGACTTGTATCGGGGACCCGGGGTAGTTTTGACTCTAGCGGGCCCACACACTAGTTAGGCATGGTCCACATAATATTAATTTTAGTCCACATGATATTAAATTTAGTTAGTGACTAGACTAATTATTTTGGTTAGTATTAATATGGATTAGTGTTTTAGGATTGACCAAACTACCCCCGACTTAACCCCTTACCAATGTATTAGTAAATAGACTAAAAAATGGGCTTTTGGACTTTTCCTAATAGGACAAAACCACCTTTATGGCCAGCCACAATAAGGATAGGGTTGAGCCTCCCATTTGTCATTATCCATCTATTTTTCTCTCTCTTGTTTTCCCCAAATTCCTAGAGAGCAATCCCTAGCAATTTCTCCACCAAATTATTCCATTTCACCACCAAATCTTCTTCTTTCCTTCTCCATTCTAGCCAAGGAGGAAGCTACCCAAGTTTGGGAGGATTCGGAGCTCGTTCGTGTCCTTTTGGAATCTCTACGTGTCGGTGTCGCTCCGGGAAGGCTTTTCTTCGATTCGATCTACCGGAAGGTATAAATCCCTTCTCCTTTTCATTTCCTCATGCATATAGGTCTATTTTGAACCCATAGGAATGACCCCATAGTTGTATCTCCATTTGTGGCCATTTCGTGTCCATTTGGAGGTCATAGGAGTGTCATTTGTGTTGTGGTTGTGTCCATGTGGAAAAATCCCAAATTTGGACACACTATGTGTTGTTGTTATGTACGAATGAATTATTACAGGTTTAATCTCATATTTTTGTATTGGAGATGTGTTCTATAGTGTCTCATATATACATATTAGTGTAGAGAGTGAGTTCTTGATATATTATGTTATATACTTGTGTTCTTTTGTCTCAAACTACCTAAATCCGTCATGATTTTTATCTACGTTTTTAATTTCAGCCCTAACTTAGAAATATCATAACTTCTAGCTCAAAGCTCGATTTAATCTCCCGTTTTTTTTAAAAGAAGCGTATTGAAGTTAGCTTTTCAAAAACATGTATTAATAGGCCTAATTCTTTCTGTAAATTTCTGGAGAATTATTTGAGTGTCAGCTGTACGAAAGACAAATGCGTTCGCGGTGTTTTCGCGATTCCGGGAGTTTCCGGAAACGAAAACGCGATCCGTTTAAAGTTTTGGAAAGCTAACACATAGATCTATAACATACTTACAGTATTGATTATTAGTAGGAGTTACTATTCGGCATATGCATTTTGTGCACCCTTGTGTGTAATATAATGTTCTATTTGATTTTAACCCATGTTTATATATATATATATATATATTATGTAATTAAAACGAGAATACAAGCATGAGTAAATGGTTAAATAAATGATGTATGAGGTGTAAGTATCCTATCTAATGTAAGCATGCATAAGTATGGCTTGTAATGAATATGTAGGTTCCATAGTATGTAATGTATGGTGCATATAGTGGTGCAAGAGAATAATGAATGATGAATGAATGCAAGCATGAATGTAATGTAATAATAGATGTAATGTATGCAATATACAAGTTAATGAGATGTAATGTTCTATGTTAACACAAATCCTATATTACCTCATGTACCCCCTTACACTATGTTGACACTATCACACTTGACACATCGTTCACTTACACTTTGACACCCTTTGATATGTATACACTATGTATGCCCATTTAACCCTCACTTGCCCCTTTGTCATGTTCACATACACACACATAGCCTCTTAAATAAGTATTTATGAATATAGTTAACTTAGCTATGTATGTATATTATATATATGTTAGCATATTGTGTTGTAATATATAAGTTTATATAACCATTTGAAATGCCATGATTATAGACCTAATGTTGAATACCAATATATGCATGTGTATATATGTGTAGACATATATAGCTTAAAGTAATAGATTACCTAGTGTATATCCAATGTGAATTCTTGCCTATTTGAGTATTAAATAATTGCATGCTATATAGAGTTGGGTGTATGTTGGCTTGTGTAGCATTGTATTGATGTGTGCTTGCTAGGATAGTCTTGGTTAGGCCTAGTAAGATTTATTGGATTAGGACATGACCTAGTTTGACCTAATTTGACTAGTGCAGTTGACTAGAGTTGACCAAGGGTTGACTTTGGCCTAGTTTGACCTAGATTCATGTAGAATGCATTGTAGTACTTTACATTACCCTTCTGGACATGTTGTGACTGTTGGCCCATTGGTCATATGGTCAACCTGATTTTAATAATTGATCAAAACTCTGTCTGGATATACGAAGCTAGTTGGGACATCTCAGCTTCTTGGACATAAGCAAGATTGGATATTCACTCCGTTCAAGACTGAAGATCTGTTTGCCTACTTGAGTCTGTATTTCCAATGCAATATAATTTTCACTTTATTTGAGTCTAGGAATACGTTGTACACCGAGTCGTACTGGCAAATAGGCTATCCCCAAAATAGTTCAAAATGTTTTTAAAATGACCTGTCAAAAAGGTTTTCAAAAAGGTTTTCAAAAAGGTTTTCAAAAATCACCAAAACCTATTTTTAAAACCCTAACCTAACCCTGACAGAACTCGGCCAGAGTTCGGCCAGAGTTCGGTTGGTGGCCGTTTGATTTTTGAATTCTCTGGAACTTGGTCCTCCTGCAGTTGCGGATTTGACCGAGATTTGCTCATAGAGTTCTGCCCGAATTCTGCCCAAATTCTGACAGAGTTCTCCCTTTGGAACTCCTATAAATAGAGAAGGATTTCGATCATTTCAATTCACTCATTCACTTTCAATCTTCTCTCTATCTAAAGCTTTCTGCCTTCCAAAGAGTTTTCTAGAGCTTACAATTTCAGATCCCAAGCTAGTTACAATCCTCTAGTCGATTTGCTAGTGCGGTACGGTCTAGAAGTTTCTGAGAGATTGTAATTAGAAGGCTTGATTGAAGAATACCTCTTCACATTTGAAGTTGGACGAGTTCTTCGTATCAAAGCTCGCGTTGTAGAAGTTACAAGGACTTCGTAAGAAAACTTGCGGTTTTTTCCTATAGTGGATTCAACTGGTAGCAAGAGTTCTACCGACTGGATTAGTCCTCAACAGAGGGATACCAGTATACATCGCTGTCTTTGCGTTTGCTTTCTGAACTCTGCCTTTACATTATTTCAACTGTGATTATATACTGTGATTGTGTTGCTAACATTTTTTTAATTAGCATTATTCCGCTGCTAACTCTATTCACCCCCCCTCTAGAGTATTACGCTTTACTATATCGTTCCTATAATTGGTATCAGAGCATGGTGTTACAGGTAAAGCAAAGATAACAGTGCAATTATTTATTTATTTTAATTAACTGTTATATAGATCACAGCACATCACATGGCTACTATGAAATTCATAAGTGAAGGTCAGGCCACAAATAGACCCCCACTGTTTGATGGTACTAACTACACTTATTGGAAAACACGGATGAGTTTCTTCTTGAAATCTCTTAATTTTGACTTATGGGCTATTGTTCTTGATGGCTATCAGAAGCCACCTCGTATAACTGTCGAGGGAGTTTTGGTTGAAAAACCCCAAAGTAGTCATACAGAGGAGGAAAAAAAAAGAGGCCAGTCTTGACGCACGTGCTATTAATGCTCTTTTTGTGCCTTAGACAGAACAGAATTTAACAGGGTATCTACATGCACAACGACAAATGGTGTGTGGAAGCTTCTTGAAGTTACACATGAAGGCACGACTCAAGTCAAGGAGTCAAAAGTTAGTAGACTTACTCAAGAGTACGAGGCGTTCAAAATGAAGCCAAATGAAACAGTCACACAAATGTTCGAGAGGTTCTTGGATATTGTAAACCCTTTGTCCTCCTTAGGCAAAGATTACAGTAACCACAAAAAGATTCGCAAACTCCTGCGAGCTCTCACCAAGAACTGGATTCCGAAGGCTACAGCTATCATTGAAGAAAACGACCTCACCACAATGTCACTTGAAGTACTCATGGGTAAGCTACTCACTCATGAACTGGAGCTGCAAGATTTTGAAGAGCCTGCACCAAAGGAGAAGACTATCGCCCTCAAGGCTCAGCACAGAAAAGCTGCTGAAGATGACTCAGACAGCAGTGGTTCTGACGCTGAAGATCAAGCTCTCCTAGCAAGGAAGTTCAAAAGATTCATGAGACATGAGAAGAGAGTCAAAGAGAACAACAGCAACAACTGGTACCAAGAAGATGCTGTCTGCTATGGCTGCAAGAAGAAGGGACATATGAAGAAGGACTGTCCCATCAACTCATCATCGAGCAAGAAGAACAACAGGTATGATAAAGGGAACCTGAAAAGATCAACTTCTAGGAAATATGCCAACACCAGCATATGGCATGAACGTGAAGCCAGCGACTCAGAAGACGAACACTCAGAGGATGCTGCAAATGTATGCTTCATGGCAACCGATCAGGTACCTACTGAACCTGTAGAAACTTATGATGACTTCACCTTTGAGCAATTAGGAGATGCCTTCAGTGACCTGATGCTTGACTACAGGAAACTGCGTAGTAAATATCAGACCGCTAAGAAGGTACTCAAAGAGTACAAAGGAGAAATAGGAAGACTTACCGACCTACTAGCTGAGGTTAGAGCTAATGTTAGTGAGTCTGGTGAGCTTTCCTCTATAAAGCTCTTATTACACGAGACTAAACAGTCATCCGAAGAGAAAGACAAGATTATAGATCAACTGAGAGAAGATCTTTCTAAAGAAAAGAAAAGTCTTCAATCTGCACAAATCAGAATGGAATCACTCACTTCTGATTATACTAAGTTATATGACACTTCCAAAAGGTTAGAAATTAGGTTAGAAAAACGGCCTTAGCTTGCTGCTTCCTACCCTAACACGTGTCACTTACCGAGAAATCAGAACATTCCCAAGCCAAACACTGTCAGACCAAACCATATAAAATCTTTACCCCAAAAGGTTAAGCCCAAACATGATCATAGGTATGCATTCTTCTATACTAGAAAACCCAAACCTACCAACCATGCACACCACTCAGCTTTCAACACTCGACATGCACAATGTCATTATTGTGGCCTCATTGGTCAAATATCATCTACATGTAGAATGAGAAAGCTTGTAGATTTAAATGTTTATGCTTGGATACCTAAAGCTAACAATTCAGGACCCTACAAGAAATGGGTACCAAAGGTTTCATCTGCAAACTGTTTTGTAGGTGGAACACCCTTCACATGCTAGAAGCAAATGGATCCTCGACAGTGGTTGCTCACGGCATATGACCGGTGACGCTACTCTATTTGCAACACTGTCGAAAAAAAGAAGAAGGAAGGTTATGTTTCCTTCCGTAATAATTTGAAAGGGTATATTATTGGTATCGGTGATGTTGGTAAGTCTCCCTATCCCGTGATTAAAGATGTCTGTCTGGTTACCGAGTTGAAACATAATCTGTTCAGCATAAGTCATCTAGCTGATCATAGTTATGGTATCAACTTTGGCAAAGACAAATGTACTATAGTTGATAGCTCAACTGGTAGTACTATCTTTGAAGGAATCAGGGAAGATAATATATGTTTTCTATCTGCTGGAAGAAGCTAACATTTCAGGTAGATGCTTAATGGCCAAAAGTGATGAGAGTCATCTATGTCACATGAGACTCGGTCATGCAAACATGGATACAATTTCAAGATTATCCACAAAGAAGTTAGTACGCGGTTTACCAGACATAACATTCAAGAAGGATTCGGCATGCAGCCAATGTGAAAAGAACAAGGCTACCAGATCCACATTCAAGTCTGTAAACGCAGTATGTACTACTAGACCTCTACAATTGCTACACATAGATTTATTCGGTCCTAGCAGAGTTGCTAGCCTCGGAGGTAAATTATATGTATTTGTAATTATAGATGATTTCTCTAGATACACGTGGGTATATTTCTTGACACGCAAGAATGACACATTATCAGAATTTGTCACCTTTTGCAAGAAAGTACAGAATGAAAAAGGTTACATGATCATTCGAATTAGAAGCGATCATGGTGGCGAATTCGAGAATGCTGATTTTGAGCAATCTTGTGACACACACGGTTTTATTTATGAGTTCTCCTGTCCTAGAACTCCACAACAAAATGGAGTTGTGGAACGTAAGAACAGAACTCTAACCGAAATGGCCAGAGTAATGTTAAATCAATTTAGCCTACCCAAATACTTCTGGGCTGAAGCTGTCAATACAGCTTGCTTTGTGCTCAATAGAGTTCTAATTCGATCCAAATCGAAGAAGACTCCATTTGAGTTATGGTTTGATAGAATTCCTTCAGTTTCATACTTTAAGATATTTGGCTGTAAGTGCTTTATTCTTAATACTAAAGACAACTTGGGAAAGTTTGACGAAAAGGCCGATGAAGGTATATTTCTAGGTTATGCGGCCAAGAGCAAAGGGTACAGAGTCTTCAACAAACGTTCCATGATCATCGAAGAATCAATCAATGTCACTTTTGATGAATTGAACCAAATGACTCTCGATGACAGTGATGAAGATCTTCCTACATCAAGCTCAACTCCAGCTGATTCTCAACCAAGATCTGCACTAGCTGAACCTCTTAGAGAAGATCCAGGAACCAGCTACCTTCAGAATGAAGCAAAAAGGTTAAAATTTACAGCAAATCATCCAAAGGATTTGGTAACTGGTGATATTACCAAGGGAGTAAGTACTCGTACATCCTGTAGAGATATTGTTTTTAGTGTTGCATTTATTTCACAGCTAGAACCTAAATCTATTGATGAAGCATGTAGTGATAGTTTCTGGATAGATGCCATGCAAGAGGAATTGAACCAATTTGAACGGAATCAAGTTTGGGAACTTGTTCCCAAGCCTATTGATCATCCGGTCATTGGCACCCGTTGGGTATTCTGAAACAAACTGAATGAGGATGGTTTAGTAACTCGTAACAAGGCTCGACTCGTAGCTCAAGGATACAATCAAGAAAAGGGTATCGACTACGATGAGACTTATGCCCCAGTTGCGAGATTAGAATCCATTCGCATGTTATGTGCATTTGCATGTTTTCATGATTTCAAACTTTTTCAAATGGATGTAAAAAGTGCTTTTTTAAATGGATTTATAAAAGAAGAAGTTTTTGTAGCACAACCTCCGGATTTCACGGATTTTAAAAATCCTGACCATGTTTTCAAGTTGAAGAAAGCTCTGTACGGTTTGAAATAAGCCCCTCGTGCTTGGTATGATCGTCTAAGCTCTTTTCTACTTGACAACGGTTTTTCAAAAGGAAAGGTTGACACTACACTATTTATTAAATCTTTTAATGGCAAGTTGCTTTTAATTCAAATCTATGTTGATGATATCATATTTGGATCCACTGATGAATCTCTTTGTCAAGAATTTTCTAAGTGTATGCAGAATGAGTTTGAGATGAGCATGATGGGAGAGCTAAAATTCTTTCTCGGATTACAAATCAAACAAACCGACAATGGGACGTTCATTAATCAAGCCAAGTACACAAAAGACTTACTAAAGAATTTCGATCTGGACAATGTCAAACCTATTGGCACTCCGATGGCAACTTCAACAAAGCTTGATTCAGATGAACAAGGCAAGCCAGTCGACACACGTAAGTATCGAGGTATGATTGGTAGTTTACTTTATTTAACTGCTAGTCGTCTAGATATAATGTTTAGTGTTTGCCTTTGTGCACGTTTTCAAGCTAACCCAAAGGAATCACATCTGTCCGCAGTTAAGCGTATCTTTCGATACCTTAAGGGCACTTCTTCTGTCGGCTTGTGGTATCCCAAAACTAAATCCTTTGACATTATTGGTTATTCGGATGCAGATTTTGCTGGATGCAAGGTTGATAGAAAAAGTACTAGCGGCACATGTCATTTCTTAGGCAAGGCTCTAGTCTCTTGGTTTAGTAAAAAGTAAAATTCTGTAGCCTTATCAACAACAGAGGCTGAGTACATCACCGCAGGACGTTGTTGCTCTCAGATTTTATGGATGAAACAAACCCTAGAAGACTTTGATTTATTTTTCACACATATTTCCATTTTCTGTGATAACACGTGCACTATTAATTTGACTAAGAATCCTGTATGTCACTCTCGTACTAAACATATCGAGATTCGGCATCATTTTCTTAGAGATCATCATCAAAATGGAGATATAAACCTTGTGTACATAGATACTGAAAATCAATTAGCTGATATCTTCACTAAACCTCTAGCGGAAGATCGCTTCAATTATTTACGTCGAGAATTAGGAATTTTGGACGTCAGTAATATAAATTAATTTTATTTTTATGATTATATATCATTATGTAAAACAGTATTAGAGACAAGCTAATAAAGAGTCTGTCTGTCACCACAACTACGGTTGAAGCGAAGCGGTATTTAAGAGTTCCCCGGTGAACCTCCGCCAGCTGGGACAGTACTCCTACAGCTAATCTGAGACAGTCACTGTGTAATGACATTTATTTCATAAAATATTATTAATTATGTTAGTTGAAGACTAAAATAACTAATCTTTGAATTAAATATTTGAAACGAGTCAATAAAAAAGAAGTGGCAAAAATCAACTTTGAAGAACCCTAGGCGAATTCGGCCAGAGCTCTGACCGAATTCGGCCTGAGTTCGGTTGTAGGTATCTGTGTATATATCCAGAACCCGAGAGCTTCTTCTCTTTCATTGCTTCCAAACTAATTACAAACAGCAGCAGCAGCCGACCCCGACCTCCAAACCCTAGTTCTTCACCAATCTATTGCTTCCAATCTACTTGGTGAAATCCTTCCAAAATTTGGAATCGTGCGGAGATCATCATTCTCTACAACATATCTAATTTTCGTGAGGTATAACTCCCACTCTCTCCACCTTTCAATTAGTGCTTTTTATTTCAATGGCACCTAGATTTAATCCGTCTAAGAGGAAGAAGACCACTCCTAGTAAGGAAGGGTCGTCTTCGAATCCTCACACAGATTCACTGTTTTCGCCGATCCAAAAGAGCGACGGCGCTTTCGATGGGTTCTTCTTTCAAACCCTCGATCAAGCCTTATTATGGTACGGTGACTTTTCCACCCGATCCATATGCGGCGGCACTCCGGTTAAATGGACGGTATTACCCGATCATCGTCACTTGTTTGAGGCATTAGGGTTACACTTATTTGTTAAACTGTGCTTCCCAATAGCTACTAATGCCATTAGATTATTCTATTGCAATCTCGTAGTAAACACTTTTGACGTGAGCATACGTGTTGGAGGCATAGATATTGAGTTCAATGATGTTCTCCTAGCAGAGATTCTTGGTATTCCCAATGAAGGTGAACCGCTAATCGACATCACGGAATTCGATTTCCCCGAAGGCACTACACTCACGAGTTTCAAAGCGGAACTCTGTACACCTGACAGAGTACGTTCTGGAAAGTTCAAGGCTAACAACCTGAACTTGTTTAACTACGAATTGCATCGCATCATCTACTCTACTCTACTTCCAAAATCCACTTCCAAGGATGATGTGACTTCGCTTGAGCTGTCCACCATGTACCATCTTCTTAAGGGGATTCCTTTTTCCGTCCCTAAGACTATCATTCAGATGATGGGACGTTGTCGTGCTAGAGATCGAAATCTCTCTTACGCGATGATTCTTCCTCGTATCTTTCAGCGATTCGAGATCGATCTATCGACTTGTACTCAGGACTCTGAGCCCAAGTTTCTCCAGCTATCTCGTCGCAGTCGGACTACTTCAGCTCCACCTCCTGCTCCTCCTACTGCACCTCCTCCACCACATCAGCAGTATGCCATGACTTTTGAGGGCATACATCAGCACTTATCAGCTTTGCACGTCTCGATGACGGGCATGGCTCGCGAGCGTGAGTTCCACGATGTCACCCGTTATCAGGCGATGGCAAACTCCTTGGCCAATCTGCGTTTTGCCTAGACTGGTCATTCTGCTGCTTCCATCCCTCGTGATCCAGCTTTTTCGGGTTACCGCTGTGAGAATGAGGCTGTCCATGCCTACTTCCAGCCAGGTAACGCCTATGATTGGTATCGTGCTCCTCGAGATTACGTTGGTGAGTTCTATGCTGGCGCCCCTACTTATCCTACTGGCGCTGGTACTTCTGGTGCTGGTACTTTCGGTCATGCTGGCCGAGCTGCTGATGATGATGATGATGAGGATAGTTATTATGAGATGTGATTTGATTATTTAGTGACATTCTATTGTATACTTGGAAGTGCTCCGACATTCCAAGTTTTTATCATTACTTTTTAGTTCTTATCAGCACTTTGTAGTTTGATTTCAGTACTTTTTATCTTCATGGACATGTTTATGATGTTTTAATTATGAAATCTCAGTTTATTTCAGCATTTTGTTTAGTACTATCTCTTTATACTGCTTCTTCATTACAAACTGTCTGTGAAATAGCATGCCTGAGATTTCTTTTATGTTTTTGAAACTTTACATGCCTGTGATGATGTATGTTTACTCTTTTTATTTTATTTGTTATGTTTTCTCACTATTTGTTACTTATGCATTGATTGCGGGGGAGCCTTCTGCATTTAATGCGGGGGAGCCTTCTCTTGTGCAATTATTTTACTAAGTGACAAAGGGGGAGAAAATTAAAGATCTAACATTTTTTTGAGTTAAATACAGGACATGAACAATTTTACGTTTTGATTCTTTTTGAACAAGCTTAATGTTATATCATTCATAGTTTGTCAATTATCAAAATGGGGGAGATTGTTGGCCCATTGGTCATATGGTCAACCTGATTTTAATAATTGATCAAAACTCTGTCTGGATATACGAAGCTAGTTGGGACATCTCAGCTTCTTGGACATAAGCAAGATTGAATATTCACTCCGTTCAAGACTGAAGATCTGTTTGCCTACTTGAGTCTGTATTTCCTATGCAATATAATTTTCACTTTATTTGAGTCTAGGAATACGTTGTACACCGAGTCGTACTGGCAAATAGGCTATCCCCAAAATAGTTCAAAATGTTTTTAAAATGACCTGTCAAAAAGGTTTTCAAAAAGGTTTTCAAAAAGGTTTTCAAAAATCACCAAAACCTATTTTTAAAACCCTAACCTAACCCTGACAGAACTCGGCCAGAGTTCGGTTGGTGGCCGTTTGATTTTTGAATTCTCTGGAACTTGGTCCTCCTGCAGTTGCGGATTTGACCGAGATTTGCTCATAGAGTTCTGCCCGAATTCTGCCCGAATTCTGATAGAGTTCTCCCTTTGGAACTCCTATAAATAGAGAAGGATTTTGATCATTTCAATTCACTCATTCACTTTCAATCTTCTCTCTATCTAAAGCTTTCTTCCTTCCAAAGAGTTTTCTAGAGCTTACAATTTTAGATCCCAAGCCAGTTACAATCTTTTAGTCGATTTGCCAGTGCGGTACGGTCTAGAAGTTTATGAGAGATTGAAATCAGAAGGCTTGATTGAAGAATACCTCTTCACATTTGAAGTTGGACGAGTTCTTCGTATCAAAGCTCGCGTTGTAGAAGTTGCAAGGACTTCGTAAGAAAACTTACGGTTTTTTCCTATAGTGGATTCAACTGGTAGCAAGAGTTCTACCGACTGGATTAGTCCTCAACAGAGGGATACCAGTATACATCGCTGTCTTTGCGTTTGCTTTCTGAACTCTGCCTTTACATTATTTCAACTGTGATTATATACTGTGATTGTGTGGCTAACATTTTTTTAATTAGCATTATTCCGCTGCCAACTCTATTCACCCCCCCTCTAGAGTATTACGCTTTACTATATCGTTCCTACAGTGACTTGTGCTGTTCTAATTAGGAGCCAGACACCTTGTAACCTGTGTTGCTTTAAATAGGACTTTGTGGCTTCAGTTGGACCCCCTATACTTATCAGCTGTTCAGGTTATCGAGGCGAGTACATTCTCTGATCATTTCATATCCTGCTTAGAATTATTTCCTGCAGTAGATTACTTTACTTGTACTGTCACGTTGGTCACACGGATTGGTACTATATGGATCCCTTCTTGAGATGTTATCCTTAGGGAGCATCGGGTACTACATATTCTGTGTGTTTCACTTACATGACGTATCATATGCTTCATTGGTTCTTTGATCACTTACGACATATACTCTTATGATTGTAGAGTCTTCCTAGAATCCTTATCCCATTTATGGGACTACTATGTATCACCTTCGGGATCTATTACCTTCGGGGTCTATTACCTTCGGGGTCTATCACCTTCGGGGTCTTATCACCTTCGGGGTCTACCACCCTTCGGGGGCTGTTACATAGCATCATATAACATAACCTGGTTGGATCCTTGTGTATTGATTGGGGGTACGGGGAGTATAAATAGCCATGTGAACAATTCCAAAGTAGAATAGCCATGTACGCCTCTTTAGTATAGCCATGTATAATCAAGCCGTTCACATGTCGACTTTGTGCTCTAAATCACTAGTCACTGGTAGCTCTTTATTTATAGTAGATATTTCTATTACAGCTCTCTCTCTGTTTACATACAGCATTTCTTTCAGTACCTGTATCTTACTTTACTGCATGATTATATTTTCTAACCTGCTATGAACTGTTGAGATGTAATGTGCTCGCTCCTGTCCTGACTGGACCTGTTAATAAATTTTACAGATGGCGTGGGATTGCCTGCTAGCCTAGAGGAGACACAGTAGAGGTTGTTTAGATAGTTATTTTATTTTGTCTGGAGTTGTATTTACTTTGTGGATTACTGTATTTGAGTTTTGAGATGTATTTCTGGGTTTATGTATCTTAGACACTTAGACTTCTATCTCCTATATTTATTTTGGATTTCCTGTTTTATCTATCTTTATTATGCTCTACCGTAGATGTGATTGAGACTGTATCTGCTATGTCACCCCCATTCGGGGAGTATAAACTGTTTAGTCTTATACTGTTAGATGCATTGAGACCTAGGACAGCGTTCTACCGCCGACACTGCGGCGTAGGCTGGACGTTGTTACGTTCTCGTGTCCTAACTCTAGGGTGCGGGTCGTGACACGTTTTTAGTGGTGGCCCTTGCAGGTCGAGTTTGTGTAGTGGTATTCGAGCTAGAGTACCACTACAGCCTGCAGTAGGAATAGAATATATTTTTGAAGGTACTCAATCACAGTTAGGACCCTTGAGAGATTCCCGGGACGACCCTTGAGAATCTTATTTTAACTTCGATTTGAGAACTCTTTTTTCCCTTAATTTGATTTATTTTTACTTATTGTTGTTAAATTTGATTTTGATGGATTATGATTGAATTTGAGTTGTATTCATTGATTTTGATAAATGATTGTCGAATTTTGAATCTTGATGATAGCTATTGCATCTGAGTTGTATTTTGATGAATTTTTGTTCATTTTGAATTTTGAAGTTCGTTGATAAATTTGATTTGATTTATGGGTATTCATTGTTGATTTAATTTAATTTTTTTGACAAGATAAAATTATATGGGCTAGGTCATCTATGTTATGGAATCTAGTCTTCTATAGTCACATTAGCCAGCATGGTGAGGACATATAGTCTGACTCTGGATATATTTCTCGGGTGTGGGAATTTAAGGTTTTCGCAGCCAAGCTAGCGGCACCGCAAAAATGTTAAATACCACGATTCTAGAGGTATGTGCATAAGTCAAGGACTCTATGATTATCGTAGCCTTGCTTACTAGTATGACGAGGATTTAGTATACCATGATTTTGGACAGACGCATATGATTATCAGATTGTACCTTAAATGTTTTCGAAACATGTTTTCTCTACTTTTGTTTCTGTCCTTCAAAAAAAAATTTAATTATTAATTGTTTTGTTTTGTTTGCTTCTCATTATTTAACTTAAGAGTAGGTTTGCCTGTTTTTATAAACCTTTGCGTAACTTCTTGCTATGAGTTTCTTCTTAATGCAATGAATCGATAATTTTGCTAGACTTTATCTTGGATTTGATAATTTTGCTCTGGATTTCAAAATGGTTCTTCTTTAAATAGATAAGCAAAACAGATTTTATCGTTATTTCTTCCTTGCTATTATTCTTGTATTAAATAAAATAATAAAACTGCCTTGATTACGTCAATCACCTGCTTGCAATCTTGGTAGGAATCTAAATGTTAGTCTTAACGTAGAAATAATTTTTTTTATATTAGAACATGAAAATATGTATATGAATATATATAGCATACACTTTGCCTAACACGTATGCATGCTACACTTGATTTTTCCACCTATCTAAATACATATTAATATGTTGTTGATGTTTAAATTGTCAAAACCCCAATATTTTTGGTTCTCTGCTTTTTCATGTTTAAATTCGTAATTTAAATATAAATTTTATATTATTAGTTATGTTTAAATCACTGCACATGTATGTTATACGTGGGGTTTCAATTCAAAATTTTGGTTGAGTTTTGTGTTTAAATTTGTAAAATCTGATACTGTGTGCATGTTAACCCTTGATGCGGGATTCCAAATGTTAGTTCAAATTGCTGTTTTATTTCTTAAATGTAATATTTGAGCTATATACCTTGTGGGAAGTAGGGATATAAATTTATGTTTCATATTCTTACATGTTAGTTGTGATAAACATTGAGTTGGTTTTTAATGTTCAAATTTCTCCAAAATCCTGAAAACTAGTTACATGTTAACATTTTTACATTGATTTCCATGTTTAGTTAAATTTCAGATTTAACATGTAATATTGAACTGTGTGCATAGATAAATGTATGGATAGTATGTTTGGGTTTTATTTCTATCATGTTAGGATGTATTAAGACCATTGAGATGGGTTGCGATGTTTCAAAACCCTAAAATCTGAGACTGCATTATGTTAATATTTTACTGTTTTAAATGTTAGCTTATTTCCAGACTTTGCATGTAAATGCTGAACTAAAACTGGGTTTAACCTTTCAATACTAGGCTATAACCCTGTACAAGGACACACACACACCCTCTTTATATATATATGTATAAGGTTAGCCATGCATGTTATGAGTAAATAAGTTGCGTATTGTAGATTGTTTAACCAATATGCCATGATTAGTGTAACTTGATAGCCGTTGTTTTGAAACCCAATTTCTTATATACAATTTTATGTATATTTCGTCTACACATATGCCTACTATCTTACCATATTAACCTGTTTACATACACCCATACACACACAAACCATATAACATTACATAATGCCAGCTTTTCCCTCTCTAACGCTCTCTATATATATATTGTGATTGGATTTCATTGCAAGTGACTTTCAATTCTTTAACTTTGAAATTGATTTTTCTGTACCCTTTTAGATTATTGGAAGTTACCTTTCTTATTTTTATATATTTTTTTTGAGTACCAGCTTTCACATAGGATGGTAGACTGTCTTACAGTTTTGATGATTTGTTATTTATGTATCTTTTCCAGTTTAGCACTCTAGATTTCTTGTGTGTTTGATACCCTATGACCGTCTTGGTTTAGCATGACTAGTATACCTAGATGAGACTTTCACTACCACCGTATGCAATGACCCTGTATGTCATCCTTTTGATCACATGATTTGTTTTAATCTGGGACTTTGATTTGTGGGGGTTTGACCTAGAGGGAGTATGGACACTTTAATTTCGAGGATGAAATTTTTCTAAGGTGGGTAGACTTGTAACACCCAATTTTCTAAAATGAGAGTAATTTTGAAATTTTGTAATTTTAATCATTTATTGATTTAACATTTAAATCATGATATAATTTTGGTAATTTTTTAAATCATTTTAAAACTATTTAAAATCTTGACTTGTAATTTTGATGTTTTGCTAGTGAAACCCTAGAGACTGTTTGACCTAGAGCCTAACCATGTGATTAGAATATTTTAATGTCATTTTTGGCCTAAGGATATTTTGTATTAGACCTTCTTGAATTATTTTGATATTTATTGCGTTGGTGATTGTTAATTTTGACCTTTGATAGGTGTGATGGTTTTCTGTCCGTATCGGATACGTATCAGTTTTTATTTATAAATGTTTGATGTGCCTCAAGGAGATTTTTTTTATTGCTGATTTTTTTTGAAAAGTATTTGAATGAGATTGTTTTCTGCATGTGTTTCCTGTGATTGCTTTGTTTTAATTTCGAGGACGAAATTTTTTAATGTGAATAGATTTGTCACCCCCAGTTTCCAAAAATAGGAGTATTTTTGTCATTTTTCATTTATAAATTATTTTGGAATTATTTATTTATTTATTGTAATATTTTGGGGTTATTTGAGTCGGGTTCGAATTTCAACTCATTCCGACTTGTATCGGGGACCCGGGGTAGTTTTGACTCTAGCGGGCCCACACACTAGTTAGGCATGGCCCACATAATATTAATTTTAGTCCACATGATATTAATTTTAGTTAGTGACTAGACTAATTATTTTGGTTAGTATTAATATGGATTAGTGTTTTAGGATTGACCAAACTACCCCCGACTTAACCCCTTACCAATGTATTTGTAAATAGACTAGAAAATGGGTTTTTGGACTTTTCCTAATAGGACAAAACCACCTTTATGGCCAGCCACAATAAGGATAGGGTTGAGCCTCCCATTTGTCATTATCCATCTATTTTTCTCTCTCTTGCTCTTCTCCAAAATCATAGAGAGCAATCCCTAGCAATTTCTCCACCAAATCATTCCATTTTACCACCAAATCTTCTTCTTTCCTTCTCCATTCTAGCCAAGGTGGAAGCTACCCAAGTTTGGGAGGATTCGGAGCTCGTTCGTGTCCTTTTGGAATCTCTACGTGTCGGTGTCGCTCCGGGAAGGCTTTTCTTCGATTCGATCTACCGGGAGGTATAAATCCCTTCTCCTTTTCATTTTCTCATGCATATATGTCTATTTTGAACCCATAGGAATGACCCCATAGTTGTATCTCCGTTTGTGTCCATTTCGTGTCCATTTGGAGGTCATAGGAGTGTCCTTTGTGTTGTGGTTGTGTCCATGTGGGAAAATCCCAAATTTGGACACACTATGTGTTGTTGTTATGTATGAATGAATTATTACATGTTTAATCTCATATTTTTGTATTGGAGATGTGTTCTATAGTGTCTCATATATACATATTAGTGTAGAGAGTGAGTTCTTGATATATTATGTTATATACTTGTGTTCTTTTGTCTCAAACTACCTAAATCTGTCATAATTTTTATCCACGTTTTTAATTTCAGCCCTAACTTAGAAATGTCATAACTTCTAGCTCAAAGCTCGGTTTAATCTCCCATTTTTTTTAAAAGAAGCGTATTGAAATTAGCTTTCCAAAAAATATATTAATAGGCCTAATTCTTTCTATAAATTTCTGGAGAATTATTTGAGTGTCAGCTGTACGAAAGACAAACGCGTTCTCGGTGTTTTCGCGATTCCGGGAGTTTCCGGAAACGAAAACGCGATCCGTTTAAAGTTTCGGAAAGCTAACACATAGATCTATAACATACTTTAATCCTAAATTTTAATTCATGCTGAGATGGTACAGTATTGATTATTAGTAGGAGTTACTATTCGGCATATGCATTTTGTGCACCCTCGTATGTAATATAATGTTCTATTTGATTTTAACCCATGTTAATATATATACATTATGTAATTAAATAGAGAATACAAGCATGAGTAAATAGTTAAATAAATGATGTATGAGGTGTAAGTATCCTATCTAATGTAAGCATGCATAAGTATGGCTTGTAATGAATATGTAGGTTCCATAGTATGTAATGTATGGTGCATATAGTGGTGCAAGAGAATAACGAATGATGAATGAATGCAAGCATGAATGTAATGTAATAATAGATATAATGTATGCAATATACAAATTAATGAGATGTAATGTTCTATGTTAACACAAATCCTATATTACCTCATGTACCCCCTTACACTATATTGACACTATCACACTTGACACATTGTTCACTTACACTTTGACACTCTTTGATATGTATACACTATGTATGCCCATTTAACCCTCACTTGCCCCTTTGCCATGTTCACATACACACGCATAGCCTCTTAAATAAGTATTTATGAATATAGTTAACTTAGCTATGTATGTATATTATATATATGTTAGCATATTGTGTTGTAATATATAAGTTTATATAACCATTTGAAATGCCATGATTATAGACCTAATGTTGAATACCAATATATGCATGTGTATATATGTGTAGACATATATAGCTTAAAGTAATAGATTACCTAGTGTATATCCAATGTGAATTCTTGCCTATTTGAGTATTGAATAATTGCATGCTATATAGAGTTGGGTGTATGTTGACTTGTATAGCCTTGTATTGATGTGTGCTTGCTAGGATAGTCTTGGTTAGGCCTAGTAAGACTTACTGGGTTAGGACATGACCTAGTTTAACCTAATTTGACTAGTGCAGTTGACCAGAGTTGACCAAGGGTTGACTTTGGACTAGTTTGACCTAGATTCATGTAGAATGCATTATAGTACTTTACATTACCCTTCTGGACATGTTGTGACTTGTGCTGTTCTAATTAGGAGCCAGACACCTTGTAACACTACTAAAATACCCCATATTAACGACGTTAGAATACGTCGCTAAATGAGGAAAATCCGTCGCTAAACATAAACTGCGATGGATTTAGCGACGAAAATTTGACGTCGCGTAATGGCTTGTCGCAGATGACCAATTCGTCGCAGTTCGTCGCTATTTGCGACGTAAGCTAACTTGTCGCTAGACGTCGCAAAATTAGCGACGTCTAGCGACTATAGAGTATGTTGCCAGATTGGCGACGTAGGGCGACAACTTAGCGACGCATTGAACTTTAGATATGATGACATGGCATGTCAGCCACGTCAGCACGTTAGCGACGTCTAGCGACAAAGTTATCGACGTCCGCACTTTAGCGACGTCTAGCGACAAAGATATGATGATATCCCACGTCAGCACTTTAGCGACGTATTGCGACATCACGTCGCAAGTTAGCGACGTATAGCGACGTTCACTCTCCGTCGCTAGACGTCGCAGAACGTCGCTATACGTCGCAAACTGTATAAAAAAATTATAAAAAAATAATTGCTATTTTTGTTATGCTGTGTGTCTGTGTTTACAGTGTGTGTGAAGTGCAGTGTTCGAACCATCGACAGTTTCGCTTACTGTTCTATATTTTATCTTGGATAGAAAGAGCAACAGTTCAGGGTGCACTTCTCAGAGCTTCCTCTTCACGTCCTTCACCTTCTCGGGATCCTTTACGACGTCCCGAGAAAGTGAAGGCCGTGAAAATGAAGCTCTCAGAAGTACACCCTGAACTGTTGCTCTTTCTATCCAAGATAAAACATACAACAGTAATCGAAACTGTCGATGGTTCCGAACACTGTATTTCACATTGACTGTAAACACAGACACACATCATAACAAAAATACACATTATATTTTTTAAAAATTTGGGCAGCACCTCCTTTGTATATCAGATCATCGCTTATAACCCAGCGTAGGTATATTCGTCATCCCCGTCGCAGATAAATGAAAAAACAAGTCTACAACCAATAAAAGTTTATAATCAATAAAAGTCTACAAACAATAAAAGTCTAACAAGCAATACAACCAATAAAAGACGATGGAGCAATATCATCACCCAATACAACTAATAAAAGTCTCGCAAGCAGAGAAAGAAGTATCTCAACCAATACAAGTCAACCACAAATAAGAGTCTCACAAACAGAGAAACAAGTGTATCAACAACAAATAATAAAAAAGACATCACAAAGGACCCCGGCTGCGCATCTGGGATAAAATGATGTCGTACTGCTCCTGTGTGAGCTGTGCAACGTCCGGAGGCAGTGAAACGTCTGGAGTCGGCGCCATCGATGGACCGGGAGGACGCTGCTCTATCTCTCGCAGTCGTTCAGCATGCACAGCCAGGGCACTCACCATCCTCCGACTACTATCCTCAAGCGAAGTCTGTACCTGATTGAGTGTGGTAGACATGGCGATCTGCGTCCCCTCCAGCTCGACCTGTCTACGCTCTGTGCGCTGCGTAGACTCGGTGAGCGTGTGCAAGTTAGCAGCTGTAGCCTGCTGCAGACTCATCATCTCCTGCATACTGCGCTCGATCGCATCAAATCGTCTGGTGATCGTCGGATCGTCGGATCGTCGCTCTGCCCCAGCTGCCTCAGAAATCTGCTGCTGCAACTCGCGACGCAGCTCCTGGAGCTGACGAGCAATATCATGCACCTGTGATGACGCCTGCAAAGCTGGAGACTGCGCACTGACAGAGGGGGCCCGGGATGACTCTGAAGCCAAATAGGCGCCGTAGGATCCCGTACCGTAGTACGTACCCTTCTGAAGACCACCAACGGCGGTCATCCAGAGGTCGTCCGGCGATGGAGCTGTAGGCGGCTGGAAGGAAGTACCAGGCCCTCCCTCTGCTGGCGCACTAGCAACAGCAGCAGCAGCAGCAGCAGCCGCCTCCTCTTGTAGCCGAAGAAACTTGGCCTAGAATAATGTTTGCTAACGTCTAAGTGTTTGCTAAAGTCTATATTGATATCTATTTTCCTGTTTTCTAAGTTACAGTAAATTAATATAAAGGATAGAACGTACATATGCCTGCGTCGCCCTCTCGTCAATGAACTCCCCAGCCCTCCGATGGGTGACCAGGAAGACGGTCACCATGTTGGGGTCCTCACCCTTTTTTACCTGTTAAAATATATATTTATCTATTATTAGTATTAAACATTCTTTCCAACTATATATAAAATGATGTCCGTCATAGGAAACGTACCAGACGACGAAAATGCTCCGTCATAGGAATGGAGCCACCACACCACTTATCGGCGCTCGATCGCGCCATCTTGGCCTTCTCAGACCGCTCCCGGTACCCGTCCTCGTCGAATCTAGCCTTCATCGCAGTCCACTGCTCTGGCATGTCCAACCTTGGATCAGCTTTTCGGCGTGGTCACGATCCTTCTGGTCGCGGATCGCATCACGAATGAGCTTGCCTGCGACGGCAGAAAATTGGCCCTCGATCTTCGCCGCCCGGTGTGGTGGATAGAAGTAGGTCCTCTACGAGAAGTCAAATAGAAAAGTTGTATAATATACAAAAATGATTATTAAAATTTAAAAATAAACAAATTTTTTACCTTGAAGTGGGCCAACCAAAAGGCCTTCCTATCGGCGGGAGCATCTGAGTAGTTAATCCAAGGCCCACCATAGTTCTCCCTCAGAAATCTTTCCAGCGCTCTCTGTACTGCAGGAGGCCGATATCTATAAAATAATAAATTTCATGAATATATATGTACATATAATCATTTGAGAAATATATATTAACTAATTAACTTACTTCGTAGGCCCGTCCGTCCAAATCTCCATCCGCGTCTCACCCGGTGGAGCGCATGGAGGGTCGCTATCACCTCCTGCCTGGTCAGGATCAGTCTCATCCCCGTCCTCCATATGCTGGGCGTCGGCTCTTCCCATGGAGCCGTCGACAGGAGGAGTGCTGGACGCAGGAGGAATGCTGGACGCCGGAGGAATGCTGGACGACGATGGTGGAATGCTGGACGACGAGGGAAGATCAGTCGCCAACCTGCTGGAACTGCCCTATCCCGGTAATGGACCGGGAACAGTACTGTACACTGGCGTACTCGGAGATGAGGATGAGGGTACGGAATCTGCCTCCCTATCCCGAGGCACACGGGACTGACTCGTATGATGACGTCCTCCGCGTCGTCCTCCTGCCATACCTGATAATAACATATTTATATGATAGACATCACAGATTTTTGAAAAATGTCATAGTCCCAAAAGTGTCACTAAATACATCACAGTTTTTTGAAAAATATCATAGTCCCAAAAGTGTCACTAAATATATCACAGATTTTTGAAAAATATCATAGTCCCAAAAGTGTCACTAAATACATCACAGATTTTTGGAAAATATCTGTCACAAAAGTGTCACTAAAGATAACGTCCTCCGCGACGTCCTCCGCGTCGTACATATTTAATCCTCTTCTGAAAATTTATCTTGTTCGTTTAGCTCTTCTTCTTCTTCTTCTTCTTCTTCTTCTTCTTCTTCCTCCTCCTCTACATCTTCACTTTCATCTGCATCTTCCTCTTCGGATAATTCTACTTCTTCTACACAATTAGATGTGTAATGAGGAACTTCCGTATTGTCCACTTCTATATTATTTGTTACAAGAGGTAGTTCATCCTCTTGATAAGCTATATCGTCAACCTCAAAGGCATTTCTAGCTTTGGTCTTGCATACTGCCCACCAGTCCGACCTTGTTGATCCCCGTTTAGGATAACTTGTGAAGTACACAAGCTGAGCCTGACTTGATAGGACAAATGGTTCATAGGCTTGATATCGACGCCGATAGTTTATATCCACAAGACCGTGCTTGTCTACTTTCCAACCTTGACCTTCAATCGGATCGAACCAATCACACCTGAATAACACAATCTTAGCAGGCTCTATTCCATAACTATATGTCAGCTCCACAATCTCCCGTAGGATGTCGTAGAAATCGTTGCCCGCATCAACATCTTTGTAGTTCGAAGATCTGATACACAAACAGCTGTTTTTGGTGGAGTCGAGATCCACAAAGTTGTCTCTGATCGGGCAAGTTGTTGACCTGAACCTGAACCCATTAACACAGTAGCTTGGCCATATTTTTGTAGCATAAATTGGTCCCTTGGCTAGCGTTCTAATAGACTCATTCTCAAGTCTTGCGTATGGACTATCGACCTAAATACCACAAAAAAATAAATTAAGCTCATTCTCAATCAAGTGCATATACTGAAAGGTAATTACAGAGTTCTCAAGTCTTACATATGCACTCAACCATGATAGAAAATAACGCCTCATTTCTTGTTCTAGTTCTTCTTCTGTTATGTGTGGCCTACCTGACCTCACTTCATCATTAAATATGCTGAAAACAACATCGTTCAATTAATGTAATAGTCTAATAATCAACACTATTAAAATAATGTAAACTATTAATTACTTACCCCTCCAGCTTCTCTACTTCATCCTCATCGCAGTTGAGTAATACATACACCTGAGCAGCCCTTAGCTCATCATCGTTCAGATATCTCTTCTTCATTTTACCCGACGGCTTTCCTGAAGCATTGAATACCTTCAGTATTGTATCATTACATTCATGATCTCCGTCGTCGTTTCTGGAAGCTCTTGTTCTATTAGTTGCAACATGAGGCTTGAAATACATCGAACAAAAGTTTGTAATCTCCTCGAGAACATAGGCTTCACAAATAGAACCCTCGACCCGTGCCTTATTTTTCACTTTTCTTTTTAGGTGATTCAAATGTCGCTCGAACGGGTACATCCATCGATATTCGACGGGTCCACCAACACGTGCCTCATAGGATAGATGAATCGACAAATGCTCCATAGAGTCAAAGAATCTAGGAGGGAACACCCTCTCTAGCTTGCACAGTGTTACCGTAATGTCCTTCTCTTGCTTTTCTAGACGATCAACGAGCAATTTCTTAGAACAAAGGTCCCTGAAGAATATGCTAAGCTCCGTCAATGGATCCCAAACTGCCTGCGGTAAGAATTCCCAAAATACAATCGGAATTAACCTCTCCATGAATACGTGACAATCGTGGCTCTTCATACCCGTCAATTTGTTTTCCTTCGGATCGACACATCTTCTCAGATTTGACACATATCCGTCTGGAAATTTTAGGCCCTGGATCCACCGACAAAGTCTCACTTTATCCTCCTTGTCCAGTGAGAAGATTGACTTCGGCAGGAACTGTTTTCCATTCTGCTCTATCAAATGCAACGCAGGGCGTTTGCATATTTCTGCTAAGTCCAACCTGGCCTTGGGATTGTCTTTCGTTTTTCCCTTTACGTCCATCACAGTATTAATTATGTTATCAAACACATTCTTCTCAATATGCATGACATCAAGATTATGTCTGATCAGATTGGTACTCCAATATGGCAGATCCCAGAATATGCTCCTCTTTGTCCAGTTATGATCTCTACCAAATCCATCGTACTTGTACCCAGTTGTAGGATCTTCGATAGCACTTGGAAAATCTCTAACCTCCTCCCATATCGCGGCTCCGTACCACCTTGGCGGTGGATCACCCTTCTCTACAACGCCGGCACGGAATGTATTCCTGTTCCTTCTGAACGGATGATCTTTTGGCAGAAATTGTCGATGACAATCAAAGAAGCACGGTTTTCCTCCGTGTTTCAAGCGAAAAGCCTTAGTACAGTCCATGCAAATCGGACATGAAAGACGTCCATTAGTGCTCCATCCAGATAATATTCCATATGCCGGAAAGTCGTTGATGGTCCACATAAGGGTTGCCTTCATCTGAAAATTCTGCTTCCTGGAAACATCGTACGTGTTAGCGCCTACTTCCCATAACTGATTCAACTCATCTATCAAAGGCTGTAAGTACACATCAATGTTCCTCTTGGGATTGTTCGGACCAGGAATTATAACGGTTAGAAACATGTACTCGGTCTTCATGCACATCCAAGGCGGTAGGTTATACGGAGTGACAATCACAGGCCAGCACGAATACTGGGATCCCGAAAGACCAAAAGGAGTAAAACCGTCAGAACATAGCCCCAACCTGACATTACGTGGATCTGAAGCAAAATCAGGATACACTCGATCAAAGTGCTTCCATGCTTCTCCATCGGATGGGTGATCCAACACTCCTTCAATCTGTTCTCGCATGTGCCAACTCATATTTTCGGCCGTCTCTTTCACCATAAATAATCTTTGCAACCGCGGCGTTAAAGGCAGGTAGTGCATTGAATCGGTCGGTCTTCTTGCACCGGTAGACCTTCCTGTACTAGTTAGCTTATAGCGATCAGCACCACAAAATCTGTACACATCTGCGTCCTTGTTGTCTTTGTAGTACAGCATGCACCCATTGCGACAAGAATCGATTTTCTCGTATCCCATCCAGAGCGATCTCACCATCCTCTTAGACCGGTAGAAGTCTTTAGGTAACTTAGCACCCGCCGGCAAGATCTCTATAATCAACTCCAGCACTCGGTTGTAGCATTCTTGTGACATGTTAAAATCTGACTTAATGCTCAAAAGTCTTGTAACCACCTCCAACGGTGAATGATCCTCACAACCAGGATACAATGGAGTCCTTACATTCTCCAGCAACTCCATGAACTTTGCAGCGTCGACATTCGGTGCCACCTCAGCTGCATCAGGAACAAAACTGGGCCCAGCAGCGTCGAAAACCATGTTCACGCACCCGTCGTCGTATGCATGATTATCTGAAACAAAATTAGGTCCCGCATGCATATACGGCTCAACATAAGGCTCCGGCTCTGATGCTAACGATACAAGTTCTCCGTGTGCGGTCCACTGATAGTAATTAGGCGTGAAACCCCTCGAGTACAAATGATATGTCACTTCCACTTCTGGATAATATTTCACTTTATGACATTTCACACACGGACACTTAATTTTGGTGCCGTCCATGTACTGAGAGAACGCCTTAGCAAACTGCAGGAACTGCTCTACTCTCGCTATGTATTCATCCCACACACCACACATATCTTCAGGACGACGATTGTACATCCATGAACGATTCCGCAAGTAGTAATTCAGCTCCATTTGAAAATAATTCTGCAAAGATGAACACACCAATTAACAATGTTTGCTAACGTCTAAGTGTTTGCTAAGTGTTTCCTATTTTCCCGGTAACGATTTCACGGGAGGAGTACGAGATGTTTCCTATTTTCCCGGTAATTCATGGCTTCTGTAAAATAACCACATCTTGGCTATTTGTTAAATAGATCGACCCTGAGCTCCCATGTTCAGTCGTGCCTTCAACATCATGTTCAAATGAAGGTGACAAGCAGCTGACTATAGAAAAATATGTCGTATTGAGCTTCATAAAGAAATGCAAGATTACTACATAGGAGCTTGTAATCTTGCATTTCTTTATGAAGCTCAAGACGGCATATTTTTTCATAGTCAGCTGCTTGTCACCTTCATTTGAACATGATGTTGAAGGCACGACTAAACATGGGAGCTCAGGGTCGATCTATTTAACAAATAGCCAAGATGTGGTTATTTCAAACGATAGGAGTCGCTATATTCCTTAGAATAGACTTGGAATATTCTCTAGAATATTCTCGGAATATGCCTTGTAGCCAAGTGCTAATTAGATCTAGATCTAATTACTCCTATAATTACCTCTCCTGCCCCCATTAGTGCTAATCACTACAAGTGGGGGGCCATGGCGGTGCTACTGCTGATGTAAACTGCTGCTACAACAGCTGTTCTTGCTGCTGCTGTTGCTGGAATGGGGGCAGCAGCTCCCCTTCTACTCCCCATCCATCTATCCACCTATCCATCCAACTATCTATCTAATATATATCTACACATACCAATAGCTAACTAGTATCCTATTTCTAACCCCAACTTGGTATCCCAAACCAAGGCTCTAATACTCTAGGATACTAACAACTACATATCTAACTAGGATATAGCCTAAGATGCTAACCTATATCTAACACATTTAACCTCACACTCATCCACACAACTCACTTACACACTCACTCACATATATTACCCATGATACCACACTCATAAGCTCTCACCTAGGCTTACATATAGGCTAACACACGCACACACATATAGGCATATATAGGACACATATAAATAGGATTATAGGTCCACTAATCCTTCCTATCATCCTTACATCCATTCCATTTATCAATTCCCACACTATCACCACACTACAATATAACCACAATACTACAACATGAATATTATACCAAGAGACACACACACATATATATCTATATATAACCACATATATATAACATGTAGGTATATATATATAGGTGACATGTGTGTGTGTGTCTGTGTGTGTCTGTGTATGTGTGTCTGTGTGTGTGTGTCCGTGTGTGTGTGTCCAACTAAAGGCTAATAAGTAGGCTAACTAATGGCTAAAAGATAGGCTAAAAGGATGGGCTAATAAGTAGGCTAACTAATGTCAAGTGGGGGGCACACTGCTACAAATTTCAGCAGCATATAGCTGTTGTCCCCCCCCCCCCCCAAAACTGCTGAAAACAGCAGCCCAGGCTGCTGGTTGCTGTCCAAAACCCCCTCCCCATAAGCACAATTCTATCCTCCTTCAATCTCTATCATTTCCTCATCCTTTCATTGATTTCCATCCAACTTCCCATACAACAACAACAACAACAACAAGAACAACAACTACACAACAATCAAAACCTCTCAACATTCCCACAACCATAACCCCAAATAAATATACAACCACACACAAATATATATATATAAATATATATATACATGTAAAGAGATACAACATATAAATAACACATGAATAATAATATGAAAAAGAGCACAAGAAGAATATGATAAAATCTGTGTCAGTGTGTGTGTGTCTGTGTGTGTGTGTGTCTGTGTGTGTGTGTGTGTCCGTGTATGTGTGTGTCTGTGTGTGTGTGTCCGTGTGTGTGTGTCCGTGTGTGTGTGTGAGAGGAGGAGGAGGAGGAGGAGGAGGAGGGAGAGGAGTTAGGGTTAGGGTTAGGGTTTACCTTAGGAAGAGGGAGGAGGAGGAGGAGCTAGGGAGAGGAGGAGGATCTCAGATTGGGGGAGGAGGAGCTCGTCGGAGCGGGAGGGAGTCGCCGGGGGCGGGGGGAGCGAGTCGCCGGGGGCGGGGGGAGAGAGTCGCCGGGGGGGAGAGTCGCGGGGGGGGGGAGAGAGTCGCCGGGGGGGGGGGGAGAGTCGCGGGGGGGGGGAGGGATTCTGAAAATTTTGGAAATTTTCGAGTGAGGGGGAAAAGGAAACAGCGTACCCTAAGTAAAACATTTAGCGACGTCAACTAAAGACGTCGCTAAACGTCGCAAAATTTTATTATATGACGACATATATTAATACTCTGCCGCTGAACGTCGCTGTTCTGCGACGTAATTTATGTAATGTCGCTGAACGTCGCTAGTTAGCGATGATTTACGACGTCACATGACGGGAGTCGCTATATTACATATATAGCGACGTTATTTTCTTACGTCGCTAAAACACGTCGCTAATATAGCATATTTTAGTAGTGTAACCTGTGTTGCTTTAAATAGGACTCTGTGGCTTCAGTTGGATCCCCTATACTTATCAGCTGTTCAGGTTATCGAGGCGAGTACATTCTCTGATCATTTCATATCTTGCTTAGAATTATTTCCTGCAGTATATTACTTTACTTGTACTATCACGTTGGTCACACGGATTGGTACTATATGGATCCCTTCTTGCGATGTTATCCTTAGGGAGCATCGGGTACTACATATTCTGTGTGTTTCACTTACATGACGTATCATATGCTTCATTGGTTCTTTGATCACTTACGACATATACTCTTATGATCGTAGAGTCTTCCTAGAATCCTTATCCCATTTATAGGACTACTATGTATCACCTTCGGGGTCTATTACCTTCGGGTTCTATTACCTTCGGGGTCTATTACCTTCGGGGTCTATCACCTTCGGGGTCTTATCACCTTCGGGGTCTACCACCCTTCGGGGGCTGTTACATAGCATCATATAACATAACCTGGTTGGATCCTTGTGTATTGATTGGGGGTACGGGGGAGTATAAATAGCCATGTGAACAATTCTAAAGTATAATAGCCATGTACGCCTCTTTAGTATAGCCATGTACAATCAAGCCGTTCATATGTCGACTTTGTGCTCTAAATCACTAGTCACTGGTAGCTCTTTATTTATAGTAGATATTTCTATTACAACTCTCTCTCTGTTTATATACAATATTTCTTTCAGTACCTGTATCTTACTTTACTGCATGATTATATTTTCTAACCTGCTATGAACTGTTGAGATGTAATGTGCTCGCTCCTGTCCTGACTGGACCTGTTGATAAATTTTACAGATGGCCTGGGATTGCCTGCTAGCCTAGAGGAGACACAGTAGAGGTTGTTTAGATAGTTATTTCATTTTGTCTGGAGTTGTATTTACTTTGTGGATTACTGTATTTGAGTTTTGAGATGTATTTCTGGGTTTATGTATCTTAGACACTTAGACTTCTATCTCCTATATTTATTTTAGATTTCATGTTTTATCTATCTTTATCATACTCTACCGTAGATGTGATTGAGACTGTATCTGCTATGTCACCCCCATTCGGGGAGTATAAACTGTTTAGTCTTATACTGTTAGATGCATTGAGACCTAGGACAACGTTCTACCGCCGGCACTGCGGCGTAGGCTGGACGTTGTTACGTTCTCGTGCCCTAACTCTAGGGTACGGGTCGTGACAACTTGGTCAATTTCTGCCATACGTCTCAACTGCTATTATGTGGTGAGCCGCATGAATGATGCATCCTGGCTGGGCGGCATAAAGGACTGTCCCCAAGCCGCATGAAGAGTGTCTCATGATCGGGCCGTATGAAGGACGTCTCATAACTGAGCCGCATGAGAGTTGTCTCATGACCGAGCCGCATAAGAGTGGCTTCATGACAGAGCCGCATGAGAGTTGTCTCATGTCCGAGCCACATGAGAGTGGCTTCATGTGATCTGTATAAAGAACTTCTTTTGGAATTTGTGAACTGTGTCAGATATTATGAAGATTTTCTCGTCTTTTTAGGACCATATCGCGTCTCGTATTTATGTCAGAGCCATCATTTCTGTCAGAGCTGTCACTTTATTGTCAGAGTAATAATGGCCAAATGTATGGCCAGCTGTACAGGCAAACTTTTGAACCGCATAAGGCCACATGGAGCTTTCTGAGCTACATGAAGCTTTCAGAGCCGCATGAAGCTCCCAAGAATTTTGAGCCGCATGAAACTCCCCAATTTCTGAGCCGCATGGAGTTTCATGTTGATTCTGGGCCGCATAAGAATTATTGTTCTTTTCCATGCTTCTATAGCTAGCAGTTTCATCCGTGAAGAGCAGTATCCAGATTGGACAGCCAACATAGTACCAGTCATCAAGAAGAACGGAAAGATCCGAATTTACATCGATTTCTGCAATCTAAATGCGGCATGCCCTAAGGATGAATTTCCTCTTCCGATCACCGACATAATGATCGATAATATGTGTGACTTCGAGCGCATGTCCTTTATGGATGGCTTTTCAGGATACAATTAAATCAAAATGTCTCCTGATGACGAGAAGCATACGTCATTCCGAACACCGATTGGCGTGTATTGTTATACGGTCATGCCATTCGGCCTGAAGAACGTCGGTGCTACATATCAACATGCTATGAGCGCCATCTTCAGAGATCATTTACGCAAGATGGTGGAGTGTTACGTTGATAACATCACCGTCAAAAGTCGCTCCAAAAATGATCACTTACAGGATTTGAGAACAGTATTCGACCTCATGCGAGCGCATAACCTGAAGATGAATCCTACCAAGTCTTTCCTGGGCGTGTCCAGTGGGAAGTTCTTGGGCTTTGTCATTACTTTCCGGGACATTCACATAGATTCCGATAAAACAAAAGCAATCCTGGAGATGAGTCCACCGAGGAACCTCCGTGAACTCCGCGACCTTCAGGAAAGACTAGCCTATATCAAGAGGTTTATATCTAACCTCTCAGGGCGATGCCAACCCTTCACTCAAATCATGAGGAAAGGTGTCTCTTTCGTATGGAACGAGGAATGTCAGCGTGCCTTTGAGGACATTAAGGAGTACCTGATGAATCTGCCAGTTCTGGTAGCCCCGGTCGTCGAAAAGCCCTTCATGCTCTATGTACGGGTGATAGAACACTCCCTCGGTGCTTTGCTAGCACAGAATAATGATGTGGGACATGAACAAGCTATCTACTATCTCAACCTGATGATGGTAGGACCGAAACATAGGTACACCACCGTGGAGAAGGAGTACCTTGCCCTAGTGTTCACCATTCAGAAAATACGACACTATGTGATCGGGTAGACCATCCATGTTATTTTACGGGTTAATCCTCTCAGGGTTCTCATGACCAAGCCAGGCACACTCAGTTCTCATCTGGCCACCTGGGCGATACTATTATCCCCATACGACATAGTTTTTTTCCATAAAAAGCTGTCAAAGGTCAAGCCCTGGCCGACTTCTTAGCAGCCCATTCAGGCTTAGAAATAGCCAGAATTTATAAAGAAATCCCCGACGAAGTCACCGCCTCAAACATGACTTTACATGACGCCATTTGGTGAATGTTCTTTGACGTACTTTAAGAGCGGGGCAACAAGATGATATCATCGCTGGAGTCGGGGTAGTATTAATTTCTCCCTCTGGGTTGGTGGTCAATCGGGCATATTCTCTTACAGAACCCTGTTCAAACAACGTAGCCAAATATAACGCTCTAGTCATTGGACTCCAACTCGCAAAAGAAGTGGGGGATCAAGTACCTGGAAGTATATGGTGACGCGCAGTTGGTTGTTAACCAGATCCGAGGTTCATACGAGGTTCACAATGAGGACCTGATTCCCTACTATTAGACAGCAATTGCCATCATTGAAACCTTAGATGGGTTCTTTATAGAGCATGTTCCTAGGCTCCAAAATATCGAAGCCGATGCCCTAGCAGGCCTCACCGCTTCCTTGGCACTTCCAAATGATACTCATCATCTAGTCGACGTGATAGGCCATGAGCTGGTCTATCCCAAGAACAATGTTCAACTGGGTACAAATTACTCTGCCTAGATAACCGACGACATACAAGACTAGAGACGCCCACTCGTCGACTTTGCTGTCTACAGAATTCTGCCAGATAATGTGAAGGAAGCAACTTCAATCAGAAGACGCTCTCTCAGATTCTTCTATGATACAGAAACGAAAATGTTATATTGGTGATCCTACGATGGGCTACAGTTAAGAAGCCTGTCAAATGTAGAAGCCAAAGAAGCCTTACGCGAGGCTCACGACGGCGCTTGCGGGGCTCACCAACTTGGCCCGAAATTGCAAGATCGTCTACGCCGGATGGGTTATTACTGGCCTACAATGGTAGCAGATGCTGTAGATTATGCAAAGAAGTGTAAGGCTTGCCAGATCAGTACAGATTTCATACATCTGCCATCTGAATTCTTGCACCCGACAGTGGCCTCTTAGCCATTTGAAGCATAGAGAATGGACATCATTGGGCCAATCACCCCACCGTCGTCTAGGGGGCATCGGTTCATACTTGCAATCACCGATTACTTCTCCTAATGGGCGGAAGTTGTTCCACTTACAGAGGTAAAGATATTGAACGTGATTAGCTTCATAAAATATCACATCATCTACCGTTTTGGACTGCCCTGGAGGATTATTCACGACAATGGTCCGCAGTTCGCAAGCCACGCTTTCTATCGATTTTGTGATAAGAATCAGATTCAGAACATGGCCTCGACAGGCATATAACCCATCGACTAAAGGTCTGCCAGAAGCTTTCAACAAAACCATAATCAAACTCCTCAAGAAATTCGTGTCTTCAAACAAACGCGACTGGAATGAAAAGCTTGGCGAGTGTTTATAGACGTATTATAAAAACCCAGTTTTTCAGATGAGGGTATTTTTGAAATTTTGTAATTATAATTATTATTTATTGATATTTATTTTATATTATGATTTTTGGTGATTTTTAATAATTTCTAAACTATTTAAAAACTGCTTTAAGTCATGACTTATGATTTTGACGTGCTGCTAGTGAAACCCTAGAGACTGCATGACCTAGAGCCTAACCATGTCATTAGGATGATTTGATTATCATTTTTAGCCTAGGGATAATTTGGTCATTTTGACTTATTTAAATTATTTGATGATTTATTGAATTGGTGAATTCTAGGTTGACTTGACTTGTTGAGACCTAGTGAACTAGCCTAGAAGCTAACCCTAGCCATGGTGACCCTAGTCTAACTTAGGTTAACCTACTTTTAGTCATTAGAAACTAATTTTAGAATGAGGGGACTTGGTTTAGTGAATTTAAATCATGGCTTATGGTTTCATGAAATGGCTTATGACTTCATGACTTGATTAATCATAACTTAAGCCCATGGGCCAATTTAGGAAACCTAACCCTAATTCCTTCCTTTATGACCAGCCATAGGGATCCCCACCCTATATAAACACTTATTCTCTAGGGCTTGCCTCTTTCTTTTATTCATTTCAACATTGGAAAAGAAAGGTAATTGTCCCCCTTCCAAAAATCCCCATAAATCCATTTTTATTCCTTTTTAATCCTAGTTTCTTGCATTAGAACCTAATACTCTCCTATTTTCTGATTTTGGGGTTTAATCCCAGCTTTGGATCAATTTGGAGCTTTTGCCATCAAGAGGAAGAATCCCCCATTTGAAGCTTTTCTAAGCTTTTTGCACATATAGGTAAAACCCTTTAAATTGATTTAAATTTTAGTTTTCTTTGCATGTAGGGCTAGATCTAGGAGTCCCCTAGGTGTCCCCAAAATTTGGGTGAATTTCGTATCCGTATCGGACACGTATCATAGTGTTTGTTAGGTGTTCGACGAAATGCCTCAATGGATTGAATGTTAATGTTTTTCAAAACAAATTACAGATTTGGAAAGCTTATTATATGTAGATTATGTTTGTATATGAATGAACACATATTGGGTTGGTTTTTGTGTCCAAAATTGGACACGAACGCGTGCACGAGGACACCATGCAGTGTCCTGTTGCTCGGGCACTGTAGCGGACACCACACTGCACGTCTTGACACGAAATTTTGTACACACCTAGGACACATGAATGACACGGTGCACACAAAATTTTAGGACATTTAATCGAGCGGATTGGAAGAAATCCCATCCGCATCGAATTGGCACAGCACGACACGCGGTTTAAAATGCGCGCTGATACGCGCGTTTAACTTCGACACGGCGAAACGCCGACACGGTGCAGGGTGTTAGACACCTAGCCCTACTATGGGCGAACCCACGTGCATGAGCACGAGACACGTGTCACCTTGTGTCGAGAGCACGAGGGCTCGACATGGTTGTACGAGGCCCATGATGCACTGTTTCCTGACACAGTTATTTCGTTAGTTTTGACACGATTGTGTCCACTTCGTGGACACGTTTAGGATTGTGGGGACGCGTGCACATGTGTTTGATATTTACCAACCTATTAATTGTGATTTAACTGTTAATTTCTAATTCGAAATAGGGAAATCCAAATTTTCTGATACTGTACAGTAATTTCCTATTTCTGGGTTTTTTGAATGGTTTTAAATGCAGTTTAAATGTTAATTTACATGGTTTTACATGTTGTTTATACTGGGGATTACATGTTGGATGATTAGGGTTTGCCATGTGGAAGTTTGGTTGGAAATTGTTTGTGTTCGAGTATGCATTTGACTCTCATAACTATTTTCTGAACAACCTATTAATATACATTGATTTCTGAACTTAAGACATTTGAGATACATGATAGGTTTGCTAACATTTGTCTTAAACTGAACTTGTTATGGACTGGACATTTCATTGCATTATACTGAACTTGTTATCACACATAAACTGAACACTAGGATGTGCATGACACCTGTTTAACTGGACACCATACTGTACACTGCACATATTGATATGTCTTGACTGAAATCTGAACAAACACAGCCCCTAACCCTTTATGCATGCCTAACTTGTTCACACCTTACACATACACACGTTCATTGAGTAGTTTCTAACTACATGTATTAAATTGTATATAGATTGATCTACATAGGAATGGTTGATATGGTATATAGATGGTTTATATGTCAATTTGGGTGACAATATCTGAGTTTAAGTAGTAGAGGGTGAGTTAGTATTTAGGAATATTCATGTGGATTGTTGACTGAACTAGGATGATGTGTAAATCTGAGATTGAATGAGGTAGTTGATAAGCTGGAAAACTGAGAATGGGGATAGGACAACAGTTAGATGCAGGATATCCTAGTGTTAATTAAGAAAATATTAGCTAGGATATTAGAGTCTATTAGGTATCAGTTGGTTAGCAAGGGTTCAAGAAAGAGGATGCAGTATCAGACCTTGACACTTGTGTATCAGAGTTTATGAGTGTTAGTGTATGTCTCTGTACATACATACATATATATATATATATGTTGGACAATACAAATTTGCTCTGTTACAGGGTACCAAGTGCACTCGTTCAGGTTTAGGGGCAGTGGAAGTTAGTGTCCAGGTTGTAATGTTAGAGGTTAGTGAGGTTCAGTGAACTAAGTGAAGTAATATTTAGGAAGACATGTGAATGTGGTTTAGTGTGTGTCTTGGTGTGTAGAGTAGAGTATTGTATTTGGTAACATGGTTGTAGGAAATGCCAAGTAGTAAAGGGTTTGTTATATACTCTATAGGGTTATGAGTTATAAAGTTAGATGTAGAGTTTGGATAGATACATATAGTTATATTCATGTATTTAACTTGTAGACATACAAATAGGATGTATGTGTTCATATTACATATATATGGGGTAAGTTAGCTAAATTCATATGGTGGCTTATAGTTGAGTCTAATTTAGATTGATTTGGTTTGATACCTAGAAGCCCAAACCCTAAATATTGACTTTAGTTGACCCAGAGTTGACCAAGTTTGACTTGGACCTAGTTTGACCTAGAGAGTTGACCCAGAGTTGACCAAGTTTGACTTGGACCTAGTTTGACCTACATAGTTGACCAGAGTTGAGCAAGTTTGACTTGGACCTATTTTGACCTAGACAGATGACCAGGTTTGACTTAGAGTTGACTTTAACCTAGATTGGCCTAGAAATTATGTAGATTACATCATAATCATCATTTGCCTTATTTTAAACATATTATAACCTGTATTACTCTGTTTAGGATATTGTGACTCCGGTGCAGACATCTGACATTACACTACTCTTTTCAGAGTATCAGGCGAGTACATTCACTGATAGTTCTCTAATTTATTTGTGAATTACTGTACTTCAGTTCTATTTAGTTGTATGCGATTCTCTGTTACAACACGTATGGATATTTCTGGATTCATGTATACGACACACATTTATTTTCTGGCCTATATTACCGGTATCATCATTTCTGGCTTCTATTACTGGAATCACCTACTGGAATCACCCTGGAATCATTTACTGGTATCTTTATATTTTGGCTGGACTCATCTTAAATCATTGTGTCGAATTTCTGGATTCACTTGCTGGAAGGGTAAATACTAGAGTAAGACATGTAGACATACCCCATTTCTGGAATCACTCTTTGCTGGAATCAAACTGGAATGATAGCCATCTCACACCCGGCCAGGTGTGTGATGTGCCGGATTACCTATAGCCGTTTACCTGTCGATCTCGGTATTTTAAAATACACAGCTAGAGTATAGACTGGACTTACCTTGGAATCATTGATCACTATAACTAGAATCGTCCCTTACTGGATTCATCTTGTATTAGATTCATCTTGTACTGGACTTACATTAGAGTTACACTGGTCTACATTGCTGTCTGGACTTTATATCATATTACCCTGGTTCAGTTAGTTCTATTTTTACAGTCTTCTTTGCTATGATTCTTCTCTTGTTTAGTTATTTACTTTCCTTGCACTTTATCTGTCTTTCTTACCATCACCTGAATATAAACTGCCATATTCATCAATACAACTGTCTATAACTGTTTTATAGTTCTCTGTCATTTACTTGGGTTTTCTAGATGAGATGTGCTCGTTCCTGTCCTGACTGGACCTGTTGTAAATTTTACAGATGATTGCCCTGAGGACACATGCCCTACATGTTACATTCCAGGAGATGGCTTAGCTACCTATGGCCTCGACACTCAGGAGTGATCAGGAGTTTAGCAAGTTTGTCTGTTTTAGCTTTCATGTTTTAGAACTGGAGTTGTATATAAGTAGAGATATGATGTTTTGAGATTGTTGGAGATTGTGTTATTTTAGTAGTTAGTTTTATTGTTGTATTTAGTCTTAGTTTTTATCTTCTGTGTTATCATATCGTGCTTAGATTGTGATTAAGATTACATTATATCTATACTTGTCCTCCGTTCGGAGTTGATATTTTGAAAAGTACATTATATAATTGCGTAATTGGTTGGTTAGATAGTGACCTAGAACAGCGTTCTACCGCCGACACTGCGGCGTAGGCTGGGCGTTGTTACGCGTTCGTACCCTCACAGTGGGTGCAGGTAGTGACACAAAATTTTGTTTGATTATGTTTGTATATGACTGCACGTCTTGACACGAAATTTTGTACACGCCTAAGACACATGACTGACACAGCGCATACAAAATTTCAGGACATTTAATCGAGCGGATTGGGAGAAATCCCATCCGCATCGAATTGGCACTGCACGACAGGCGGTTTAAAACGCGCGCTGATACGTGCGTTTAACTTCGACACGGCGACACGGTGCAGGGTGTTAGACACCTAGCCCTACTATGGGCGAACCCGCGTGCACGAGCACGAGACATGTGTCGCCTTGTGTCGAGAGCACGAGAGCTCGACACGGCTGCACGAGGCCCATGTTGCACTGTTTCCTAACACAGTTGTTTCGTTAGTTTTGACACGATTGTGTCCACTTCGTGGACACGTATAGGCTTGTGGGGACACGTGCACATGTGTTTGATATTTACCAACCTATTAATTGTGATTTAACTGTTAATTTCTAATTCGAAATAGGGAAATCCAAATTTTCTGATACTGTACAGTAATTTCCTATTTCTGGGTTTTTTGAATGGTTTTAAAAGAAGTTTAAATGTTAATTTATGTGGGTTTACATGTTGTTTATACTGGGGATTACATGTTGGATGATTAGGGTTGCCATGTGGAAGTTTGGTTGGAAATTGTTTGTGTTCGAGTATGCATTTGACTCTCATAACTATTTCCTGAATAACCTATTAATATACATTGATTTCTGAACTTAAGACATTTGAGATACATGATAGGTTTGCTAACATTTGTCTTAAACTGAACTTGTTGTGGACTGGACATTTTATTGCATTATACTGAACTTGTTATCACACATAAACTGAACACTAAGATGTGCATGACACTTGTTTAACTGGATACCATACTGTACACTGCACACATTGATATATCTTGACTGAAATCTGAACAAACATAGCCCCTAACCCTTTATGCATGCCTAACTTGTTCACACCTTACACATACACACATTCATTGAGTAGTTTCTAACTACATGTATTAAATTGTATATAGATTGATCTACATAGGAATGGTTGATATGGTATATACATGGTTTATATGTCAATTTGGGTGAGAATATCTGAGTTTAAGTAGTAGAGGGTGAGTTAGTGTTTGGGAATATTCATGTGGATTGTTGACTGAACTAGGATGATGTGTAAATCTGAGATTGAATTAGGTAGTTGATAAGCTAAAGGAAAACTGAGAATGGGGATAGGACAACAGTTAGATGCAGGATATCCTAGTGTTAATTAAGAAAATATTAGCTAGGATATTAGAGTCTATTAGGTATCAGTTGGTTAGCAAGGGTTCAAGAAAGAGGATGCAGTATCAGACCTTGACACTTGTGTATCAGAGTTTATGAGTGTTAGTGTATGTCTCTGTACATACATACATATATATATATATATATGTTGGACAATGTAAATTTGCTCTGTTACAGGGTACCAAGTGCACTCGTTCAGGTTTAGGGGCTGTGGAAGTTAGTGTCCAGGTTGTAATGTTAGAGGTTAGTGAGGTTCAATGAACTAAGTAAAGTAATATTTAGGGAGATATGTGAATGTGGTTTAGTGTGTGTCTTGGTGTGTAGAGTAGAGTATTGTATTTGGTAACATGGTTGTAGGAAATGCCAAGTAGTAGAGGGTTTGTTATATACTCTATAGGGTTATGAGTTATAAAGTTAGATGTAGAGTTTGGATAGATACATATAGTTATATTCATGTATTTAACTTGTAGACATACAAATAGGATGTATGTGTTCATATTACATGTATATAGGGTAAGTTAGCTAAATTCATATGGTGGCTTATAGTTGAGTCTAATTTAGATTGATTTGGTTTGATACCTAGAAGCCCAAACCCTAAATGTTGACTTGGGTTGACCCAGAGTTGACCAAGTTTGACTTGGACCTAGTTTGACCTAGATAGTTGACCCAGAGTTGACCAAGTTTGACTTGGACCTAGTTTGACCTAGATAGTTGACCAGAGTGACCAAGTTTGACTTGGACCTAGTTTGACCTAGACAGTTGACCAGGTTTGACTTATAGTTGACTTTGACCTAGATTGGCCTAGAAATCATGTAGATTGCATCATAATCATCATTTGCCTTATTTTAAACATATTATAACCTGTATTACTCTGTTTAGGACATTGTGACTCCGGTCCAGACATCTGACATTATACTACTCTTTTCAGAGTATCAGGCGAGTACATTCTCTGATAGTTCTCTCATTTATTTGTCAATTACTGTACTTCAGTTCTATTTAGTTGTATGTGATTCTCTGTTACAATACGTATGGATATTTTTGGATTCATGTATACGACACACATTTATTTTCTGGCCTCTATTACTGGTATCATCATTTCTGGCTTCTATTACTTGAATCACCTACTGGAATCACCCTGGAATCATTTACTGGTATCATTATATTTTGGCTTGACTCATCTTCAATCATTGTGTCGGATTTCTGGATTCACTTGCTGGGAGGGGAAATACTAGAGTAAGACATGTAGACATACCCCATTTCTAGAATCACTCTTTGCTGGAATCAAACTAGAATGATAGCCATCTCACACCCGGCCAGGTGTATGATGTGCCGGATTACCTATAGCCATTTATATGTCGATCTCGGTATTTTAAAACACACTGCTAGAGTATAGGTTGGACTCACCTTGAAATCATTGATCACTATAACTGGAATCGTCCCTTACTGGATTCATCTTCTATTAGATTCATCTTGTACTGGACTTACATTGGATTTACACTGGTCTACATTGCTGTCTGGACTTTATATCATATTACCCTGTTTCAGTTAGTTCTATTTTTACAGTCTTCTTTGCTATGATTCTTCTCTTGTTTAGTTATTTACTTTCCTTGTACTTTATCTGTCTTTCTTACCATCACCTGAATATAAACTGCCACATTCATCAATACAACTGTCTATAACTGTTTTATTGTTCTCTGTCATTTACTTGGGTTTTCTAGATGAGATGTGCTCGTTCCTGTCCTGACTGGACCTGTTGTAAATTTTACAGATGATTGCCCTGAGGACACATGCCCTACATGTTATAGTCCAGGAGATAGCTTAGCTACCTATGGCCCCGACACTCAGAAGTGATCAGGAGTTTAGCTAGTTTGTCTGTTTTAGCTTTCATGTTTTAGAACTGGAGTTGTATATAAGTAGAGATATGATGTTTTGAGATTGTTGGAGATTATGTTATTTTAGTAGTTAGTTTTATTGTTTTATTTAGTCTTAGTTTTTATCTTCTGTGTTATCATATCGTGCTTAGACTGTGATTGAGATTACATTATATCTATACTAGTCCTCCGTTCGGAATTGATATTTTGACAAGTATATTATATAATTGTGTGATTGGTTGGTTAGATCGTGACCTAGAACAGCGTTCTACCGCCGACACTGCAACGTAGTCTGGGCGTTGTTACGCGCTCGTACCCTCACAGTGGGTGCGGGTCGTGACACGTATCGCACCACGTTTCGGACGGCTACAGGAAATACACCGTTCTTCTTGGCTTACGGGAGCGAGGCAGTCCTCCCATTGGAGCCTCAGATCCCTTCACTTCGAGTGGCCCTTACCTACCGGTTAACGTCGGACGATAACTACCGCCGACGGCTACAAGAGTTGGAAGCGTTAGACGAGAAGCGTTTACAAGCTCAACAAAGCATAGAGCTCTACCAAGCGCACATCTCTCGGGCTTTCAACAAGAAATTCAAACAGAGAATATTCCAAGTCGACGATCTTGTCTTGGCCATTCGCAGACCAATGGTCATGACTCACAAGACCCCCGACAAATTCCAGCCTAAATGGGAGGGTCCGTTCATCATCGAGACCGTTGTTTTACTTAACAAAATGACTAAAATTGGCTTTTGAAAGAAAACGAAAAAAAGTACAAATTATTTTTGGGAAGTATTGCTATGGAAGTCTGATCTGAGAGCGATCACTTTGTTCCTTGGACCATACGATATTGATGAAGAGAACTGCTTGAGGAAGATGAACAATCGGAAGAACTAAGTCACCAGAAAGGTATCGACACAACGGCACTGATGGCACAGTCGAATGCTTTCCTGCTTTGCTTCACCATGTTCTTGAGAAAAAGTTGAAAAAATGCTTCTGGGGATATCACTCTGAAAGTATGAGTTTTCTCAGAATCTTCTCTTTTGTATATCTCTCTTGATGTCTTCTTGTGTTAAAAATAAGTCTATTTATAGACTAGACCCTCTGCGTAAAAAGCAACATAATTGGGTCTCTACGCAAGTAACTGTCACCCACGATGAAAATCAACCTCTACGCGTGATGACACGTATCCCATGTAGAGTTTTTGTCTCTACGCATGGTGACACGTGTCCCACAACTTCAGCAATATGGGGAGAGCATGTACATACGTTCCTCGATAGGTGTGGCATGAAAGTCACTTATGCAGACCACGTTCTCACATAGCCAGAAAAGATTGGGCATAAAAATAACCCAAAATAGACTTTCTACGTAAAGTAGCAGACTAGGCGTAAAATAACCCAAAATAGACTTCCTACGTAAAGTGGCTGAAAAATAACCTTGAGCGTATAATTAGCTCAAATAAACTCTACGCACACGAAAGCCTTGAGCGTAAAAACTCAAAATAGCTTTCATGCGTAAAGGAAATGATCTCTTGAGCGTAAAGTAGCCCATCTGCACGCTAAACGACAAGTGTTGGGTTTGGTGAAAAAAATTTCTCGGCTTCTGTGCAATGTTCTGTCAGAAAATTATACTGTCAGATCAATATCACGCGCATTAAATGCAATCTGACAACCTGTCTCTCGCGTAAAAGGTGAGAATGGCGCTCGCATAAAAGAGCTCGCATAGAATTTTGAATCTGACTCAATAGAGTCTTTTAATGAGCCTCGCGTAGAGTCTGACTTTGCGTAAAGTTCTTAACTTCTTTGACTTGGTCTATGAAGTTTATTTTATGCTTCTACAAGACCCTCTTCAAAGTTTTCAAATTTTTCCAAAATTTGAAATACTTTGAACATAAGCGTAAAATCCGGGATATCCAACAGTCATCCGCATAAAATTTGGGATACCCAACGGTCATCTGCGTAGAGTACCGGATACACAACAGTCCGCATAAAGTTCGGAATATCCAACAGTCACCGTAAATTTCAGGAATTTGAACCGATTTCAAAATTTTTCTATAAATAGAGCTTTGCCAGTAGAGAGAGAACTTTACTCATTCTCGCAATCTTAATCTCTTTTACTCTCCTCTTCTTCGAAATCTCAGTCCAAATCAATGGCCCCCAAGAGCAAAACCACCGCCGGCGCCAAGGGCAAGAAGCCCGCCGCTGCTTCGTCGACAGCTGATCGTGCAGAGACTACCATCCCATCATCAGTGGCGACTCCGATGTAGTGCCCCGCTCCTTGCGGTCCACTATGTAATACCTACGGCTTGTTGACTCAGTCATGAACTGAGTACTTGGTGAAACCTTTGCCGGTATCGATTGATCACGGATGAAATGCAATGAACCTTTCCAATTGATGGATTGGCTTCTATTGAAATGAATCCAAGAGTTTTACTGAATGTTTTCTCTTCGCTGCTTGGTTTTGATGAATGCGTTTTCGTGTTGATTTTCGATGATTGGTTTTCATTGTTCGCTTTCATCGCATTTCGCATTCATTCCGAATCTTGAGAGAAAGAGACGAAGTATGCTAATCAACTGTTGGTGCCATTGTAGGCCGCGTGAATTGTTCGTGAACGGCGCGTGAAGTCCCTCCTTCTCTCAACTAAGATTCATCTCGGTGAGTTGCTTCAACCGAACAGACATTGATCTGTACGCCTAAGAAAAATGATCTCTAGTCTACTCTGTTGCCTTGTCCCTGTGATCAACGATGCCTCAATAACAAAAGATAAGAGAAGATAATTGAATTGAATCAAATGCAAGAATATGTGTTGCCACTCTATCTGCTCGATAAGAATGATCATCTGCTTGTCACCAGTATGCTTGAAAATGTAGACATGTACAGACGAACTTGTACGTGTTGAGATAAACCTGAAGGCGCGAATCAAACGTGTCGTATACCTGTGCATAAGTCCAAGTGTGTCTCATCTGATAGAATGGCTAGAGCATGCATTTGGTCTCGGACAACTTGTATACAAGGAAATATTTGTCTCTCGGGTGGTATCTGGGGGCACCTGGAACCGCTCGGCCTAGGAGAGATTAGGGCCTCCATGTGAAAATGGGAGTCGATCTGTATCCTTAGCGACGAGCTGAACCAAAGAGTCACAGCGGCTAATCATGGGGAAAACCCATGGACCAACATATAGAATAGTCCACCTGCATGACCCGAATGACAACTTCAATATCTGCAAGAATGAATCATGAATTACTCATTATGCAAATTGTGCTAACGTGGTTTTGTGCAGGGATGACTGCCGGCGAGGGTAAGTTGCTTATGATATATTCTACTGTCATGTTCTTATGAATTGTTAAAAAGAACCTAGACAAGTAGAAAGATCACTAGTAAATATTAGCTCAACATATTGATTTAGTGCAGAGATTTGCGAGTTCGGCCAAAAGCCGCTCGCCAGTACATGATGTGTACTGACCCACGTTGTGGGCATCCTTTTCAGTAAGCAAAAGGAGACAGGGGAATTTCAAGTGAGGCACCGAAGCTCGTCTAGCCCAGTAGAGCTCGTGGATTCGCCTCGAAGTTTACTTTCAGTCAATTGCAAGTTTCCAGTTTTCATTTCCTTTGAAGGTGTCTTTCAACTCCAGCTTGTAATAAAGGATATCATGTATGGGCATTGTGGCTAATTTCAAAAGAGTATTTCAAAGAGAATCTTGTAGCCAAATTATAAGGCAAATCTGAGTTATAAAGCTTTGTACTTGTATTCCTATCAAGCTATGAATAAAATGAGTATTTCCATTTCAAATCTCTGTGTCCAACATTTGGTTTTCTGCAATGGGTGCGTGCGTGTGTTTTGCTTGACTAATGGGTGCGTGCGTGTGTTTTTGCTTGACTAGTTGTTTTTGTGCAGGTACATGGCCTTGTGCAAGCGCAACTCAGGCTTGCACGGCATCACGCCTTAGCGAGGACGATCGATCCCGCAGGGATCCAAGCAAGACGGACGACCCTAGCGGGATCGGGGCGTGACAAAGTAGTATCAGAGCACAGTTTTACGTCCTTGGCCTCTTGTAAATATCATTTTCAAAAAGTATATAAAGTACTTTGACGGCTTTCAAAAGTGTCCCGATTTTGAGTTATGAAAACCAATGCCCCATACAATAAGTCCATAATATTTTATGAGACTGACAGAAGTTACACTATTTTGTAGAGAAATGGCTCCTCCTCGTGCATCTAGTTCGACCGATCCGGTAGAACGGATCATGAGAATGTTAGAGCTGCAAAGGCAGGATAGTGAGGAAAACAACCAAATACACCAGGCCCGAGCGGCTGCCCAACAAAAGCAGTTGGATGCCCTGACCCAGCTTGTCACGGCGCTTGCGGCAAATCGAGATGCCACCGCAGCGACGGAACAGACGGGAACGCCCGAGATCGAGCCCGTAGAGGGTGATGAGCCCCAGCCGGCGCAAAGGCACACTGTCTTTAGGCCAAAGGACTTCTTGGACGCGAAACCTCCGGAATTTCAAGGCAGGACGTCACCCGACAAGGTGATGGACTGGATTGATAAAATAGAGACTCTGTTCGCGTTCATAGGAGTTCCAAGTAGCAAAAAGGTAGTCTGTGCCGTTATGCTCCTACGGCTGCGGGCGAAGGACTGGTGGAAGGCGAAGAAGCCGGCGCTGCTCGCAACGGCTAGGAATGGGAAGATCTCATGGGCCTCGTTCAAGAAGGCGTTTCTGGATCAATATCTGCCTCCAGCCATGAGCAAGAAGATGGAGGATGACTTCATCACACTGAAACAGGGGGAGATGTCCGTGGAGGACTATGAATCTGAATTTGCTAAGTTAGCAAATTTTGCCGCTGCCTTGCTCCCCACGGAACAGTCTCGCATAAATCGATTCGTTAATGGTCTGAATTACGACATCCAGTTAAGTGTGCTGAATCGAGAATGCGGGTCCTATTCTCAAGCCTTTGAAGCGGCGCTACAGGTGGAACAGTTCCAGCAGAAGAAAGCGTCCAACAAAGCACAGAATAGTCGGAATCAGCCCGCCAAAAGATATCATGACGGAGAGAAAAAGACTGACGGGGAACAAAATAACAAGCCGGTGTGCGGCTTCTGCGGTCGGCGAGGGCATGTCAAAGAAGACTGTCGTTATGTGAATGGCCAGAGTTGCAGTCACTGTGGCAAGAGTGGGCACGTCAAAGAGGACTGTCGTGCCGCTAACAACGCTTGTTTTCGTTGTGGCCAACAGGGCCATTCAGTCAAATATTGCCCGAAAAAGAATAGAACGGATCAGAATAAAGATGTCACTGAAGAGCGTGGGCAACTGCCAGGCCCACCGCCGCTTAGAGACCATCCGCACAACCAGCCGCAGCGGACTAATGCACGCGTCTTCAATCTCTCCACGTTGCTTGACCCAGAATGCAACAATAGTGGAGGTGAGTTTTATTTCTTAAGTTTTGAGGACAAAACTTTTTCTTGGTGGGTTATTATGTAGTGCCCCGCTCCTTGCGGTCCACTATGTAATACCTACGGCTTGTTGACTCAGTCATGAACTGAGTACTTGGTGAAACTTTTGCCGGTATCGATTGATCACGGATGAAATGCAATGAACCTTTCCAATTGATGGATTGGCTTCTATTGAAATGAATCCAAGAGTTTTACTGAATGTTTTCTCTTCGCTGCTTGGTTTTGATGAATGCATTTTCGTGTTGGTTTTCGATGATTGGTTTTCATTGTTCGCTTTCATCGTATTTCGCATTCATTCCGAATCTTGAGAGAAAGAGACGAAGTATGCTAATCAACTGTTGGTGCCATTGTAGGCCGCGTGAATTGTTCGTGAACGGCGCGTGAAGTCCCTCCTTCTCTCAACTAAGATTCATCTCGGTAAGTTGCTTCAACCGAACAGACATTGATCTGTACGCCTAAGAAAAATGATCTCTAGTCTACTCTGTTGCCTTGTCCCTGTGATCAACGATGCCTCAATAACAAAAGATAAGAGAAGATAATTGAATTGAATCAAATGCAAGAATATGTGTTGCCACTCTATCTGCTCGATAAGAATGATCATCTGCTTGTCACCAGTATGCTTGAAAAGGTAGACATGTACAGACGAACTTGTACGTGTTGAGATAAACCTGAAGGCGCGAATCAAACGTGTCGTATACCTGTGCATAAGTCCAAGTGTGTCTCATCTGATAGAACGGCTAGAGCATGCATTTGGTCTCGGACAACTTGTATACAAGGAAATATTTGTCTCTCGGGTGGTATCTGGGGGCACCTGGAACCGCTCGGCCTAGGAGAGATTAGGGCCTCCATGTGAAAATGGGAGTCGATCTGTGTCCTTAGCGACGAGCTGAACCAAAGAGTCACAGCGGCTAATCATGGGGAAAACCCATGGACCAACATATAGAATAGTCCACCTGCATGACCCGAATGACAACTTCAATATCTGCAAGAATGAATCATGAATTACTCATTATGCAAATTGTGCTAACGTGGTTTTGTGCAGGGATGACTGCCGGCGAGGGTAAGTTGCTTATGATATATTCTACTGTCATGTTCTTATGAATTGTTAAAAAGAACCTAGACAAGTAGAAAGATCACTAGTAAATATTAGCTCAACATATTGATTTAGTGCAGAGATTTGCGAGTTCGGCCAAAAGCCGCTCGCCAGTACATGATGTGTACTGACCCACGTTGTGGGCATCCTTTTCAGTAAGCAAAAGGAGACAGGGGGATTTCAAGTGAGGCACCGAAGCTCGTCTAGCCCAGTAGAGCTCGTGGATTCGCCTCGAAGTTTACTTTCAGTCAATTGCAAGTTTCCAGTTTTCATTTCCTTTGAAGGTGTCTTTCAACTCCAGCTTGTAATAAAGGATATCATGTATGGGCATTGTGGCTAATTTCAAAAGAGTATTTCAAAGAGAATCATGTAGCCAAATTATAAGGCAAATCTGAGTTACAAAGCTTTGTACTTGTATTCCTATCAAGCTATGAATAAAATGAGTATTTCTATTTCAAATCTCTGTGTCCAACATTTGGTTTTCTGTAATGGGTGCGTGCGTGTGTTTTGCTTGACTAATGGGTGCGTGCGTGTGTTTTTGCTTGACTAGTTGTTTTTGTGCAGGTACATGGCCTTGTGCAAGCGCAACTCAGGCTTGCACGGCATCACGCCTTAGCGAGGACGATCGATCCCGCAGGGATCCAAGCAAGACGGACGACGCTAGCGGGATCGGGGCGTACCTAATCCCGCTGTGGCTCCGGCCATGATAGGTAAAATCCTATCAAGTTCGGCCGTGAGTTCGTCGGAGAAGAAGAAGAGCTGAATCCTAAATTTATGCCCACGTTTATACGTGTCAGCGTAAAAATACAACTTACCAAATACGCCTACGTCTATACGTGCCAGCGTAAAAATAGAAACAATAGAATACGCCCACGTTATACATGTCAGCGTAAAATATAAAAATACGCTCACGTCAATACGTGCCAGCACAAAACATTAAATACGCTCACATCTATATGTGCCAGCGTAAAAACAACATACGCTCACGTCTATACGTGCCAGCGTAAAGCATAAAATACGCTCACGTCTATACGTGCCTGCGTAAAGCATAAAATACACTCACATCTATGTGCCAGCGTAAAAATGTAAAAATACGCTCACGTCAATACGTGCCAGCGTAAAACATTAAATATGCTCACATCTATATGTGCCAGCGTAAAAACAACATACGCTCACGTCTATACGTGCCAGCGTAAAGCATAAAATACGCTCACACCTATATGTGCCAGCGCAAGTGATAAGACTTTGCGTTAAAATAGTCAATTCTGAAAACAGAGAACTTTTGCACTTAATTTTTAATTTTAATCAACTTAACTTCTACGCATAAGCGTAAAGTTTGCATAGTCAAGTTCTCTAGTACATAGTCTTTAATTTTTATGCGTAAAATTCAGAATAAGTCATCTACGTAAAATTCAAATTAGATTTTTACTAACTTGATTCTTCTTTTTCTTTTGGCAGTGGACTTGCAAATTCATCCTCTCGCAGAGGTATTCGGCTCACAAGCTGGTATGGTGGGCTCAAACTACTTAGAGAATTTGTCCCATGTTGAATTCCCTCAATTAGATACACAGTACCCTGAGGAGAGACAACAACTAATAGCTGCCCAGGGAGACAGGATGCTGCTGTCATTGACGAATAGAGAATTGCTGGTGTCGCTAGATGGCCAGCAATTTTTGAAGCCTGCTTTCATGTTTGGGGTTGCTATAGATTTCCAATCATAAACCAACCCCAAGAAGGAAGCTTGGGTGTTTAAATTTGAAGAGAGGGCGATGTATCTTCCAAACATGGCAAGGAATTATCCCCTATCTTTATTTGTACACGCCACCCATCCAAGACAGATGCTATGGAACCTGACTCCCAGCAGTCATGGTAGACCAGGCAAAATTATTTTCAAGAGGGACGGGGCCAACCAACTGGGCTACCATACCAGTACTCCCAGTGGTGGTATCATTCCTTTCGCTGGTCTACTGCCTGGATTCACACCAAGTGAAGATTCAGCTTTGATTCAACCAGTACAGATCCCAATGTTCGTAAACAAGCTTATGAAGGCCTCAGTATTATATCCCCAGGCCAACCCTAGGCTGCCAGGGTGGATGACACCTCATAATCAGAACTGGACTCAGCTTAGTGCTTGGATCATGAAGAATTTTAAAACAGAACTGCAAGCCATTGGATTATATGAAGCAGTAGCCTCCACGAGTCAGGGTATACCAATAAACAACAACCTGTTCTTGGATTTAATGGAGTTGTATATCAGTTCAACAGGGACTTTCGTGACTCTGATAGGTGATATGGGCTTTGTACTGCATGAGATGCAGTTTATCTCCAAGCTGCCAATGGGTGAAGCTCCGTATAAAGAATATGTTCCCTCCAACCGGGAACTAGCAAAGATCAGGGAGAAAAATCTTTAGTTAGTTGAGGTATACCAATAATTAATGTGCCACTATCTGACTTGCCCCACTATATATGAAAGTGGATCGCATTTGTCATACATCAATAAATGGACAACATATCTATCCTATCATAAGAATAGGATATCTAAGGATGACAAAGGGAAATTTTAAGATAACAAGGCTCAACCTATCAACCCTTGTTCAATCATCCCTCCTGATTCAATAAAGACTTGGATGGCCACTTATAAGTTTCCAGATAAATATTTGGCCACAAGGCTGGAGAATTCACCGCTGGGATCGAAGCATTGAGCTTTCTGAGACACGGCAGCCGAAAGCTCTCAAAAGAAGCCTTGCTAGCGGGCTTCCTTTTCCTGTGGCTACGAAGATGGGTCGTACCAGGGATTAGCACAGCTGACATGATTCACCGAAACGTACTATGGCCAGCAGTACGTTTGGTGTTCAAAGTCAGAATCAACCTGTTATCGGCAATGGTATGCCGGATAAATGCAGGTTTGTGAGCATTTGGTGATGAACTGATCAATAATGCTCCTCACCGAAAAGATTTCCCTAGGGTGGAGATGCCCTACACTTATCTGATGGGCTGGTTGTTACATCATAACTGCAGTTTGTTGCCACCAGGCCCTGGGAATGATACGGAGGTATTCCTCCATAAGTTTAATAAAGCCACATGGACTGCAACTTCAGTGGCAGACACCCGGGCAACACTCAACTATTCCCACGGGTGGAATTTTTTCTGTACAAGGCCACCAGTCTCAGCTGACTGTTTCGGCATACAATTTGAAGATATAGGTGAAGGGAGGACTTCATTACCTGCACCAGTTTTTAAATGGCTAATGTGCATCAGACCCTCACATCTGATATATAGGAATGAAGATAACTGTGCGCTCGAACCGTACTTACCCAGTCGGTTCGCTCGTCAGTTTGGATATGACTAACTTCACGTTGGTAATCCCTCCATCAGCTTCCACCATTATGGAAAATTAATTGATGGTGCAATAGCATGGAGGCACTTTAGCACTGCATGTACCAGTACTAGATTCCGGGTATCAACTGCTACAAGTACAACTGAGCTACGAATGCTTCATACGTATGCTCGTTTTTATGCATCTATTTGCTCCTTCGTGAATGACTACAACATTAAGGGGAGTCTTCGATGGGCCAAAGAAGAAAACATCGAAGAACCAGTCAGGGTTCCTTCGGACATACCCGATGATGTTGATGTTCCAGACGAGTATCTGGAAGTGATTCCTGCGGGTGTTAGGGAACCAACAGCAGGACCAATTATTCTCTCCAAAACCAGGAAGCAGAAATCAAATCCAGCTGTTACCCTCCAGGAGATGAAGAAAAAAGTCACTATTAAAGGACCTACTAGACAGAGAGCCGCTACTCCAGAGAGCGAAACTCCAGTCGAAGAGCCTCAATACATTGCATCTTCTTCAGCTCATCCTAGAGAAGGGTCTTCAGCATCTCAGCCCGCAGCATCAACAGAAGCTATAGGGCTCCTATCTCCTGGACGTCTCAGCAGCTCTGCACATCTGACTTCTCCACAGAAGGTGCAAGCTATTGAGGACACTGCCACGATTCGTGCTAGTGATCCGGAGCCTATCCCCTCAGATGAACCGGCTATTGACTTCGATGATGATGACTGGGATCAGGATTACGACTCGCTCTTGGCACGTCCTGTACCTACTCCAGGTAAATATAATTTACACCAAATCTATACAAAATTATGTATTACGATTTTGTATATTAACTTATTTTGCTTAATCTTTGTAGGTGTCATTATTACAGTAAAGCCTGTGGCTCCTCTTCCTCTTCAGAAAACTATTCAAACGGAGTCTGAAGGAAAAAGTACTTCTTCAAAAGAAGATACTGTCTAAGAAGAATGTTCCCCATCCACAGAGGTACAACAAGAGCCTAAAATAGAGGCTCAGCAAGGATTTTCTTCTCTTGCTGAAGACAAAGAAGAAGAATTAACTGCAGAAGAGCCAGCTGCAGATGAAGAAATAGTTGCAGAAGAACCAACTGCAACTGAAATCCTCCCAGAAGTTGAAGAGCCTGCAGCCAACGAAGGTGATGAAGATATTATCAACTCATCAACTGAAGTCGGAGACGTAGTAATAACATCCTCAGTTGTTGCTATTGATCATGTACAAGTTCTTGAGACGACAATATCCGAACCTGAATCGTTTATAACAGTCACCATTCTTCCGTAATAATTACCGCCACCGAAACTCAAGTAGTTTCATCTCCAGAAACGGCTGGAGGAATAATTCATACACATGCTGAAGACATTGTCTCTGGAGCTCATATGAATCAATCAGCCATGGTAGCAACATTAACAATGGCTTTAACTCAACTTCCTACCAAGGCAACAACAACAACTGCTCCCAGTCTTCAGAAGAGGGATTTGGTAGACCTTGCTGCCACGCCGAGCGCTAATGCAGAAATGAATCTCTTAGTTGAGATCCATACTAAAACTTTCTACAAAATCTTGGCAGCTTTGATCAAGATGGTTCTGAAAAAGGGCCTTAATTATGAAAGCTTGAAGGCGGCAATTGCTCTCACGATCAGGAATGTTGCCATGTTCAATGACACTGAGAGAGCAGCGGCACTGGAGAAGGTAGTAGAGGGACTTGAACAGCCTATTAAAGAATATCTAAGGCTGTCAAGTGAAACTCTTGAAAGTCTCATCCAAAGCGAGTATGAAGCTTTATCAGCTGAATACATCACTCGGGAGACTATTTTCAATGAATCTCTCCAGGAGTATAGCAGCAAAGCCGCCAAAGAAAAAGCTTTATTGAATGAAAATAAACCCCTTCTGGAGATGCATAAAGAAGCCTATGAGACTTCAAACATGAGAATTCATCAGCAAGATGGTAGACTTCAAACATGTCTTGAAGACAGAAAGAGAGCAGATGATCGCAGCTAGAGGCCAACATCTGACGCAGAGCTCAAACTTGGAAGAGAAGGTTTTTGGTGTTGAAGCTGTCATTAAAACCCTTGATGAAGCTAAGGATAAAATGATAGCTACTTTTGCCAAACTCTCCTATCTCTGTACTCCAGAAGCCCGACGATCTATAGCTACTGCTACTGTATTGAATTCTCGTGAGAAGCGTCTAGCAGAGCTGTAAAAATTGCTCGAAGATGTATCTGCTCCGCCTTAGGTATTTTTGCATTTAATACAAAATTTTTTATTTAATACAGAATTTTTTATTCTTCTGTCTTTTTTATTCTGTAATATTTTCAAGAAATGAATAAAATATTTGTTTTATGACTCTATCATTTATTTTGAATTTAAACAATAGGTATGAGATAGAAAACACTTATCAGAGGTAATATGGACATGATAAGTCTTCTAAATTCAAAAAAATAAATTATATCTATCCAGAGATAATGTGGACATGATAGATAATGAATCTTGTTTTCTTTTTAGAGTATACAATACTATCAGAGGTAATATGAACGTGACAGATCATAACAACTCAAAGAAAAATAGATTAATATCTATTCAGAGGCCATATGGACATGATATATAAGAAAAGAAGTAGACTTAATATTTATTCAGAGGTCATGAGAACATGATAAATAATAAATCTTCTTCTTTCTAAAATCAGCTGGTAAGACAGAAGATCAAATTCTCTTTTAGGAGAACAAATAATCAGCTTAACCAAACCTTGGTAGCTGGGGAATAAAGAAGAAATTCAGACATAATATTTTTTCAAGAATTTTCCATTAATTGGCATTATGAGCAAATCTCTATTAGGTTTAGACAACCTATAGGCACCATTGGAGAATACTGTCTCGACTACATAAGGGCCATCCTATTTTGCTTAGAATTTTCCTTTGCTCTTAGGAGTCATCACTATCGGTCTTCGGACAGTTAGAACTAGCTCACCGACTTTCAATACCCTCTCTTTAACTTTATGATTGAAAGCTCGAGATATGCGAGCTTGATATAACTCGATGTGCTGTTGTGCTTGAAGACGCTTCTCGTCCAATCCTTCAAGTTCTTGGAGCTGTAAGCGATCATTATTCTCTGAGGTTAGCTCATTAGCAATGGCTATTCTAAGAGATGGAATCTGGATTTCCAGTGAAAGAATAGCCTCACATCTGTAAACCAGTAAGAATGGTGTAAAACCAGTAGGAGTTCGGACTGTCGTTCGGTAAGCCCATAAATATTCTCCAAGTTTCTCATTCCAATCACGTTTGTTAGAAGAGACAAACTTTTTGAGAAGTTTAATAATTGTCTTGTTGAAAGCTTCGGCCAAACCATTAGCAGCTGGATTATAAGCCGTAGAAGCTATATTCTGGATTCGATTCTTATCGCAAAATCGATAAAATGCCTGACTGGCAAATTGGGGTCCATTGTCATGGATTATCCTTCGGGGAATCTCGAAACGGTAAATGACATGGTGTTTGATGAAGCTAATCACATTAGATATTTTCACTTCAACACGGGGAACCGCTTCCGCCCATTTAGAGAAATAATCTGTTATGGCCAGAATAAACCGATGTCCTTTTACAGAAGGATGAGTAATTGGACCAATAATATCCATGCCCCAAGCTTCGAAAGGCCAAGAAGCTGTCGTAGGATATAAGAATTCAGAAGGTTGGTGAATAAAATTGGCATGAATCTGACATACTATATACCGTCTGGCATAATCCACAGCATCTGCTATCATGGAAGGCCAATAATACCCCATTCTTCTAATACGGTCCTGTAATTTTAGACCCGGTTGATGAGCATCGCAGACACCATCATGAGCTTCACGGAGTATTTGCTTAGCTTCACTCTCAGAGAGACAACGCAACAAAAGTCCTTCATAAGAACGACGATATAACATATGCAAAGAAGAATCGTAGTAGAATCGAAATGATCATCTTTTGATTGATGCAGCTTCTTTTGGATGTTCAGGTAAAATCCCATGAATCGCATCATCAATAAATGGACTTCTCCATTCCCTTTGCTAAGAATTTGATTCTGTAGTATAACTTTGTTCGATATGTAAATTATTCTTGCGCAGAATAGATCTCAATCTAACAAAGTAATGGTATTTTGTCTTCTGATTGGAATAGCTAAGTCTGCAGCAAAACTAGCAAGAGCATCAGCTTCCAAATTTTGAGAATGTGGTACGAATTCAATGAAGAATCCTTTGAATGAAAGGACCAATTCGATTACCACTTGATGATAGGGAACGAGGTCAGGATTTTTGACTTCATATGTCCCTCTAACCTGATTAACAATCAGTTGAGAATCTCCATAAGCTTCCAAGAACTCAATGTCCAATAATTTTATGACTTGAAGACCAATTAGCAGAGGATTATATTCTGCCAAATTATTGGAACATGGTTCATTAAGGGAATAAGCACGGTATATGACCATTTTATCAGGAGAGACCAAGACGATGCCTACTCCGGAGACAATATTGCCTTTAGGTCCAGCCCGCGATGCTCCATCAAAATATAGTTGCCAAATATCATCCCTCGAAGTCATGTTGCATTCCACGACTTCATCTGGAATGTCCTTATATAGCTTAGAGGTTTCAGGTATAGGGTGAGCTGCTAAAAAATCAGCTAATGCTTGACCCTTCACTGATTTTTGAGGTACATAGACCATATCATAAGGAGTAAGCAACATTGCTCAGGTGGCTAACCTGGAGTTAAGAATACTCGGCTTTCTCATCAATACCCGAATAGGATTTATTCTGGATATGACATGAATAGTTTGTCCTGACACGTAATATCGTGTCTTTTGAACAGCAAAAACCAAGGCCAGACATTCTTTCTCCACAGGAGTATACCTGTGTTCAGCTCCAACCATCATTCGGCTAAGATAATAAATTGCATGTTCTTGACCTTTATTACTTTTCTGTGCAAGAAGAGCACCAAGAGAATGATCTAAGGCTCGAACATATAGCAAAAATGGTCTTCCTACTACTGGAGGTACCAGAACATGTGGACTTATAAGGTATTGCTTGATGTCATTGAATGCTTTTTGACATGTTTCATCCCAAACAAATGATACACCTTTCTTTAATAGACGAGAGAAAAGTTGACATCTTCCAGAAAGATTGGATATCAATCTCCTAATATAAGCAATACGACCTTAGAAGCTGCATAGTTCTTTTAGATTACGTGGAGGACGCATTTCAAGAATTGCTTTGATTTTATCAGGATCAACATGGACACCTTGAGAAGTGATGACAAATCCCAAAAATTTGCCACTAGAAACCCCTAAGAAAGACATTGTGGGATTCATCTTCAGTTGATGTTGACGAATCAACTCAAATACTGTCTTCAAGTCTTGAATGTGATCATCTTTTAATCGACTTTTGACAATAATATCATCCACATAATATGCAACTGTTTTTCGTAGATGTTCTTGAAAGATATTGCTCATGGCCCGTTGATACGTAGCACCGACATTTTTCAGACCAAACGGCATAACCGTATAGCAGTAAACTCCAAGGGGTGTACGAAAAGTGGTATGTTTTTTATCTTTTGGATGCATCTTAATTTGGTTGTATCTTGAAAATCTGTCCATGAAAGACATGCGTTCAAAACCACATGTATTGTCTATCATGACATCGGTAATCGGAAGTGGAAATTCGTCTTTTAGATAAGCTGCATTAATATCTCGAAAATCTATGCAAACTCGGACTTTTCCATTCTTCCTCATGACAGATACAATATTGGCAACCCAGTCTGGGTATTGTTCTTCACGAACAAAGCCACATGTGATCAGCTTTTTGATTTCTGCTTCAATTGCATCCATCATATCTGGTCGAAAATGCCGCTGCTATTGTTTTACAGGTTTGGCATTAGAAAGAATATTGAGTTTATGAGTAGCTACTTTAGGATTCAGACCTGGCATATCCTCATAACTCCATGCAAAGATATCAATATATTCTTTAATCAGCTTTATCAACTCTTCATTTTCATCTTCAGAAAGATTTTTACTGATGAATATCGGTTTGGACGTAGTTCCGTCTCCAATGTCAATCTGGACAATTTCATCTTCTGTAGGTGGCTGTCGCTGTTCGAAACGAAGCTCCCATTGAGTGTCCATTTGTTGTGCCCAAGGGTCATTTTCAAATGGCTCAGATTCACCATCAGTTTGAACCATGTTGACTGAAAAAACGCACTCAGATTCAACATACTAGTTTCCTCCAGAATCTGAGGATTGTAAAAAACTGGAAGAAAATTCCTCTTCCATATCTTCTTTACACATATGGGATGTATCAGATTTGATGAACTGGATTTCTTCAGAATCTGAGGATTGTGAAGAATTAGAAGAAAATTCTTCTTGTATATCTTCATTAAACATGTGGGATGGATCGTATCCCAACCCATGACATATTTTCTGGTAAAATAGATCACCACATAATGGTAACCGTCTACCTTTGCCTTGATTGAGACCTAGCTTAGTTTTCAGATCATATCCCATATTCTGGATAATCTTAAGAGATTGTTGACTATATTTGTCAATTCTGATTTTTTCTTTATCTTTCTCTATGAGATCATCTATCTGAGTAACAGGGATATTTCTAGCCAAGCCAAACACAATTTGGCATTTGTTTTTCTTATTAGACGGGATCACGAAATAAGATTTTTTGTGACGTCTATAAGTTACACAAGCTTGTGATGATGAGGCTACAGGTAGAAGATAAGGAGAAGATGTTAGGAACCTTTGAGCATAGGGTCCAACATCGACATAAGGAGGAAAAGAATTTTTTTTATGATTAATATATAAGGTTTTCTCTGTATTTATGTCATTTTTATGTTGATGACTTTGATTATCAGCAGATAAAGTCATTCTTTCAATAAATTTGACAGTCATATACTCCAAAAGGAAATCTTCATTAATATGAGAAAGTACAGAATGATCTATATCATTTACAAACTAACTACTACGCTTTGGATTGATCATTAACGGACCGTCCGTTTTCTGTGTAGACTTGCCAAGGTTGATAATCAGTGGTTCTGGATCATTTGTACGAGAAGTACGTTCCTTGACTTTGATCGTGAGAGGTTGAACTTGGCTCTTGACTAGAATTTTCACAGATTCCTCCGACGAAGCTCGAGTTATTCCTTTAACCTTAATCATCAAAGGCTCGTCATTGACAGGTTGGGGTTGGATTCGACCTTTGACTTTAATCTTTAAAGGTTGATCTTCTGGAGGATCTTCTAAGACAAATTGATCTTCTGCAGGCGATCGATCTTCGGCCATATCCGATATCTCCTTCACATGATCATGTTTGTAGAGTATTGAATCAGAGAAATAGGCTTCAACGCCCTTAAAAGGATTGATATCTGCAAATTCAGTCTTCATAATCCCTTGAGAATCCACATACTTGAAGCATTAGTGGAGAGTTGAAGGCACAATGTTCTGCTCATGTATCCACGGTCTTCCAAGAAGGATGTTGTAAGATACATCTGAGTTGATAACATAAAAGGTCGTCATAGTTCGAAGATCACCTATTTGAATCTTCAGACGAATCTTCCCCAATGGTTTACTCTTTCTAGAGTTGAAACCAACTATTGTTGTACTAGTGTAAGTCAAATCACTAGTAGGAATCCTCAAGAGTCGTAGCATACTCTAAAGAATAATACTAATAGAAGACCCAGAATCAATGTAAATCCTATCAATTTCAGTAGAGTCAATATACCATGTGTAACATAGAGGCCTATCGTATCTATTATGCTTCAACAGCATATCTTCTTGTGTGAAGGTAATGTTAGGAATTGATTCCATCACACTATGACATTGTGGATACGAGACCGGTACATTGTCAGGACTTTTGAGTTGAGCTAAGCATGAATCTGCTTGTAGCAAAGCTTCGCTCAAAGTTTCTCGACTTTCTTTAGAAAGACGAAGCAACTCAAAGATAGAAAGTCTAGCCAGAGTATTAGCTAATTGGGCTAGAATATTGAACTTGTAGGGCTTCATAACTAACCCTTGATTTGAAGCAGACTTCAGTGGCGTACTACTTTTTGTTTTCCTTTCTGAACCACAGATGGTTTAGAAGGTCTTGCCTCAGTAGGAATAGGAGATGGTTGAGCTGGTAGTGTTTTAGCAACGTCCTCCGCTTCTTTGGAAGTTCCCTTATAGTCTTTGTGGTATTATTTACCAGATCTTGTACCAGCAAAGGTTTTTTCTTCAGACTCAGGAGAATGAAGTACCATATTACAGGTTTTAATCTTCTTTCCCTTAGTCTTCTTCTTGCAAGGATTTTTATGAGGGACCTCAAATCCCAATCCAATAGTAGATTTTTGACCTTGAATTTATAAAGGAAGTCGCATTCCTTTATCATAGTTCAAGCCTTCCGCCTTTTGAAAGTCATAACCCATCTTTTTCATGAGATGGACTGATTGATGACTGTACATGTGAGTAGGTAGCGGACTTTCAATAGATGGTTCAACAGAGGAAGAAGGAACAGAGACCTCTGTAGCCACAGTAGTAGGGGTATTCGGGACAGGAGGAAAAATCCCTACAGGAGCTTTCTCATAAGCACCAAAGACCTGTTATGCCCTACATAAGGGGACACTATTCATTGCTAACCATTGCCGATGAGTAAGTTTAAGTTTGGTATGAGGAGCCAAACTTGGAGGGCATATATTCAAACCCCTCAGCCTATCCTCCAAAGGAATGCCGTCCCAAAGATGATCGAAATCATCATGATCTGGAGTAACAATATGAGAAATCATATTGCAGGTTTTGACTTTTCGACCTTTCTTGGATTTTGAAATTTTACTTTTATTCTCTATTTTAGGTACTAAATCAGGGTGTACCCACATGATTTCACCATTTTTCAATGTGAGAGGCAATAATCCTTTACTTTGCTCTCTAGCTGGCAGGAGATTCACAATCTTCATTGTCGCCTTTGGAATTGGAATAATCCCATCTGAAACTTGCTGTGGAGGAAAACCTCCAAATTGAAGAGAAATCATATTAGTTGTGACTGTATGCTCATCATTGGTAAAAGCGATGGCATTAGCATTTATCAACTCTTGTATTTTTTTTTCTTTAAGACATATCAAGCCTTGGTAGGATGATTTATGTATCTATGATAGATACAATACTTGGGATTGTTAGTTAGATTTACCTCATTAGGTCATTTTGGCTCTGGAATCTGGAGTTTGCCACTCTTGATACAATATTGGAATATTCCTGGGATATCACGGTCATCAAAAGAGTACTCTTCTTTTGGTTTGGAAGACTCCAAATTATTTGGCATCGTTTTGGGTTTTGAAAGATTATCCACTTGGATTTTCTTTCCTTTTCCATTACGATTGTCGGAATTATTACCTGAAGATGCTTTCTTTCCTTTATCTTCTGAGGCAAAGATCATCCCATGTTCACGAGCCAATCTACCATTGGTCTCGGTTGAAACTGCTGCTATAATGAATGAGACCCAATCTGTGAATTGAAAGCCTGTAAAGACAGCAATGGTTGGTCGCAGATTCATTTTGCATGTATCAATCAATGCTGAATCTGGCATACCAGGATGCATCTTCAAGGAAGCCTGTCGAAAACGTTCAATAAACGTCCGAGTATCTTCTTTCTCTTTCTGTTTAATTTCTATTAAAGAAGACATATTCATGTCCATGCCTCCTTCATAGAAACGGGAGAGAAACATTGCTTTAAACTCGTCAAAAGAAGATATGCAATTGTCGGGTAGACTGCGATACCAGTTATATGCTGAACCCGTCAAATACCCAATGAAAACTCGGATGAGAAGAGCATCATTCTTTTGCAAATATACAGTCATAATATCAAAATAATTGATATATTGACTTAGAGAAGTCTTTCCATCAAATAACTGTCACGTTCTGCTCCCGTAGGAGCGATCGTCCTCGCTAAGGCGTGATGCCACACGAGCCTAGATTGTACTCGTGCAAGGCGGGTTCCATAACGGCCGATTTCAGCGACTGCGACGGGGTCGTCGCACAGAAGGCCCAAACAGAGACATTGAACACACAGCAAAAATTTAGAACAAACACAAGTTATACAAAGAAGCTCTTTATTGATATTGAAACAACGATTACATTGGGGGCACAAGGCTAAGATTACAAACACTCAAGCTTACTCTTCTCACTTTACAAGTCACTCTGCTCTCTCTCATCTTTCGATTTCAATGCTTGAGCCCGCGGAAGCTTCGGAAGGCAATGTCCATACATTATGTCCTATATAAGTCTTTATTCTATGCGGCCGCACGCTTCGAATCTCTAAGGAACTCCGTGCCTCGACGCATCCAAGCGAGCTCTGTGCCACAAGCTTCTACTTGTGCCTGTACATGTAAACTATGTGGGTGTCAGTACTCAACTGTACTGGTAGAATGAGCTCATCGCCCACCCATACAAAACCAACACGTTAATTTACTTTGTGCAACATGATCACTTCTTATCAATTGTCTTTCTAGTCTTGCCTTAGGATCAGTTTTATTAACGACGCCTTGCCTGTTTTGTGTCTTTAGACCATCTCGTGCTTGCAACGAGAACGTTAACTTCATATCTTGCCTCAAGACCCTTCTCGTGCCAACAACGTTAACCTATCGAGTCGTGTTTGCCTTACTGCTTAAAATTATATATGCAAAGATGCGATGAGACTCCATTTTCGTGTGACCGTGCTACAAACACTTGCTGAGGCCGTGCCTCGCAACTCAATGAGACTCGATCATATCGCCGCCTCGTGGCCCTTGCCGCCTCGCGGCCCTTTGCTACTAAATCATCTTACTGACCCATCCAACTTGTGAACTAAGTGTCACTCGACCAACTTTGCCTTGCGGCATCTCCTGACTTAAACTCATGACAACTCAAACCATAACTATGCAACTCACATGTCCACACCTGAGACTCGATGCCACATCTCGTGCCAAAACACGACGCCGATGTTGAAGCCAAATCTTAGGCCCAAACTTTGTGTTCTAACTGCACACACCTTCAACTCGACTCAATCCAAAGGCATACACGCGGATAGCCGCTATTTGCTGACATCTATATGAACTTGGCCACTAGCATCACAAGCTATCCTAAGACGTATAGTGTGGGTAAATCGGGGACCTTTCAACGCAAGTAGCTAGCTCCGTTGCAAGCCCCCGCTTTAACCCGTGCTAAAACCTTATGCACGACTATACCCTGTTTTCCTTCTAGGCCGAGTCGGTCCCATGGCCCAGGGTTACCGCTCGAGGAAACTTCGCCCTTGTCGACAAGTTATCCATGACCATGCAACACTCGACTCAAACTAACGTCTCACACAGTCATCCTTCTTTCAGTGTTACCCTCTCTTCCAAAACCATGTTCAAGACTTCTATCCTTGAGATCCCTCGATGACCCACGGTCGCGAGCCTTTTTCCTTGATGCCATATCCTTTTTACTCAACTTAGGAATACCCATTTGATAGCCCTTTTTCTTAAACTTGACTTGAAAACCCACCGTAGCTCGTGCCTTAAATACTGAGTCCGTGCATTATACCTTAAGCCAACCATGTTCTACGCAACTCTCCTGCCCAAGTCAACGGGCCTTGACATCGTGCGACTACTTAACTTGACAACCGCAGAATGAGCAGGACAGCACTTGGAATGACTTAGGTCGACCGGCATAACTTTGCCTAACTTACTCAAGCCTACAACTTAACCCGAGGGACGAGTAAAGGCTATGCCAAGCCTTACGCAGTGGAAGCGTGCATGCTTTATCAAGAATTTACGCGGGCGACGCCTATGACTTAGGCAAGTTCATAGTTTTGTATCGAAGACAAACTTTCCTTCTTCCAAGCCACGGGACGAAGGATCGAGTGTCATTTTCGAAGCACGCCGTGCACCAACTCTAAGCCGATCGTTGGACCTTTCCATATTCTATTTCAATTCGACCCTTCGGGATTACTCCCTTTTACTACGTGGATTCATCTCTTTTATTATTAAGCCTACTTGTGCAAGTTGAAAACACGCAATTTATTTTGTGAAGGCTAAGATGAGGCATGTTCACCGAAACTACCCCACCTGAGCGAGCGGTCGCCTCGACCGAGCGATGTCTTTGAGCAGCCGTTGCAAGGCTAAGTCCGAACGCCGTTGGCGTTTCGATTCCTCCGATTGACTGAGCGGGACGGGACACTACATCATACACCACTCAGAAAAAGTTTCGTCCTCGAAACTAACTGAGTAGACTTATCGACTTATCACTCGACTCAACATCCTATATTTCTCGCACACATTTCTCCTATGCGTTCCCTCAAACTGAGCCACGCTCGTGCTATCCACAATCCTTTTCCTCTAAACTCACGATTTCAAAATTCTCGACACTTTCCCATTCCTCAAGTCTCACTTGATTCAACGTATCACTTAGTTGGATGGTGCACATATTCTAGGCGTCCCCAAAATATATGTATTTCAGCCAAGCCTCATGATAGAGAATCCACCATCACCACTCGAGTCGGATTGTGCACATATTCGGGCGTCCCTGATATACTTGTATGTCAACCGATACTCGCGAGTGGTGCCTCAACAATCCTACCACTTCGTAATCGGACGTCTGCCTAACCGCTAGGCTATGTCTTTCCGTCGGTACTGGAATCATAGTTCCCAAACAACGATATCAACACTGACTCCATCCTAAGGTCAAACCAAATCGATGGTACGGGGTTTTCTACGCAAGCTCGCATCACTCTGATTTTTAAACATCGAGCATCGATTCCTTATGCACATCCCAACATTCATCGCACGGGGTCCGAGTCGATCAGCAAAGCCATCCTACGATAACTCATGTTTCAACAAATTCCTTGACTTATCAATATCACTCGTTTATCAAGCTATTTCGTATAGTCTATCTCTTTGAACACGTTCGACATAGTCAGCCTATCAATTCTTCTAAGTCAAGCACGCTATGACACAATTCATCGCTAAACCCAAATTTCACATTTTATATTCCCTGAGTCATTCATTCTAATTCACGTAATCGGTCATGAGATCGTCTAGCTTAACAATATATTGCGTTCCGAACTCACGCGGGTCAGATTATCCACGGTGGGCATGAATCACCATGCACGCTCCCGCGGGATAATTATCCTCATCGGGACGTAACTCTTGTTTTGCGTCTAGACTAATTCATTATCGATGCGCAGATTGGACCTACTTAATACTCAAGTTTATTTCATTCGTCAATCGCCAGTCCTAACATCCTCAAATTCTCCTTCACATCAAACCAACAAGTCGAGACAATCAAAGTTGTCGCATCCTGATTTTTCGAGTTCGATCATTCCCCTGACATGAATCACCATGTCAGCGCTCACGCGAAACAATCGTCCTAAATCCGACGCAACGCATGTGCGAGGCTGGAGTTGCGCTCGCGTAAGACAAGAATGTCGATGTTATGGTTATCCGCGTAACCATCAAGACACAATCATTTTCTTCCAATATTCATCTCAATCAAAATCCTAAGTATGGCATCCAACTGAACAATAACACTTGCACGATCGTTATTCGCCGAGTCAAAGTACCCCCGCATTATCGCATATCATCTTTAATACACCTCAATACCATCGACGATATACGTAACCTGACGATCTTCGTTTGCAACGAATTCTGAGTGGTGTGAATGATGCTATCGTCCAACTGGATAATCTTCTCGACATTCAATTCAAGTTCGATCATTATCCTTCGAATCGTTTACAATATCAATTCCTTCAAATTCGAAATCATATATATTCGTCCGTCTATCTTAAGTCATCGACCCATGCATTTCCTCAATTCGTATCGTCCCTTTGTTAACTCAAATCAACGAGCAACATTCAATCCAATCCTTAGAGTCATTCACGTAACTTCAAAATTCAACATTTTTACGCACGCTATCTTCCCATCGTGTTAACTTTCTCTATACGATTTCACCTATCGATTCCCTTTATCAAGTCATCCGTTCGCTACACCTTAACTTTTTCTCGATTTGATTTCATCTACTCGCTCATTTTCACGTTTCATATTTGCGTAATCCTCAATCCCGTGCACGTTCCGTGCGCGTTATTTCTAATATGTTCGAATGAACACGTCAAACTTCAAGATTAAAACTTATTCATCGATACTCAATCTATGGCTTTATATACATGCGACGCTTGCTGATAGACTCATCGATACCCCGCATCCTCAATCGATCGATCGACATCCCTAAGACTATCGCATACACCACTCAGGGATGAAGTCATTCAACAAATCCTCAAAACTATCATTCTATTCACAATCTACTTCCTCGAATTTTCGTCCGAACGATTCCTTAAATTTCAAGCACGCTCACCTATTCGATAGCACCCCTATCGATAGTCATCTCAGTTTACTCAATCGAGTTCAACCCGTTTCATTCTAGCAACATTACGAATCCCACACTCGACTTTTCTAAGGTCGATACAACTTGGTGTATATGCCCAGCCCGACTTAGCCAACCGTGCTTACGCGACCATCTTTTTGTTTCTTGTCAAAAACTGTTATCCTATGTTTTGCAAAATAGTTAGACTTATTGTATGGACATCCCGTGGGACATTTAAGAGAGAGCGCATCAACGATATCAACTTTGCGGAAGTAATACTTTAGAGTTTGCGGAAACAACGGAGTTAATGAATTCAATCGATAGTCCAAGGACGTAAAGCCGTGCTCTGATACCATTATGTCATGCCCCGCTCCCGTAGGAGCGATCGTCTTCGCTAAGGCGTGATGCCGCACGAGCCTAGATTGCGCTCGTGCAAGGAGGGTTCCATAACGGCCGATTTCAGCGGCTGCGACGGGGTCGTCGCACAGAAGTCCCAAGCAGAGACATTGAACACGCAGCAGAAATTTAGAACAAACACAAGTTATACAAAGAAGCTCTTTATTGATATTGAAACAACGGTTACGTTGGGGGCGCAAGACCAAGATTACAAACACTCAAGCTTACTCTTCTCACTTTACAAGTCACTTTGCTCTCTCTCATCTTTCGATTTCAATGCTTGAGCCAACGGAAGCTTCGAAAGGCGATGTCCATACATTATGTACCATATAAGTCTTTACTCTATGCGGTCGCACGCTTCAAATCGCCAAGGAACTTCGTGCCTCGACGCATCCAAGCGAGCTCCATGGCACGAGCTTCTACCTGTGCCTGCACATGTAAACTATGTGGGTGTCAGTACTCAACTGTACTTGTGGAATGAGCTCCTTGTCCACCTATACAAAACCAACACGTTAATTTACTTTGTGCAACATAATCCCTTCTTATCAATTGTCTTTCTAGTCTTGCCTTAGGATCAGTTTTATTACCGACGCCTTGTCTGTTTTGTGTCTTTAAACCATCTCGTACTTGCAACGAGAACGTTAACTTTATACCTTGCCTCAAGACCCTTCTCGTGCCAACAATGGTAACCTATCGAGTCGTGTTTGCCTTACGGCTTAAAATCAGAGATGCAACTATACGATGAGACTCCATTCCCGTGTGACCGTGCTACAAACCCTTGCTGAGGCCGTGCCTCGCAACTCAATAAGACTCGATCATATAGCCGCCTCGCGGCCCTTTGCTACTAAATCATCTTACTGACCCATCCAACTTGTGAACTAAGTGTCACTCGACCAACTTTGCCTTACGGCATCTCCTGACTTAAACTCATGACAACTCAAACCATAACTATACAACTCATATGTCCACACCTGAGACTCGACGCCACATCTCGTGCCGAAGCACGACGCCTATGTTGAAGCTAAATCTTAGGCCTAAACTTTATGTTCTAACTGCACACACCTTCAACTCGACTCAATCCAAAGGCATACACGCGGATAGCCGCTATTTGCCGACATCTATATGAACTTGGCCACTAACACCACAAGCTATCCTGAGATGTATAGTGTGGTTAAATCGGGGACCTTTCAAAGCAAGTAGCTAGCTCCGTTGCAAGCTTCCGCTTTAACCCGTGCTAAAACCTTATGCACGACTATACCCTATTTTCCTCCTAGGCTGAGTCGGTCCCATCGCCCAGGGTTGTCGCTCGAGAAAACTTTGTCCTTGTCGACAAGTTGTCTATGACCATGCAAGACTCGACTCAAACTGACGTCTCACACAGTCATCCTTCTTTTAGTATTACCATCTCTTTCAAAACCATGTTCAAGACTTCTATCCTTGAGATCCCTCGACGACCCACGGTCACGAGCCTTTTTCCTTGATGCCATATCCTTTTTACTCAACTTAGGAATGCCCATTTGATAGTCCTTTTTTTAAACTCGACTTGAAAACCCACCGTAGCTCGTGCCTTAAACACTAAGTCCGTGCATTGTACCTTAAGCCAACCGTGTTCTACGCAACTCTCCTGTCCAAGTCGACGGGCCTTGAGATCGTGGGACTACTTAACTTGACAACCGCAGAATGAGCGAGACAGCACTTGGAATGACTTAGGTCGACCGGCATAACTTTGCCTAACTTACTCAAGCCTACAACTTAACCTGAAGGACGAGCAAAGGCTATGCCAAGCCTTGCACAGTGGAAGCGTGCATGCTTTATCAACCATTTACGCAGGCGACGCCTATGACTTAGGCAAGTTCATAGTTTTTTGTCGAAGACCAACTTTCCTTCTTCCAAGTCATAGGACGAAGGCCCGAGTGTCATTTTCGAAGCACGTCGTGCACCAACTCTAAGCCGACCGTTGGACCTTTCCATATTCTATCTCAATTCGACCCGTCGGGATTACTCCCTTTTGCTACGTGGATTCATCTCTTTTATTATTAAGCCTACTTGTGCAAGTTGAAAACACGCGATTTATTTTATGAAGGCTAAGATGAGGCAAGTTCACCGAAACTACCCTACCTGAGCGAGCGGTCGCCTCGACCGAGCGATGTCTTCGAGCAGCCGTTGCAAGGCTAAGTCCGAACGCCGTCGGCATTTCGATTCCTCCGATTGACTGAGCGGGATGGGGAACTACAATAACACCGTAGATTGTGGCTTAAATTTGGAGGAAATGGTACATCATTCCAGTGAGGAGGATAAGGTTGTTTGATCCCTAACCTCTGGAGTTGATCTTTGTGCTTAAGAACCTCAAACTGTGCTTTTAGCTCACGCACTGCTTGAATAGCTTCACTAGTTTGGGGAAGCACATTTGACTGGATAGTGGCTGGATGCACCGTAACCCCCACCGAAGGTGGTATATCTTTTAGAATGAGAGGATCTGGAACTGCGGAGTTTTGATTGATAGCAGGCTCTTGACTAAGATTATTCAAGGGTGTATCAACCCATTGACTATCTTGAGTTTGTGCTGCTACCTACACCGGTGTTACTACTGTCGGCTGAACAGTTTACTGAGTCATCATTATTTGATACATATTTTGCATCATGGCAAGCATGTCCTTCAGTGATTGTTCCACCACAGAGAGACGTTGTTCTGCATTAGAAGTTGATGTCTCCGGTTCATCTCCGATAGCATAGGATTCAACCTCCCTTGAACATACAGAGGGATTAGTGTAGAGGTATGAATCAACGCTATCCGTTTCTGACTCCAAAGACTGGGTACCCCCAGCTTCTGAATCTCAAGATTGCAACGATCTTTGACTTCTTGACCGGGTATGCTGATATACCCCTTCAAAAGTGTCAAAGAGTCGGTTGAACTGTTACTGGCTTGGAGTCCGGGACGAATTGTGTCTTGGACGTCGTCCTCTTTTGATATGAGATGCCATATTGACTGACGCATAGGACAATGCATGTTCTTGGTCATCAATTGCTGAGACACATTATAGCTTATTCGGTCAAAGATTGACCGTTTAGAAGCCGAACAGCAACATTTGATTACAATCTGGTGACACTCACAATGATGACTTTCTTGGAGGAGTGTCACAAGAGATTTTCTATTTTTACTCTTTTGTCCAAGTAACTCGCATAAATTAGAAGGAGTGGAAGGAGTCGTCTTCTTTATTATATTTGGGACAGAGAAACGTTTAGTCCCTTGCGTATAAAGAATATTACTGGCTGCATTAGCAGAACCAAACTGTAGATTTTTACACGCCTGGAGTTGCATGGGTAAATCATGAGATTTTTGTGCACAAAGGACTCCATCAGCATTATGCGTAATCTGAAGGTTTGGTACCTTTCGTAAAGCAGTGTAAGAAGGCTGTTGGTGAAAAACTGAAGTTTTATCAACAATAGAATTCTTGCTTTTACGCTGCATGCATGCAGGCAAATTTACTTTAGATGCAAAGGCATTATTATGAACTTTATCTACCATGTCACCGACAGGAGATTTACGTTTACGCGTAGAGCGCAATATGAGCATCTGCCACGTCATAGACGGGAGATTTACCCTTACGCGTAGAGCGCAAGGCTTGAGTGTCTACCACGTCACAGATGGGAGACTGATTTTTACGTACAGAGCGTAAGACTTGGTAGTCTACCACGTCAAAGATGGGAGACTAATTTTTACGCACAGAGCGTAAAACTTGGGTGTCTACCACATCACAGACGGGAGACTGATTTTTACGCATGGGGCGCATCACTGAAGTAGAGACTGCCTCGTCACAGACAGGAGCCTCCACAACAGGAGTGGAAAAAATTCCCTTGCCTTCAGAGATAGCAGGGAGATCAGAGGATGCTTTGGACTTAGGAATCCAAACTTTTTGCACCTTTCGCAATTTTTGAACATTGGAGCAGCTAGTACTACCCCCAGTTCGGAGCATTTCTTCGTAAGCAGTCTGGTCGAATTGAACAAACAGAGTCTTTTTTGTCGATCCGACCGACACATCATCATATTGAGCAATTACTTTCTCGTCAGAGGAGAAAGTCATCCCCAGCAGAGTCGCCATCTTGTTTCACTTAACAAAATGCCTAAAATTAGCTTTTGAAAGAAAACAAAAAAAGTACAAAAGTACAAATTGTTTCTGGAAAGTATTGCTATGGATGTCTGATCTGAGAGCGATCACTTTGTTCCTTGGACCATATGATGATGATGAAAAGAACTGCTTGAGGAAGATGAACAATCGGAAGAACTAAGTCACCAGAAAGGTATCGACGCAACGGCACTGATGGCACAGTCGAATGCTTTCCTGCTTTGCTTCACCATGTTCTTGAGAAAAAGTTGAAGAAATGCTTCTGGGAATATCACTCTGAAAGTATGAGTTTTCTCAGAATCCCCTCTTTTGTATATCTCTCTTGATGTCTTCTTGTATCAAAAATAAGTCTATTTATAGACTAAACCCTCTCTGCATAAAAAGCAACATAATTGGGTCTCTACGCAAGTAACTGTCACCCACGATGAAAATCAACCTCTACGCGTGATGACACGTATCCGATATAGAGTTTTGGTCTCTACACATGGTGACACGTGTCCCACAACTTCAGTAATATGGGGAGAGCACGTACACACGTTCCTCGATAAGTGTGGCATGAAAGCCACGTATGTAGACCACGTTCTCACATAGCCAGAAAAGATTGGGCGTAAAAATAACCCAAAATAAACTTCCTCGTAAAGTAGCAGACTAGGCGTAAAATAACCCAAAAAAGACTTCCTACGTAAAGTGGCTGAAAAATAGCCTTGAGCGTATAATTAGCTCAAATAAACTCTACGCACACGAAAGCCATGAGCGTAAAAACTCAAAATAGCTTTCATGCATAAAGGAAATGATCTCTTGAGCGTAAAGTAGCCCATCTGCACGCTAAACGACAAGTGTTGGGTTTGGTGAAAAATCTTCTCGACTTTTGTGCAATGTTCTGTCAAAAATTATACTGTCAGATCAATATCACGCGCATTAAATGCAGTCTGACAGCCTGTCTCTCGCGTAAAAGCTGAGAATGGCTCTCGCGTAGAATTCTGAATCTGACTCAATAGAGTCTTTTAATGAGCCTTGCGTAGAGTCTGACTTTGCGTAAAGTTCTTAACTTCTTTGACTTGGTCTATGAAGTTTATTTTATGCTTCTACAACCGTATTCTCCAATGGCGCGTACCATCTCGCAAAGCAAAATGGAGACTTGTTCATGATGTCCATCAACGGCAAGTTCCTCAAGAAATATTATGTCTAAACGACATCTTCCAACTATCTTTCAGATTATGAGTTATGTACCCTCTGGTATCGTTGAACTTACACTCTGACCTCAAATCTCCCAGATTGTTGAGTTATGTACCCTCAGGTACCACTGAACTTACTCTCTAACGGCTCCGAGTGGACTCATATCTCATCTTCTGGTCATACCTCTGAACTTCCACACCAAATGCTTTTTTCACCAGAGTTTGCCTCAAAATCTATTACTCGTACCACCAGTGCACAAAAAGGATAATAGGTCCACAAAATTCTCCAACGAAAAAAATAACCGCGTCCATATTACCTCTGAGTTGTTTTCCAGTTCATCACAAACAAATCATCCAATACATAGAACTTCCACGTTGATAGCACATCTGAGTTGTTCTGTGTATCCCTACTAGGCCCACTCCTACCACGTCCTCATTACCTCTGAGTAGGGAGGCTCTACTTCAGACCCATATTTACCATGTCCTCATTACCTCTGAGTAAATATGTTGGTCTTCTCTCCACTTATTGTCAGTACTCATATCGCCAGTACACAAAAAGGGTAATAAGTCCATAAAAGTTATCCTAATCTATTACTCGCACCATCGGTGTACCAAAGAGTAGTAGGTCCACAAAATATCATTCAAATCTATTTGCTCGTACTTTCAGATGCACAAAAGGGCAATAGGTCCACAAAAAATTCCCCAGTGGGATGTCCTTTATCAAACACAAATGTTGTATTAGGCCCTCTAGTACAAACACCACAAAATACCACAAATAAAGAATGGAGTGAACATACTCTACTTATTCAAAATTAGTTACATTCATAGGACTACTTCAACAGCAGAAAACAAAGAAAGGAAAATCTAGCAATACATAGTTTGGTTAGTTTGACAGCACTTTGCCTTCACCAAAAAGTAGTTTTATGGCCCTCGAAAGAAGTCATGTTTTACTGCTGAGAAGCAAACGAGGCTGTTGAATCTCCAAGGAGCAGCCCAGAGGAGGGAAAATATAGCATGTTGTTCTCCCCTCCGTATTGCGGATACTTTAGCCCTGCTCCTCCGAAAGGCCATACCTTCAAAATGATGTCCCTGATGGTGGTTTTGCCTACTTGGAGAGCCGTGAAGACAGGACGTTTATGATGACACCTGGCCACTGTCCAACTCTCCGAGATATAAAGGTTCTTCCTACCACCTGGGGAAAACTCTTTCGAAGTATGAAGAGTTCTGAGTTGTTTGATGTGTATGCCAAAATGGCGCGGGGAAAACTCTTCTAAAGCATGAGGAGTTTTGAGCTGTCTGATGTATGTGTCAGAATGGTGTATTTTTACTCTATCGTCGACACCGGTCTTGGAGAAGTTTGCTAGCCAGATCCCTACAAAACATAGAAAAAGGGTTTAGCACTGAGAAGAAAACAAAGGGCTCTGTTTTCAGCTATACGGCCTAGCCAAACAGAACTCATGCGGCTCAGTCATGAGACACTTAGGTGGCTCAGTCATGAAGTGTTCATGTGGCTCAGTCATGAGGCACTTATGAGACTTATGTAGCTCAGTCATGAAATACTCATGTGGCCCAGTCATAAAATGCCTATACGGCTCAGTCATGAGGCAATTATGCGGCCCAGTTATGCAGTATTCATGCGGCCCAGTCATAAAGTACTTATGCGGCTCAGTCATGAGGCAATTATGCGGTCCAAGTAAGCAGTATTCATGCGGCCCAGTCATAAATTGCTCATGCGACTCAGTCATGAGGCAATTATGCGGCTCAGTTATGCAGTATTCATGCGGATTAGTCCTGGGGAACTTTCAAATGAGCAGCGCTTATGCAGCCCAGCCCATGCGGCCCTATTTTATAGAACACATGTGGTCCTAATGAGATAGGGTATGCATCGACCAGGCTTAAAGCACAGAGACAATATATGACAGGCCCGTGCATAAAATATGCAATATGGTTATTCAAAATTTTAGTTGTCTTTCCACCGTCCTTACCTTTGATAGGGGGTTTTACGTCGAAATGAATGGAAGGAAAGTCTACCGCTCTCGACGGAGAGACAAGCCTCTCCACTTTGGTCGCAGCACCAGTCGACTTAGAAGTTTTTTGAGTCATGGCTAAATTAAGACAGAAAGATAAAGACGAAGGAGAAGAAGGTAAAAGAAAAATCTCTCTTCGAATGACCCCTATTTATAGAGTTTCTAAAGAATGCCTCTTTGATTCTTGAGATCATTAAAGATAATAACGATGTTTGAGGACTTTATCCCTAGTAATCATCAGTTTTATCTTGAAGCGTGCCTCATTGATTCTCGAGATCATTAAAGATAATGACTACGTTTGGAGACTTTATCCCTAGTAACTGTCGGCTCTATCTCGAAAAAAGATCCACAACCGAATCAAGAAATTAAATACAGAAATGACAGCTGGCAGGCTGGATGGGATCTCTCTACGGCTCAAGATTTCCCTGCAACTCAAGATTTTCCTGCGACTTGACATATTTCCATGCTTCTTATTCAAAGTGTTCCAAATTTGCAATTTAAAAACTTTAAAGGGGGTCTTGTTGAAGCATAGAAAATATGGGATTCATGCGGGTCACAATTTGTCGCATAAGTACTTTGGGCCAAACTGGTCCGCATAAAGGAGAGCCGTATAACAGATTCGACACCCTATGCGGCCCGTCGACAACCAGACTGATTCGAGCTGCAGAAGAAAGATATAAGGCCAAGTTGATCAGTTCATTTGATAAAGCTGACAAATTCTGTCAAAACTGACAAAAATGACAGCTCTGATACTCTGACAAAAAAGATAAGACATGAGACGTGAGAAGACAAAATGTCATGTCACCAAAGACAGGATTCATGTGCTTTCATACGGCCAGAAGGAGTGTTACCCAAGCCGTATGAACCTTATACAGCTCAAACATATGCGGCCCCAAGGTCTCCGAACTTCATGCGGCCAAGGATGGTTGTAACCCAAGCCGTATGAGCTTTATGCGGCCCAAAATACAGAATCTATGCGGCTTAAAAGTCCTTAAGCTATATGCAGACTAAGGAAGATTGCGGCTTAAGCCGTATGAGTCTCATGCGGCCCAACATAGTCAAAAACTGAGAGACTCATGCGGCTCAAAATGATTCCTATCTTACGATAGGACACGTGGCAGGGTGACCAAGCCTCAACCACCCAGATTTCCTGCAACAAAATCCTAACAAATCGACAGCTGACGGCCAAAGAGTGGGTCTTCACGTACTAATTAGCCACGTGGCCATAGGCCATCTATACGCTCAAAATACATACTACTATAAATAGCAGGGTGCCACACCCCTGCAAAAGGCTGGCAACATTCAAAAGGCAATTTCTTCAAGAGCTAAAGACTGCGTCGGATAGTCCAAGGAGTAAGGCAGAGTTGATACACTTTTTCGAGCCTCCACTGTCACCCCCAGAATCAAAAACTAAACAATTGTACTTAGATTGTTTCCTAGGATTTCTTTCTAGGCTTTTCTTTGTACAAGCGAGTTTGCAATCAATTTCAGTGTTTCTGTAATACCTGTCTTTGACATTTAATGGCAAACAGCGGGGGTTCAAAAATTTTGGAGATGGGGGAAGAAGAATTTTTGAGAGGATGGGGGAAATAAAGTTTGTTAACCTATAGAAAAAAAATGTTAGCTACATCATAATCCAACGTCGCTAATTTTATATTATTTAGCAACATATGTCAAATGGCGTCGCTATAATAACAATAATAGCGACGTTTGGCGACATCGAACGACATCTCATTCTGTAATATTATTTGTAGTCACTGAACGATGCAGACAGTAGCTAACAGCGATGTCCTGTAACATTTATTTAGGACGTCGCTATATTCATAAAATTTTGCGACGTACGGACTTGACGTCGCAAAAAATATCACAAATTGGACATATTTTGGTAGTATCACCCGTTCACATGCATTATGTATAACTACAAAATAGATGCATGCTAGGAGACTTGGCAATTATTAGAAGTATAATATCGTAGATATGGCATAGATAGGTGCATAGGTTGGAGAGGACATTTCCTTACCGTATGGGCCGGGATTTCATATTCCTTTTTAGTAATTCGGAAGCTCCGCGGGAGATACGATGTGAGATGACCCTCTTAGGTTGGCCACTAACGTTATTGGAAAGTTATGCCCATGGCCCCTGGTGCCCCAAGTAGGGACTTTGCCGATCCAATTATTGCCGGAGTGCCTATGCGTTGAAGGTTTGTTTCATCGCGGAGTAGTGTGTCATGCCTTGTCCTTGTTTTGTTATAGGTGTGGTCTACTATTTCGATGATGGAATATTGGGCCATGTTATGATTAAAAATATTTTACTTTTACCTATGACTTTGTGACATATTTATATTCATTTTATATGGCATTTTTTTTGTATATTGTTATGTCCCTCTGGGAACCTGATGATCTCTCCAGGTGTTTGTGTTCATGACTTTTTGCTGTAGTAACATGCCATATATTCAGTTTATATGGCATATATTTTTGTATCATGTTACGTCATAAGAAGGGCTTGTTCCTTTAGTACCAGATACAGACCAATTTATCGATATTGATGATTATCTTGATGATGACAATAAGCAGACGAGAATGTAAACATGGTTTTTGATCCTGCATGTCCTAATTTTGATTCGAATGGTCTTAATATAGAGGCATCAAATGTCGATGTCGTGAAGAAATTCATAGAGTTGGTGGAGAATGTGAGAAATCCTTTGTACCATGTTTGTAAGGATCATTCATCATTGGATTTGTTAGAATATTTTTATGAATTAATTCTGATTTTACCATATCCCAAGAATTGTATAATCACTTGATCGAGTTGAATATAAATGTCTTACCGCAAGGTGTGAAGTTGCGTAAAGACTTCAACGGATCTAAGAAAATGGTAAGATCGCTCTTGTTGAGATACGAGAATATTGATGCATACAGACATATGCAAAACTTTAGCTATATGCCCAATTTTGTGGGTTAAAACTTGGTTATGCTATTGTGTTCATGGATTCAGGTTCAAATGTATAAATAATCTGATCGGAGACAACTTTATGTAGCTACATTCCACAAAAGAATAGTTGTTTGTGTATCAAGGCATCAAACTTTTATGATGTCAATCCAAAGAATAATTTTTGTGGCATAACGAGGGAGATTATAGAGTTGACATATAACACCTTTGGGCCATTTGATATTGAGATCGTTGTTTGCCATTGATTATAAAGAACAGAATAGTTTTATGGGAGGACTGGACTTTTACTTCACAACACAAACTCGTTCGTACAAAGAAAGCCTAGGGATGAAACCTAGGTACAACAATCTAAGTATAATTGTTTATTTTTTATTCTGGGGGTGACGGTAGAGGCTCGGAAGAGTGACGGCAACTCTGTCTTACTCCTTGGACGATCGGACGTCGCTTCGGCTCTGGTGAAGAAATGCTCTTTGTGTGGACGGGAGTTGCTCTTTCTATCTGAGTCTCCGTCGCTCTCTGTGCGCTCTCTGTGTCTCTGCTCACGTTCCAGCCGGGATTTTGCAAGGGAATGGCACCTTGCTATTTATAGGGCTTTGGGATAAGTAGGGTGTACATTAATTGCTCCTTAAAAAGTAGGCGGTTAAGGATTTGGTAAAGATTAACCTTGATTTTATTGGTTGAAAATTAATTTGGACCGTCAATATTGATTGTAACAAATCTGGGCAGTTATTGTTGATTGCACCAAATCTGCATGGGCAATTAATGTTGATTGCAACAAATCTGCATCGTGATGATTTGTTGATATCAGCAAATCCAAGTAAATAAATCTTGGTCAATCTTTTGCCATGTGTCCTAACTGCCTGTTATGTCAATCTGTCATAAATTTGAGATTTGATCAACTCCTACCACGTGTCCCAACTGCTGCGAGCTGCATGGAGGACTGTTATAGTTAAGCCGCATAAGGATAGCCTTATCTGAATCGCATGGAAGTCCTTTAATCCGAGCCGCATGAGGGTGGCCTTATAATCGAGCCGCATGAGGGTAGCCTCATAACCGAGCAGCATGAGGGTGGCCTCACGACCGAGCCGTATGAGGGTGGCCTCATAATCGAGCCGCATGAGGATGGCCTCACGACCGAGCTGCATGAGGGTGGCCTCATAACCGAGCCGCATGAGGGTGGCCTCACAACCGAGCCGCATGAGTGTGGCCTCATAACCGAGCCGCATGAGGGTGGCCTCATAACCAAGCCGCATGAAGGTCACACAGGCGATCCGAATAAAGAACTTTCTTAGAATTGGTGAACTGTGCCAACTGTCTAAAGATTTTCTTCGTTTTCCTAGGAGCGCATCATTATGTCAGAGTCATCATGGCAGTTTTATGTCAGAGCTGTCAATTCACCTTTATGTCAGAGCTGCCGTGTTACGTCAGAGCATTAAATGAGGCCACTGCTTGATGGCCAGCTGTAGAGGCGAACCGCATAAGGCCACGTGGCATTTACCCGAGCCGCATGAAGCTCTAAAGAACTCTTGAGCCGCATGAAGCTTTAAGAGATTCTTTGAACCGTATGAGACTCCTTCCGTTTTGGGCCGTATGGACTTTCTTGTTCTTTTCCATGCTTCTACAAGACCCCTTTCAAAGTTTTCAATTTATAAAATTGAAATACTTTAAATAAGAAGCATGACTATGTCCACATAAGCTCTTTCGGCCGCATAGGTTGTTCTGGCCGTATGGACTTCCTAGCCGCATGGACTTCCTAGTCGCATGGACTGCCTGGCCGTATGGACTGCCTGGCCGTATGGACTTCCTAGCCTCATGGACTGCCTGGCCGCATGGACTGCCTGGCCGCATGGACTTCCTAGCCGCATGGATTTTTCTGGTTGCATGTTGTCCTCTCTGCCACGTGTGTGTCTCATTTAATTTCCCTTGATTTGTTTTGGATTTTAAAGCCGCCTTTTGGGGTGAATCCCAAGAGTCGGTTTATTAAATACCCAGATTTGCCTCGATGACTGAAGAGTCGATTTTGTTCTTTAGGCGACGCACGGATCGAAGCGTCCTTCGGTCTATGAGCCTCATATTCGTCTTATAAATAAGTGTAACTTTTAGGGAAAAACTCTTTACTTTCTTCTTTTATTCGAACCTCTTTTGCCCTAGCTGCCGTCTTCCTCCTCTTCTTCTTCGATCATCAATGGCCCCTAAGACTTCCAAGGCTGTGGCAAAGGGTAAGGGGGTGGCTTCTACGTCGGCTGTGGCGCCTGAAGTTCATCCCGACGTTCACCCCGCTATTGCTGGTAAGGAAATTGCATGAACTCAGAACCTAACCATCATGGCTATGTCGCATATTTTATGCGCGGGCCTTTTTCGTCTTCATTGAACTGTTCAAATTGTATGTGCCGCATGTACGTCCCATGTCCGAGCCGCATGGGGGTATACCCCATGTCCGAGCCGCATGAGAGTCGTATAGTGGCAGCATAAACACTTTGTAAACTAACCCGCATAAGGACCCGTCGAATAGAACCGCATAAGTCCCTCTGAACTGAGCTGCATGAAGCCCCATCAAACAGGACCGCATAAGTCCATCTAGACTGGGCCGCATAAGGCCCCGCTAAGCAGAACCGCATAAGCTCATCTGGACTGGGCCGCATAAAGCCCCGCTAAGCAGAACCGTATAACCTCATCTGGACTGGGCCGCATAAAGCCTCGCTAAGCAGAACCGCATAAGCTCATCTGAACTGAACCGCATAAGGCCTCGCTAAGCAGAACCGCATAAGCCCCATCGAAACAGTGCCGCATGAAGCTGTGCTAATCCGAGCCGCATAAGCTCATCTGAACTAGGCCGCATGAGGTTGTGCTAGGCTGAACCGCATAAGATCACCTGAACTGGGCAGCATGAGGCTGCGCTGAACCGAGCCGCATAAGCTCACTTTGAACTGGGCCGCATAAAGCCCCGCCAATATAGAGCCGCATAAGCCCCAAAATACTAAGTTAGGCATCTTCTAACTTTGTTTCTTTTGTCCCTTTTTAGTGAATCTGCCAATCAATCCAGCGGGAGAACCCCTGGTGGGTTCGGCCCAATCTGCTGTGGGTGTGCGATTCGACCACTTAGTCCAATATGTGGCGAACCAGCTTCCCAAAAATGAGCCTATGGAGAGGCTGAATGCTATCAGGAACCTGCCCTTCTATTTTCTCTGCGCCATGATGAACTCGGGGCAATTGGAGGGAAAATACCTGAAGTCGGCGGTCCTCTTTGGGGATGCCTTGACTGTAAAGAAACTCCGGGTGCTGGATATATCCGAGAGTTGGGACTTTACTCTTGACGGGATGGCGATCCATATCCCTTCGATGGAGCGTCATTTTTTTCTGACATGGTTCAACATGTTACCGATGGACAGAAAGATGGTGGACTCCTTGACTCCAAGCAGGTCGGGGATGATTGTGGGTAACATCCATTATAACAGGAATTTGGGATCAGTGTATGCGGGTAGGGAACTGGTCAGTCGGTACGTGATGGGACTGGCCCCGGGTACCTTCATAAATATATCGGGTCCCAATTTCACGTTCTCTCAAGCTGACACCTTCTTGAACCAGCTTGCTCGGAAGGGGTCCTATTCCGTCGGCCGGTTGGCGCTACAGAACTGGATAAACCCTATCCCTGTGTGGGCCAACTTGATCACGTAGATTCTGCAGAAGTATGAGACTACCCTGCGTGAGATCGGCCTCTACCATGCCATTCGGGGCACCTGTCATGGTCTACCCATAAACAAGCCGTTGTTCATGGCTCTCCTGGAGATGTTCAACCGGCGGACGGAAACCTTCTTCACGCCCGGAGGGGAGCTGGGACTCGCTCTTCACGAGATGTACGTTATTTCTAAGCTGCCCTGGGGGAAGAAGTCTTTGAAGTGTACACCCCTACAAACGAAGAGTTCGAGGATTTGGATCGGTGGTTCCCGGGCTTTGTTGTTGTATACCGAGAATTGTTATGTCACTACAGTACCTGTCACCAGATGTCCATCAAAAAGGATGGTAGCTCGGAAGGGAGCATTCCTCATACCACGTCCTGGGTCACATACCTTTTCACACTAGGCGCCTTAGGCCGGGTTTCATCCCGAGATCCTCAAACCCAGAAAGAGGTAGAAAAACTGGCGTCGACTGCCAAGAGATCAAAGGCCACGGTTTACACATTTGGGAGTCAAACTGACTCCTTTAGTTATTTTTATCATGGTACTCAGCGGCTGTCAGAGACGGTACTCTTGGCAGGATTCCTGATGGTGTGGCTACGAAATTACGTGGTCTCAGGAGGGGCGGGTTCCATTGAGAGGATCAGCCGCCACTTTATCCTCCCTACCGTAAAGCTGGTCTTTCGGATTAGACTGGCCCTTTTCCGGCCATGGTGTACAGCATACACCATGGCCTTCGCGCCTTCTCGTCCAAGGTCATCGCCCGTGACACGGCGATGGATTTTGAGCGCATAGAGTTGCCTTACCATTATCTGATGGGATGGCTGTTGATGCACTACTGGTCTTTGATAAGGCCTGGAGTAGAGGACGGCGTTACGGCTGATGATGCTTTCTTCTTCCAATATCACCATCAGCCCTGGGAGTGCAGCACTATGCCCGCCTATCAGAGGGCGTTGGCGAGAGTAGACGGATACGACTTTTTGTGTCTGTTTCTCGTTTTACTGATGAAGAAGTGAGGGGCGTACACATTGACGATACCGGACCTCCTCACCTCTTGCCTGAGAAGATGCTCCTTTGGTTGCGAAATATCCGTCCAGCGTACCTAGTATACCATAACCGCAACAATGTCTACCTAGAGCCCTATCTGCCCAGCAAGTTCTCCCGCCAGTTTGGGTATAGCCAGCTATTCTTTGACAGTCCCAGCTCTTGCCTGGGCTTTGTAGGTAGCGTCCTCGTCGGTATCAGGGCCTGGCATTATTATGACGCGGTTCATACCCGAACCAGCTTCTCAGTTCCTGAGGCTGAGGTGCCAGGAGAGATTTTATATATGGCGGCCCTATACCATATTACGGCGAGCAAGCCTCCTGTCACTCCCCGTTCCCAGAATAAAGTATTTTATACGTGTACTTCTTGAATGTACTTATACAATATTATCATGCATTTATTCTGTATTTAAATTCTTCAAATTTGTGCTTATTAATTTTTTGTATTTTATTTTCTGCTTTTTCTTGGCTCTTGGTTCATTTCGGTTCATGGGAAACCAACTTGATTCGGTTTGGTTCAACATGGAAAGGAATGGATGGCTTGGATTTGGTGGAGAGAATGAATGGTGGAGATCCACTTGACCTTGATATAAAAGTTCTTCTTCCACTCTCTCTCTCTTCATTCATTCACATTTACTCCTCCACCAAACCCTAACCCATTTGGAGAGGCAAGTACATCTTGCAACCCATGAGGGATTTCATGCATCCCCAATTATTTTTAGTTTATGTTATTCATCTTCTCTTCCTCTACAAGTTTAGGTCTTGAAGTTTTTATTTTCCATGGATGGTTGGGTGTAGATCTAAGTTTTAAGTTTTTGTTTTAATAGTTTTGGTTTTCATATGAAATTTAGGGTTTTGATCTATCAAACATTGTTGTTTTCAAAATTAAGTGGTTCCATGTTGTAGAGAATTTGATTCTACTAAAGTTTGGCTTTTAAAAAGTTAGATTTCGATTTATTTTGTGAAAGTTATGGCAAAAAGTATTTTGGTTTGTTCCTATATTCATCTGCAGCACGATCAGCATGTCACAGAAGGCGCATGTTGCAGAAGGCGCATGTTACAATGAGGCGCATGTCGCGGAAGGCACACAGCATGTCGCAGAAGGCGCATGTCGCAGTAGGCGCATATTGCAATGAGGTGCATGTCGCGGAAGGCACACAGCATGTCGCAGAAGGCGCATGTCGCAGTAGCCGCATATCATGTCGCGCATGAGCCGCATTAAGGCGCATGTCACAGTAGGTGCATGTTGCATGAGGCGCATATCGCGGTAGGCGCATATCATGTCGCAGTTGAGCCACATGAGGTGCATGTCGCGGTAGGCGCATATCATGTCGCAGTTGAGCCACATGAGGCGCATGTCGTGATAGGCGTATATCATGTCGCAGTTGAGCCACATGAGGCGCATATCATGTCGTGGTAGGCGCATATCATGTTGCAGTTGAGCCACATGAGGCGCATGTCACGATAGGCGCATATCATGTCACAGTTGAGCCACATGAGACGCATATCATGTCGCAGTAGGCGCATATGGTGTCGCAGTTGCATGCATGTCGCAGAATAGGCCGCATATGTATAATTTGGTTGTTTCTGACTGTTATATGTCCTAATTAACTGAATTGTGGCTAGAATTTCTTTCAACTCCCAACATGAATTTGTTGATCTTTTCCTTGGATTCAAGAATATATTACCAACTATTTTATACTAGTTATGGACTCGACCATGATTAATACTAATTTGACTTTTATGCCTTATCAAGAATTAACCCCGACTGTTACTTGACTAATAATTGATCATGCGTTCCTAGTTGGAACTAAGAGACTGGCTAGTCGTCTTATTGAATGAAATGAATGAGACATGTTCATGCAATGAACTATTATACTCGATTAGCCGATCCCGAATATTGGCATACAGGCACATGCAGGCTTCAAATTATTCATTTTTATTTATTTCGTTATCTTACAAAAACAGCATGTGTACTTTATGGTCAAGGCATGATTACTCCGTGGTTAGATTTGATTGTTGTATTACGCTATGTAAGACCTATAACATAGCCACACGGGTATCGTTATAGAGTTGCGCATATCGTACCCCGTACGAAAGTACTCATTGAATGACCATGATCCACGGCATGGAACTTCACTCAACGTAGAGACTATTAAGTTAAATAAAATAATGATGGCATGGAGAGAATGGATTCCCGAGTTCTTACATGGCAGCCCCCTTGGGACTATTAAGTGCCCGACAGGCTGGCTGGTTTTCACAGATACGGTAAATCTGTCACACGGGCAGGGAACGGTATCTGCTTATATTATTGTACATGCTATAACGGCGGGCGTCCCGCTGGGACTCGTCTAACTACATGATTGGCGCAATTGATTGATTTGATAGACTAGCCTTGCTTGCACATAGTAAGAACTGAGGAATCCCTAATTACATAATTCCAGGATAACTTGGGACTCACAATAGCAAGCCGTAGGAATTGACTGGTCGTTTAAAGATGATTTGTTTGTGTATTGTATCTACTCTGTTGCCTAACTAAGATGATCAGAATGTCAGGACGTGACGGGCCAACTTCTGTCCTTGTTTGGTTGGGAGGTTGGTTCGAAGTGTCGTGATGTTATGTGAATCCTAGTGGAAAGCAGAGATCTATTATTATATTCTCTTATTACTGGTTTTAATTCCTCATATCGTGCTTTCTTGTGGTACTTGCTATTGGAGGTTTAACCTCTCTGGTTTTGCATGGCCAGATTTAGAGCCGGTTCCTGAGGACTCAGCTTACTTCCACCTCCAAGATGGTGAATACTAGAGGAATGATCGCAGGAGGACTCGAGTGGGTTTCCTTACTTCACCGCTCGTTTTGTTATTTACTTAATACCCTGCCGTTTGGCTCCGACATGTTAGTCGGATTGTCTTGCACTTACTTTTACATAATTGTAACTAAAGTCAGACTGCAGCTGATAATAATTGTGTATATGTTACTACACCATCTGGCTATGTTTTGTAAAGCCAGATCTCCAGAATATTTTGACTGAGCGTTTGGGACGCCTTACTGCTTTATCTTACATGTTCTCTATTTCTGTTTCTTGTTTTGAATGGTTGAGACAATAGATGTGAAATGACCATAGTAAGACTTTCATGTAGTATGCACCCCCTCGTCTGGTTAGACAGCATTGATCGTATTATACGGTATTTATCTACCCGTAATACGTAGCTGGCTGAGTCATTCCCCCGCTCTCCAGTATTCTGGTTCTGGGGCGTGACAAGGTTTTAGTGGTGGCCCATGCAGGTCTGATTTCAGACTTGTGGGGTGTTTTGATTTATAGGATGTCTCAATCATATGTGTTTCCCCCTTGATCTCATAATTCATTATTCTCAACCCTTGCTTGACATTCTGGTATCCTTTGACTTCATTGATCCTTCATGTCCGGTTGTTTGATTGTTCTCTTGTCCCTTTTCTTAGGGGCACCTCGTCCGCACCTGTCAGAGCTGGACAGCAACAACATGGACAGCAACATGGATACCTGACCCTGTTGGTCAACAACAAGGGCCGGTACTAACTCAAAAGGCCACCCAGGAAGAAGTGGTAGTGGAACCAGCGGCTGGGTCGCAGTATCCGGATGTTCCACCACCGACAGTTCTACCTACCCAAGTAGACACACCAGCCCTTCTGGAGATCATGAGAGGAATGATGGCTACTCAGCAACATTAGATGTTGGCCCAGCAACGCATGCACACTCAGCTACAAGAGCAGAATGTGCTACTCAACCAAGGATTGCAGACAGTATTGGAAAGAGGGACAAGGCCAGATTCAGGAGCATCAGCCAGGTTTTGCAAGTACAATCCCCGCCGTTTCGAGGGCACGGAGGATGCCATCTCAGCAGATGCATGGCTTAAGGATATGGAGGCCATTCTGACAGCAGCTAAGGTACCAGCAGAAGAACGTGTGGATCTAGTGAAGTTGTTACTTCAGGATCTCGCACGTGATTGGTGGGAATCAGAGGAAGTGGGTATCAGACGTCCTGTGGCTTGGGACGATTTTACAGCAAGATTCAAGACCAAGTACTATAGAGTTGTGGCACGGTTTGAGCTACAACAAGAGTTTATCAGCCTCAGGTAGGCTGGCAAGACTGTAGATGCTTATGCAGCGGAGTTCTGCAGATTGAGTAGATTCGCCCCAGAGATAGTAGCAACAGAGAGCCAGAGGGCCATGAGGTTTCAGCAAGGGTTTCATCTTGAACTCTTGCAATTGATAGAGGGGCACAATTACCAAACTTTTGATGAGATATTGACGGCGACTCGAAGGCATAAAATCACCATTCAGAGGCTTGCGGTGAGGACTGGGGGTCAGAAGAGGTCCCACAGTCAGATTGAAGGAAGAGGGGGAGCAGCGCCCCGAACAACAGCACCACCCACTGGCATTCGTATCCACGATGTGGCGATACGAGGACCGGCACCACCACCCAGGCAACAACAACAGCAACAGAGGAAGAACCAGCAACCCCTGGTAGGCTGCACTTATTGTGGGAAGATGGGGCATACTAGAGATGTGTGTCGGACATTGAATGGACTATGTCTGATATATGGAAATCCAGACCATCGGGTTACCATATGTCCCATGAATTCGAGGTTAGGAGGACCAGGGCAGTAGTTTTCTGCTCTGCCAGCACCAGGGGCAGGCCAGTATCGAGGACCAGCAGTGGCAGTAAGGCCGTTGGCACAGCGTCCGCAGGCTCAAATGTTTCGGCAGCAGGGACCGCCGATGCAGCAACACCAGCATAGACCACCCCAGCATCACCAAGGCAGGGGCCAGCAGCAGCACCAGGCTAGGGCACAACATGGGAATCAGCAAGGAGGTCGAGGGCAGGCATTCACTCTGTCCTTGGAGGAGGCATTGGTATCGGGAGATGTTGTGGCAGGTAACATTCTCGTCGCCTTATATCCCGCAGTAGAATTGTTTGATTCGGGAGCATCCCATTCATTTATATCAGCACAATTTGCAACACGGCTAGGAATGGAGTTCGAGGCATTGCCAGGGAGGTTGAATATACTCACTGGCAATGGGCTCGTAGGAGTTAGTAGAGTTATTCTAGCGTGTAGCGTCGTAGTTTGCGGGCATTCCTTACCTGCCCGGTTGATAGAATTTCCTGTCGGAAATTTTGACGTTATCTTAGGCATGGACTGGCTGAAAGACAGTCATGCGACAATAGATTGTCGTAGAGGGAGTGTATCTTTTGATATTCCAGGCATAAAGAGGTTCACCTTAGTCAGGTCAGAGGCAACTCAGCAAGAGCAGGGAGTAGTAACAGCAATGGAAGAAGTTCAGATTCCGAAGGTAGTTGAAGAATTTCTAGACGTATTTCTCGAAGAACTTCCAGGTCTACCACCGGTTAGGGATATTGAGTTCAGCATAGAATTGGCACCAGGAACTAAACCAATATCAGATCGAGTTTACAGAATGGCGGATTCAGAGCAGGCCAAGGTATATCAGCATATAGAGGAATTGAAGGAGAAGAAGTTCATCCAAGCTAGCGTGTCACCATGGGCAGCACCAGTAGTACTTGTGGGGAAGAAGGATGGGTCATCCAGATTGTGCATTGACTACAGGAAGCTTAATGCGGCAACAGTGAAGAACAAGTACCCACTACCCAGGATCGACGACTTGTTTGATCAGTTGAGCAAAGCTAGAGTTTTCTCCAAGATAGATCTTCGTTCAGGGTACCATCAGGTGAGGGTTCGGAAGGAAGATATTCCCAAGACAGCATTTAGGTCGAAGTATGGGCATTATGAATTTTTAGTAATGTCGTTTGGTTTGACCAATGCTCCAGCGATATTCATGGATTTGATGAATCGCATCTTTATGCCATACTTAGATCAGTTTTTCGTTGTATTTCTTGACGACATTCTCGTATATTCTGCCAGTGAAGAGGAGCATGAAGACCACCTCAGAAAAGTGTTGCAGGTTCTGAGAGAGAACCAGTTGTATGCCAAGCTCAGTAAGTGTGAGTTTTGGTCGGATCATATTTCATTTTTGGGTCATATTGTATCAGGAGCAGGAGTAGCAGTAGATCCCAAGAAGATAGAAGCAGTAGAGAGTTGGCCAGTACCCAAGACCGTAGCAGATGTGCGAAGTTTTTTGGGATTGGCAGGATATTACAGAAGGTTTGTGTCAGACTTTGTAAGGCTTTCAGCACCCATGACCCGCTTGACCCGGAAGGATGTACCATTTGTTTGGTCGGCAGAATGTCAGGCATCATTCGAGACTTTGAAGCAGAAGTTGATATCAGCGCCTATTCTTACATTACTAGTTGGACCCGGAGGTTTTACAGTATATTGTGATGCGTCAGGTAAAGGACTTGGATGTGTCCTTATGCAGCATGGGAAGGTGATAGCATATGCATCTAGGCAGCTTCGGGACCACGAGAAGAATTATCCAACCTATGATTTGGAGTTAGCAGCAGTAGTGTTTGCTCTGAAGCTATGGAGGCATTACTTATATGGTGACCGAGTGGAGATGTACACAGATCATAAAAGTCTGAAGTACATCTTTACTCAGAAGGAGCTGAACATGAGGCAGAGAAGATGGTTAGAGTTGATCAAGGATTATGACATGGAGCTTCAGTATCATCCAGGCAAGGCTAATGTAGTAGCAGACGCTCTTAGCAGGAGAGGCGGCACATTTATGTTGACAACACAGAAGCATATCTTAGAAGACCTTCAGGAGATGGGCATCGAAGTTACACTTCCTGGTGATGTAGGAGTTCTAACAAGTTTACAAGTTCAATCTGATTTGGTAGACAGGATCAAGGCAGCTCAGGCACAAGACCCAAGAATTCAGAAGCTTAGGGCAGAATGTGAGTCGGGACTCAGGAAGGAGATGAGAATTTATGAAGACGGTACACTTAGGTTTGGATCACGTCTATGTGTGCCTAGTGGAGATATCAGGCAGGAGGTTATGACAGAGGCTCACAGTTCTCAGTATTTTATTCACCCTGGAGGGACCAAGATGTACCAAGATATCAAGCAACATTTCTGGTGGAACGGGATGAAGAGAGAGATAGCTAGATTTGTTTCCCGTTGCTTGGTATGTCAGCAAGTGAAGGCAGAACAGCAGAGGCCAGCTGGATTATTGCAACCGCTTCCTATCCTGGAATGGAAATGGGAGCATATTACAATAGACTTTGTGACCGGTTTACCGAGATCACCAAGTGGTAAGGACGCTATTTGGGTGATAGTGGACCGACTTACGAAGGTGGCACACTTTCTTCCTTTCAGATTAGGGCAATCTACAGAAAAGTTGGCAGAGTTGTATATGCAACAGATAGTCAGGCAGCATGGAGTCCCTGTCAGTATTGTGTCGGATCGAGATACCCGCTTTACATCATATTTCTGAAAGGGCTTACATCATAGTCTGGGTACCAAGTTAAGATTTAGCACGGCTTACCATCCGCAGACGGATGGGCAATCAGAAAGGACGATTCAGACTTTAGAAGACATGTTGCGAGCTTGCACTTTGGATTTTGGAGGGTCTTGGGAGAGTCACCTGCACTTGGTCGAGTTCTCATACAACAATAGTTATCAAGCCAGTATCCTGATGGTGCCATTCGAGGCACTATATGGTAAGAAGTGCAGGTCGTCGCTTGCATGGGATAATATCAGAGAAAGGAAAATGTTAGGCCCAGAAATGATTGTTCAGACAGTTGAATTAGTTAAAGAAATTAGAGAGCGACTTCGAGTTGTGCAGGATCGGCATCATTATTGGGCGGACCAGCATCGTAGGCCGCTAGAGTTTTCTGTTGGGGACCACGTGTTCTTGCGGATCTCACCTACCCGTGGGGTCATTAGATTTGGCGTTCGCGGAAAGTTGAGTCCGCGATACGTAGGACCCTTTGTTATTCTTGATAGGATAGGCGATGTTGCTTATCGTTTATCCCTTCCACCTTCGTTACGAGAGGTGCATGACGTATTTCATGTATCTCAGTTACGTAGGTATGTATCGGACCCAAGCCATGTCCTCGATCACTCTGAGCTGGTTGTTGGTACCAACCTGTCTTACGAGGAACAGCCTGCGTCCACTTTGGACCGAAGAGAGAAGATACTCAAGAACCGGACAATTAGTCTTGTCCGTGTTTCTTGGGGTCATCACTCATTGGGAGAGTCAACGTAGGAACGTGAGGATGATATCCGATTACGGTATCCATACATGTTTGACTCACAAGGTATATCTCTTTCTGTATACCTTGATTGTCCTGATTCTTCATGCTTATCACCTTATGGGTAGAACTACTTGATATCGTGGATTGATGAATTTACATATATAGTACTTGCTTTTTGAAATGGTAAAATGATTGCTTGCTCACTAGAATTGCTTGTATTAGTTTAGCTCCGACATTTCTGTCCTGCTTGGATCTGAAATTTCGAGGACGGAATTTTTCTAATGAGGGTAGAGATATCACTCCCCGTTCCCAGAATAAAGTATTTTATACGTGTACTTCTTGAATGTACTTATTCAATATTTATCATGCATTTATTTTGTATTTAAATTCTTCAAATTTGTGCTTATTAATTTTTTGTATTTTATTTTCTGCTTTTTCTTGGCTCTTGGTTCATTTCGGTTCATGGGAAACCAACTTGGTTCGGTTTGGTTCAACATGGAAAGGAATGGGTGGCTTGGATTTGGTGGAGAGAATGAATGGTGGAGATCCACTTGACCTTGATATAAAAGTTCTTCTTCCACTCTCTCTCTTCATTCATTCACATTTACTCTTCCACCAAACCCTAACCCATTTGGAGAGGCAAGTACATCTTGTACCCCATGAGGGATTTCATGCATCCCCAATTATTTTTAGTTTATGTTATTCATCTTCTCTTCCTCTACAAGTATACGTCTTGAAGTTTTTGTTTTCCATGGATGGTTGGGTGTAGATCTAAGTTTTAAGTTTTGGTTTTCATAGTTTTGGTTTTCATATGAAATTTAGGGTTTTGATCTATCAAACATTGTTGTTTTCGAAATTAAGTGGTTCCATGTTGTAGAGAATTTGATTCTACTAAAGTTTGGCTTTTGAAAAGTTAGATTTCGATTTATTTTGTGGAAGTTATGGCAAAAAGTATTTTGGTTCGTTCCTATATTCATCTGCAGCACGATCAGCATGTCGCAGAAGGCGCATGTCGCAGTAGGCGCATGTTGCAATGAGGCGCATGTCGCGAAAGGCACACAGCATGTCACAGAAGGCGCATGGCGCAGTAGGCGCATGTTGCAAGGAGGCGCATGTCGCGGAAGGCACACAGCATGTCGCAGAAGGCGCATGTCACAGTAGCCGCATATCATGTCGTGCATGAGCCGCATTAAGGTGCATGTCGCAGTAGGCGTATGTTGCATGAGGCGCATGTCGCGGTAGGCGCATATCATGTCGCCTTTGAGCCACATGAGGCGCATGTCGCGGTAGGCGCATATCATGTCACAGTTGAGCCACATGAGGCGCATGTCGCGATAGGCGCATATCATGTCGCAGTTGAGCCACATGAGGCGCATATCATGTCGCGATAGGCGCATATCATGTCGCAATTGAGCCACATGAGGCGCATGTCGCGATAGGCGCATATCATGTCACAGTTGAGCCACATGAGACGCATATCATGTCGCAGTAGGCGCATATGGTGTCGCAATTGCATGCATGTCGCAGAATAGGCCGTATATGCATAATTTGGTTGTTTCTGACTGTTATATGTCCTAATTAACTGAATTGTGGCTAGAATTTCTTTCAACTCCCAACATGAATTTGTTGATCTTTTCCTTGGATTCAAGAATATATTACCAACTATTTTATACTAGTTATGGACTCGACCATGATTAATACTAATTTGACTTTTATGCCTTGTCATGAATTGACCCCGACTGTTACTTGACTAATAATTGATCATGCGTTCCTAGTTGGAACTAAGAGACTGGCTAGTCGTCTTATTGAATGAAATGAATAAGACATGTTCATGCAATAAACTATTATACTCGATTAGCCGATCCCGAATATTGGCATACAGGCACATACAGGCTTCAAATTATTCATTTTTATTTATTTCTTTATCTTACAAAAACAGCATGTGTACTTTATGGTCAAGGCATGATTACTCCGTGGTTAGATTTGATTGTTGCATTACGCTATGTAAGACCTATAACATAGCCGCACGGGTATCGTTGTAGAGTTGCACATATCGTACCCCGTACGAAAGTACTCATTGAATGACCATAATCTACGGCATGGAACTTCACTCAACGTAGAGATTATTAAGTTAAATAAAATAATGATGGCATGGAGAGAATTGATTCCTAAGTTCTTACATGGCAGCCCCCTTGAGACTATTAAGTGCCCGACGGGCCGGTTGGTTCCCACAGATACGGTAAATCTGTCACACGGGCAAGGAACGGTATCTGCTTATATTATTGTACATGCTATAACGGTGGGCGTCCCATTGGGACTCGTCTAACTACATGATTGGCAGAATTGATTGATTGGATAGACTAGCCTTGCTTGCACATAGTAAGAACTGAGGAATCCCTAATTGCTTAATTCCAGGATAACTTGGGACTCACAATAGCAAGCCGTAGGAATTGATTGGTCGTTCAAAGATGATTTGTTTGTGTATTGTATCTACTCTGTTGCCTAACTAAGATGATCAGAATGTCAAGGCGTGACGGGCCAACTTCTGTCCTTGTTTGGTTGGGAGCTTGTTTCGAAGTGTCGTGATGTTATGTGAATCCTAGTGGAAAGCAGAGATCTATTATTATATTCTCTTATTACTGGTTTTAATTCCTCATATCGTGCTTCCTTGTGGTACTTGCTATTGGAGGTCTAACCTCTCTGGTTTTGCATGGCCTGATTTAGAGCCGGTTCCCGAGGACTCAGCTTACTTCCACCTCCAAGATGGTCAATACTAGAGGAATGATCGCAGGAGGACTCGAGTGGGTTTCCTTACTTCACCGCTCATTTTGTATTTACTTAATACCCTGCCGTTTGGCTCCGACATGTTAGTCGGATTGTCTTGTACTTACTTTTGCATAATTGTAACTAAAGTCAGACTGCAGCTGATAACAATTGTGTATATGTTACTATACCATCTGGCTATGTTTTGTAAAGCCAGATCTCCAGAATATTTTGACTGAGCGTTTGGGACGCCTTACTGCTTTATCTTACATGTTCTTTATTTCTGTTTTTTGTTTTGAATGATTGAGACAATAGATGTGAAATGACCATAGTAAGACTTTTATGTAGTATGCACCCCCTCGTCTGGTTAGACAGCATTGATCGTATTATACGGTATTCATCTACCCGTAATACGTAGCTGCCTGAGTCATTCCCCCGCTCTCCAGTATTCTGGTTCTGGGGCGTGACACCTCCCGTTAATTTTGACTAGAGTACTAGCTTTATTGCGGGTACTGGCTTGGCGGAGAAGCCCAAGGGGTCCAAGACGAGGAAAAGGAGGACGAACACGGTTCCTGTGCCGGACTCGGAGTCCACCACTACGGACGAAGAGGATGACGAACACGATGCCGATAACTCTCTCCCGCCTGCAGAAGAGGTGGTGGCAGATCAGCTGCCTGTTGCATCAGATGAGGTGGTGCCGGATCAGCCGCCTGTTGTGCCTGGCCTTTCGCGCAAGCAAGGCAGGCGTGAGTCTATCGGCGGCATAACCTACTCCGTGAAACGGGCTGTGGTTAGGTTTCGCCGGCTGCTCATTAAGGAGAGAGGCGAGGATATGGACGCTATTTCGGAGGTGAATTGAATCACAACCCTCTCTTTCTTTAGCTTCTCCTGAACTATGTTCTAATTATTTTTCTTTTCTCTGTAGGCGTCAGAAGAGTCGGATTCTCGAGAACCGGCCGCTATTTCTGAAGTCAATCCGGCCCTGACCACTTTGATTAGTTACATGTGTGTCGAGATTATTTCTGCCGGGGTTCTCTCGGCGGCGGCTGAGGGGTCTCATATTGCTGAGGTATCGATCCAGGGCGACGTGGGTTCCGCTGAACCCGTCCTCGAGACTGTTGAACTTTAGCATGGTGACATTGATCCAGCTGTATCTCCTTCTGGGGCAGCTGGTGCAGAGGAACCAGCTGAATTCGATGCAGGTGTCGCTGGCAAAGAGATTATGGCTGCTGTGAGCGAGCCTCAACCTCCGCAACTCTCCCCTGGTAAGATGAGCCAAATCTTGACTAGTGAGGAGGCTCATTCGCTCTATCATTATATCCTCTGGATTAAGCTGATTGATGGTTGCTCTAGACATACAGGTCCTGCTCCTTCACTACCAATGACGGACATTGTCTGGGTAGAGCTCGTCAGAGAGAATCTGGTGGAAGAGAGCGTGCCTCCTCCCCCTCCAACTTATATCGAAGGACCTCCTGCTGAATCAAGTTCGGAAGGACAAACGACGGAACGATCGGAGCAGGAAGAACTGGTCCCTGCACCCTCATCTGTTAATGTGGCTCCGGAGGTCGACCTCTCTGCCCTGCCGAGCCTCCAGATTCTTCGGGTTGCGGAAGAAGAAATGGCCGCTATTCAAGCGTCCTTCCGCTCAGAATTTATTTCCCTCATGGCAGGGGCATCAAGTTTCATTGCGTCTTCTTCGACTCTGCCAGCCACTCTCCCTTTGACGTCGTCTTCTTCGAAAGTTCTGAATGAATCGTCGAGGGATGTGGTTGACAGTTTCTACCATCACCTGAGGCGAGGAGTCGAAGCTGCTGTGGAGAGGGGGATCTCGTTTGCCCTGGCCCGCCAATGTGCTCGGGGACAGATTGAAATCCTTAGAACCCTACCCGGTAGGACAGGGATGGTTGAGCTGCTGGAGCCCAAATTGCTAGAGACGGATCAGCTTGTGGCCCAGTTTCAAGTACTGCGGCAAGTTGATCTGTCTTCAGCGATAGATCAGGAGCGGGCCTTCCTCACCACTGTCCTGGAGAAGATAAGGGCCGCACGAGATGCGTCTAAGCCAGTTATCACGAAGGACCTCGACGATCTATCTCTCCAATATGATCAGTTGAGTCGCAGGAGCGAGGATTGCATGGCTCGGAAAGCGGCTGCCTCTCGCAGAATAATTGATACGAGGGAGCAGATCCTCGAGCTCCAAAGGAAGCTGGCCTTCTTGGAGTCTTAGCTCGAGGCTTTCCGTGCGGATAAAGAGCTGATCGTTCAGGAGGCCGAAAAGGTCACCCGAGCTTCTACTAGCCTGGAGCGTGCTTTGAAGAGACTCAAAGGTGGCTGGCAGACCCATACGCATCTGGAAGATGCAGAGCGGCTGAATCAGGAGGCCGAACGTCGGGCCAAGCTGCGAGTTGAGCGGTCGACTGCCGTGCTGAGGGATCGCCTCAGAGAATTATGTATAGTCGAACCATAGTCGGCCTCCTTTTTTCTTTCTTTGTCATTTTCCTTTGTTTTGATAGGGACGTGGTCCCCGAATATGTAGTACTTTCACTTTTTAATAAATGACTATGTTTTCATCATCCATCATCTATTGCGCTTGTACTATATCTTTGGTATTTGTGATGTTTGCCCCGCTGGGGGACTATTTGTGGACCTATTATCCTTGGCATACCTTAGTTTTAGGTACGGATAATAAGTTTGATTAAGGATACCTAGAACGATTCTACGGTAAGGTAACCATGGAAGTTCTCGGTATCGAACAAAAGAGTGTCATGGGGCAGCTGGGCCCCAGAGGCATGATGAGAAAGGAGCTGCATGTACTAGAGGACCTAGTACAGGATTTGTGGTCACAGAGGACATTTGTGGTCAACAGAAGACATTTGTAGTCAACTGAGGACATTTGTGGTCGACTGAGGACATTTGTGATCAATAGAGGACATTTGTGGGCCTATTATCCTTGGCGTACCCTGGTTTTGGGTACGGATAATAAGTCGAGAGAGGACCAACATACTTACTCAGAGGTAATGAGGACGTGGTAAATATGAGGGTTTCTTCGATGGAATCTTCCTACTCAGAGGTAATGAGGACGTGGCAGGAGTGGACACCATGAAGGGGTACATAGAACAACTCAGAGGTAATATGGACGTGGAAGTTCTACGTGAGGGGTGGTTTATTTTTTATGGAAGTAAAACAACTTAGAGGTAACATCGATGTGGTTGTTTTAGAAAATTTGTGGATCCGTTACCCTTTTTGTGCACTAAAAGTGCGGGTAGTGGATCATGAGGAAGGAGCTCCAGAGTGTAAGTTCAGCGGTACCTGCGGGTACATAACTCAACAATCTGGGAGATTTGGAGTCAGAATGTAAGTTCAGCGGTACCAGAGGGTACATAACTCAACAATCTGGGAGATTTGGAGTCAGAATGAGAGTTCAGCGGTACCAGAGGATACATAACTCAACAACCTGAGAGATTTGGAGTCAGAATGTAAGTTCAGCGGTACCAGAGACAACAATCTAGAAGATTTGGAGTCAGAGTGTAAGTTCAGCGGTATCAGAGGGTACATAACTCAACAATCTGAGAGATTTAGAATCAGAATGTAAGTTCAGCGGTACCAGAGGGTACATAACTCAACAATCTGGAAGATTTGGAATATGTCATTTCAAACATAATACTTCTTCAGGAACGTGTCGTTAATGGGCAACATGAGCAAGTCTCCATTTTGTTTTGCGAGGCGGTAAGCACCATTGAAGAATACAGCCTCGATGACAAATGGACCTTCCCACTTTGGCTAAAATTTGTCGACAGTTTTGTGAGTCACAACCATCGGCCTCCTAACTGCCAGAACGAGATCGCCAACTTGAAATGTTCTAATTTTAATCTTCTTGTTAAAAGCTCCCGAGATACGTGCTTGGTATAACTCGATTCGTTGTTGAGCTAATAGGCGCTTCTCATCTAGAGCCTCTAACTCTTGTAACCGGCGATGGTGATTATCATCCGTTGTCAATCGATAGGTAAGGGCAACGTGGAGTGAGGGAATTTGAGTCTCCAATAGGAGAATTGCCTCACTCCCGTATACCAAGAAGAATGGTGTATTTCCAGTGGCCGTCCGGACTGTAGTACGGTATGCCCATAAGCATTCGTCAAGCTTCTCATTCCAGTTAGGTTTGTTGGAAGACACGAACTTCTTGAGTAGCTTGATTATAGTTTTATTGAATACTTCTGCCAACCCATTCGCTGCCGGATTATGCGGCATTGAAGCAATATTCTGGATTCGGTGTTTGTCGCAGAACCGATAGAAAGCATGGCTTGTGAACTGCGGACTGTTGTCGTAGATAATCCTTCGGGACAGTCCAAAGCGATAGATGACGTGATATTTGAGAAAGCTGATCACGTTTGAAGTCTTCACTTCTGCCAGCGGAATAGACTCCGCCCATTTGGAGAAGTAATCCGTGATCGCGAGTATGAAGCGATGTCCTCGGGATGAAGGCGGAGTGATCGGACCGATGATGTCCATTCCCCAGGCTTCGAATGGCCAGGATGCCACCGTAGGATGTAGAAACTCGGATGGCTGGTGGATGATATCTGCGTGGACTTGACAGGCTTTGTACTTTCTTGCAAAGTCTATTGCATCTGCAACCATCATGGTCCAGTAATACCCCATTCGGCGAAGGCGATCTTACAATTTTGGGCCAGGCTGATGGGCCCCGCAGATGCCGTCATGAGCTTCACATACAGCTTCTTTGGCTTCTGTACTTGACAGATACCAAAGCAGTAATCCATCGTATGATCGTCGATACAGCATTTTCGTCTCTGTATCGTTGAAGAATCTGAAGGAACGTCTTCTGATAGAAGTGGCTTCCTTTGGATTCTCGGGCAGGATGCCATAGACTACAAAGTCAATGAATGGTTGTCTCCAGTCTGGTGCTTCGTCGACTGTTAGAACGGAGTAACTCTCGACACATTGAACATTGTTCTTGGGACAGACCAATTCGTGGTCTATTACGTCCACCAAATGATGAGTATATTTTGGGACCGCTAGGGAAGCGGCAAGACCTGCTAGGGCATCGGCTTCGATATTTTGGAGTCTGGGAACATGTTCTATGAAGAACCCTTCAAATGATGAAATGATTTTAATCGCTATTTGGTGATAGGGGATCAGATCTTCATGACGAACTTCATATGAACCCCGGATTTGATTGACGATTAACTGTGAATCGTCGTATGCTTCAAGATACTCTACCCCCAGCTCCTTTGTAAGTCCGAGGCCAATGACCAAGGCATTGTACTCGGCCACGTTGTTTGAACAGGGCTCCGTGAGGGAGTAAGCCCGATTAATCACTAGTCCGGAGGGAGAAATCAGTACCACTCCGACTTCAGCGACGATGTTACTCTTTCTATTCTTCTTGAGGACTGGTACTATGTTGGCTACCCAGTCTTGATGTTGTTCCTTACGAATGAATCCCCTGGCTATCAGTTTGTTAACCTCGGCCTCGTTGGAGTTAATGATGTCTGGGCGAAACCGTCGTTGCTGCTGCTTGACCGACTTTGCGCCCGGACGAATATTGAGTTTGTGAAGTAAAACCTCGGGGTTTAGCCCTGGCATGTCTTCATAGCTCTAGGCGAATACGTCGATATATTCTCTGACGAGTTGCAGTAGTGATTCTCGCTCTTCGTCTGTCAGACTTTTGCTAACGAAGATTGGTTTTGGAGAGGACTCATCGCCGAGGTCAACTTGCATGACCTCATCTTCAGTGGAAGGCTCTCTCTGTTCGAATCGTTTCTCCCAATGCGCGTCTAGCTATTGGGCCTAAGGCTCTAACTCAAGAATTTCAGGAATGTCTTCATCTTCTTCATAGACGTCGGTGAATGCCATATTGACAGATAAGACTTGCCTGAATACGTCCCCGATGCTGACATCCGAATCAAAAGTCGGTGATCCGGTTGAGTGTGAATGCAAGTCGTATTCCTCATCTGAGCTTTCAGGGGTCGTTGCAGGTATGACATAACCTAGCCCACATCTGGTCTTGTTGTAGTAATCCCGTGGTTTCCCAGCCGGGACCGGCAACTATAAGGATAGCCGCCGTCCAGTGTCGTAGTTCATGCCTGGTGTAGTTTCCAGATCATACCCCTGTTTTTGTATGAGGTACTTGGATTGAAAACTATATAGATAAAGGGGCAGTCTCCCGATGTCGGGTTCGGGATCAACTTCTTCTAGCCTGAAGGGTTGTGGATCATTCTTCCGGCCGAAGATGATTGGATGGTCCTCTCCTTCAACTATGAAGCAGGCGTCTTCCCCAGGAGTAAGTTGGTTCGCGGTGTAAACATTTGTCACATGTGTGTGTAAGTGGGTACCTATACCATGTTCCATGGCATACATTATACAAAGCTTATTAAGCTTGAGGTAGTTCAAAGATAGCCCTTTATTGACGAAGGTATCTTTTTCAGTAGAATTACATCATCTGCGGATGGAGCATCAGTGTGAGCAGCCGTATACATAGCCAGCTTTGACTCTTCTTCGGTCACCCCCTGCGTCAATGAAGACTGGGAGGATGACTTGGGCAGCTTAATCATCAGGGGCTCCATTGGTGGAGCAGAACGTGGAGGCGTTGGTGTACTAGCGACCCCCAGTTTGGTGCTCGGTACTGGGCGGGAAGTAGTTGGCTGGCTAGCAGTTACCGACTCAACGTTCGACTGCCGATTCATTCTGGGAAGACGAATCGTCATCGGCTTGACAGAGGGATTGAGCTCCTCTCTCTGTTGTTGTCTAACTCTAGGCAGCTTGATTGTTAGGGGCTCTGTCGTGGGTCTTGGTACTTGGTCAGACCTTAGCAGTCGGATTATCATCTGCCCTTCCTGTACGGAGAGGCTGATTGCATCCTTACGCAGAGTGGCTGTAAGGGGGGCAGTCCTGCCAAGTTTGCAGACTTGGAGGTGGATCGTCAGAGGTTCTTCCGCTCCCGTTGCCGTCTCAGTTCGAGCTTGAATATCTCCTTCGACAAGGTGCCTTTTCGACTTCTCATACAAGCATGATTCTGAGTAGTAGGATTCGACCCCTTTAAAGGGATCGATGTCGACGAATTCTGTCCTCACGAAGCCGTGCTTGTCGACGTACTTGAAGCACTGGTGCAATATGGAAGGCACGATCATGTAATCGTGTATCCGAGAATGTCCTATGAGAATATTGTAGGAAGTGTCCGCATCTATGACATAACAGGTCACTTCTGATTGAAGATCGCCGATTTGGCATTTCAGACGAATCTTTCCGATTGGATAGCTTCTTTCTGAATTGAAACCGCTGATGGCAGTGCTTGTCGGCGTCAGGCGATGTGTTGGGATGTGCAGGTGGTACAACAGGCTCTTCGGGATGATGCTTATGGAAGAACCGGGATCAATATGCATCTGATCCACCTTGAGATCGCCAACGTATCCAGTAAAATACAGAGGGCGATCGTGCAGGTTGGTCTTGATAAGCATATCCTACGGAGTAAAGACAATATTGGGCATTGCACCTGTACAAGCGCTGTCTTGAAGATCTGCAGGCGATCTCTCCCCGGTGAGATTGGACTGAGCCAGATATGTGTCGACATTTTGAAGTGCCTCGCTCAATGCGACGCGAACGTCTTTGGAGAGTCTCAGGAGCTCGTATAGTAAAAATTTGGCCCGTGTGTTGGCCAATTGTGCCAAGATGTCAAAGTTGTAGGGCCTCTCCAGCCCATGAGGCGCCTCTTTTCGGAGTGGTTTGTCAAAGCGAGTCTCCTTCGGCCTAGGCTTGTCGGTCGTCGAAGGCTGAGAAGGTCCTGGAGCATCAGCAGTGGCCGGCCGATGATCTTCAGCTGAGTTACCCGGGGTAGGCTGGGATTGTGCACCCGATCGGGTGACGACGGATGTAGCTTCTTCGACTTCTGCCGATATTGTGCGGCAGGATTTGACTTTCCCACACTTCTTCTTGCTGGTGGAGGGCGGTGTGGACTGAGTCACTTCAGGTACCAGGTCCGAATGTGTCACGCCCCAGTCCCAAAATAGAATGACTAGAATGTAATCATGCCAGCTGTATACATACGAAGTATATGGACCGTCATATGTATACATAAGCTGTAAAATGTAGTAATTAAGGCACTAAATCTCATCCACAAAGATCAATAATGATATAAAAGGTATCATATAATGATAATGACTTGTCTTGATATAATATGTTGGGCGGAGACAAATCTACTATCAACAAATAAGGGAAAAATATATAGAAGATGAAATGAGTTTGGCGAGCGAAGCGAAGACGATATAGGTCCAATCATCCTCGAAGAAATAGTGACGATCATGGCAACAGTTAGAACACCTGCGAATGATAAGAGCACACACCTGGCGAGATAACCAGGTCCTCATAGGGACGTAACAAGATACAATAAACATGTCATATAAATACTGAATATAAAATATGCCACAATCAAAGAAATTGACAAGACATAAATAAGGTAACCTAACCATACTAAAGTGAACATGCAGTTGAGAAACAATCCTTCGACGCATGAGCCCTGGCTATAAATGGGATCTGGTACAGTCCCCACTTGGGCACCAGTGACCTAAGCGTATGACGTTCAAAAATGACAGTGGCAAACCTGAGGGGCTAATCATACCTGTATCTCCTTGGAGCTTCCGGGTTACAAGAGAAGTGCAATCGAAGCCCATACGTCAGGTATTCTCCTCCCCACCCGATGCTTCCATTTAAGTCGCATCCACGATCATATACCTCTACTAACTGCTAAGTCTCCTAACATGCCTCTGTCAGCAGTTAGCCCTAACGCATGCACATGGGGGATCAGTCCACACGCAAGAACCTCTACATGCCACTCATCTCACACATCCACGTGGTACAACTGTGTCAAGGTATATGCAATACACTACAACAGGTAGTCTCTTAACTCTAAGTCCATATGTAATCAAAGGATAATAACAAAGTACAGCTAATATCACTGAACAGGCAGTAAATCAAGAACTGTAAGAACTGAAATTAAATGAATAGTGATATGTAATAAAAATGTAAACCGATAATAAACAGTATAATGGCAAGGTATCTTGCCTGGTGTTACGCCTGATGTGGTGCGATAATCCGACAAGTCTTGACTTTCCAATAGCTATGATCAATGTGCAGAGGTCCAAAGTCGCGAGGAAATAGGAAAGATGATCAGTCGCAATCAAGATAATTGAGGGAAATTGTGTGAAGAAATACATATATTATTTCCTAAAAATATGTATAATACTTGAAAACCATGTTTATTAGTAAAAATAATTTATTTTTGACAAATATTTGAAAATGTGGAAAAAATCGATTTAGGCTAAAACTATAAGTTTACCAAAAATAGGATTTCTATGAAGATAACATGTATCTTATTAGTAAAGATAATTTAAACAATTATTGAAATACTCGAAATCATTTATAATTTCGAAAACCTTTTTTTTTTACTAGTCAAAAATAATTTTTGGAAAAAGTTTGAAGTAAAATGGTTTTGGACTAAAATTCTTCGCGTGTCAAAATAATTTCTTTAGGTAGAAAACTACCTTTACAAAAATTTAATAACTTCTGTACATATGTATACTTAGTGTCTTTATTATATACTTGTTATTAACAAAATAATTTGTAATAAAAACAAACAATTTTAACAGAAAAATATTAATGCTAAAAGAGTATAACAATCAACTCAAAAATAATAATAATGATAATCAACTTAATAATAACAATAATACTAATAATAATAATAATAATAATAATAATAATAATAATAATGATGATGATAATAATAATAAATAATAATAATACTTATAAGTTATAACAGCAATATATTATAATACTGATAATAATAATAATAATAATTAATAATAATAAATACTATTACTTACAACAGCACATTGCTGTTCTCAAGAAAGAGAAAACAAAGGAGTCGAGAGAGAGGGGAATCGGGAGAGATCGAGAGAGGAGAGAGTGTGCTCACCGGCGGACCGGCGGCGGCGAGGCAGCGGTGGGTTGCTTGTGAAGGCGGCGGTGAGGCTAGTCGGCGGGAACGCGACATCGTCGGGCGCGCCTAGCGCGGAGGCGGCGGTCGTGAGGGCACGGCGGCCGAGGTTTCGTGGCAGGGCGGCCATTCGCGGCGGGGCGTGGAGGATGTGCAGCCGGTCGTCGTGTGTTCGGTCAGCGAGGCCGTGTCTCCGGCCATTGCTGGGGGAGGCCGGGAGCTGCAGCCGAACCCAAGGTCGTTGGTGGTCGTGCTTGGCATTGGAGGTGGGTTCCAGTCGGGAGGTGGCTATGGAGGCTTCGAGAAGGCGACGGGATCTCTGTTGGTAGCACAGGAGGAGCACAGGGCGACGCTCGAATTCCCTGGCGGTGAGCCCCCCTTTCTTACTCCCACTCTTTGTCTTCTCGGGTGTTGGTTGTGTCATGGGTTTTGGGGATTTTCGGCATTGGGAGCCGAGGATGGTGGTAGCTTTTGGGTGTGGTGGTGTTGCTTGGCCGGGGAGACGGGGTGGCCGAATTTAGTGGCGGTGGTGCTGTTGATGATGGTTGTGACGGAGGGGAAGGTCGCCGGAGTCGGGAAGGCTGGTTGGTGATGGTGGTCGGGGACGCTGGTGGGGCAGCGGTAGAGACGGGGATGGCAAGGAGGGATCGATGGTGGTTCTATGGGGTTGTCGTCGTGTCCGGGGTGTCGGACACGACATGGATAGCTGTACTAAAAATTGGAATAAGATTATGGTCACGGACACGATGCACAGCACGTCGAATTGTGGAGTTTGGTTTGAAATTTTATGGATGAGAAAAAGAAGGCAAGTACCTCTCATTTTATAGGAGGTAGGAATCCCATTAGGAGTAGGAATAGAATAATTTAAACCCCGTTTAGATAATACTATCATTTAATTAAATCACATTTTGAATCAGAAAGGAATATCTTTCCAATATATTTAAACTAGATAAATCTTTCTATTAATTTTGAAACTCATAATAAAATTTGATAAAACCAAATACCGATTTATTCATAATAAACTAATTTAAACATAACTTTTCCAAATAATAAAATAATAATATTAAATAATTTCAAAAATAATTTTTAAGTTCGTGTACTTTATACGCAAAAGAATATTTGCCTCAAAACATAATTTTCAAGGCCACCAATTATATTTGTATAATAAAATAAATATCCTTTTTGACAAAGGAAATTATACGAATTTGAAAAAATTCTATTGTGGCACCATTTTTTTAAAAAAATTTAGCAAAATTTATTATTTATCATATATTATTGAAAGCTATATTTCTTAAAAAAAAAATTTCCAAATGTATGTACCTCGCACATATTCGCTCTCGTTGAGCAAATACCAAACGTAACTCGCGCATGACGTACACATACAGGTACGCGAACTTGTACGCAATAAATTTAAAATAATTACCAAATTTATAAAAATAAATTTAAAAAAACTATAGTAAAAATTTAGGGGTTTTACATCCTACCCAACTTAAAAAAATTTTGTCCTCGAAATTTAGGAGTAATTAGGGTAGGTAGGGCGAAGGGGATGGAAAGAGTTTATACGAGATCTTCTTGGGATGAGAATGTAAACAAAATATTCGACGGGGAGAAGAAAAGGCATATAATAGAAAATAAACAATCTTTGAATAATCGGAATTTAGATGAATAGATTCCCGGCATAGTATAGACGATGATCATATGACACCCACCAATCTCAAATTCAATCAACACTATCCTAAATCTTTAAATGTATAACACAAAATAGGTTAATAACTTTCTCGCCAAAATTAAGAGCAAAAGCTCAATACTTGAGTTGTGTTCAATATCGTCATGCTCCTTGATTCGTCACTATCCTTTTATTCTTAATAATTCTTTCAAAAAAAAATTTTGATATCTTCTTGAGATTCATATTCCAATAATCTTAAATTCACTTAAGATACCTTTTTCCTTTTCTTCTTAATTTCATAAAATTTTGAACTCCAAAATTTCACTTTCTTCAAAATATTAAATCCCATATCCCATATTTGAAATTTAATAAGTCCACGAAGTTGAATTCAAAAATCTCTAAAATACTTCTTCTCCAACCTATATATATATATATATATATATATATATATATATATATATATATATATATATATATATATATATATATATATATATATATATATATATTTATATATATATATATATATATATATATATATATATATATATACATATTCTCAAATAAATTTTGTCGTTCATACTTTCCTAAAAAGTAGGTAATAAATCAACTTTTTTTTTTGTAGTCATCCTTAAAGTATCAAAACAAAATATCGCCTTCAATATTTGCTAAATCTCGATGGCTAGTGCATCAATCAAAAGTGTACCCTCCATTGATCATATTTTCATAACGTAATATCATAAAAATTTACTCAATCCTTTATTTGTGTCTTCCTTGGGAATTGGAATCCCATGATCTAGGAAAAATGAAACCTATCTCGACTTCATGTTCATAATCATCTTAGAATTTGATTCTCTATGCATCAAAAATGTAAATGTTTCTTTCTTCAACAATTTGCTATCCTTGAGAACTAATATCATCATAACACTGAAGGCAACGTCAACATTGTCTTTATCAAAATTCGCATCCATAAATTTAATATATAAGTTTGGTTCTTAAACCACCAAGCTTTAGAAAATTCTTCACTCGATATTTAGTTACCAAAAACAAATTTTGAAATTCGAGAAGTCTATTTATCCTTGAGTGCTTCATCAAAACACAATATATCCTTTCTTACTTCATCTATTTGGATTTATCGCACATTTTCATTTATGTCCCATCTATACCTCGTAATCTCGTAATTATCTTAACCAACTGCATTATTTATCCATGTTGTAGGGTTCTCTAATCTAACCTCTACTAACCCGAGAATGTCATGATCAATTTTCTTTCGCATAAGGGAATCATACAAGGAACAATGTTGCATAAACTATAGAGGAATTATAGTGAAATATAATTAAAGCAATTTAATTAGAAGAGAGAAGGGTAAGGGTTGCAATATTGAAGAGCGAAAAGATGTTATGTGTCTAAGTGAATCGAGATAAGACATGAAAATAAATGACAACGCAAGGTTAAGTATTTAAGGGATTTAATAGATCACAATCATATATTAGGTCAAAAAATTTGAGTCGAGGTTGAGTCCATATTGGTACCATGGTAAGGGTTATAGTTAGTCTTTATGACCTGAAAGTCGTAGCATAAAAATAGAGTACAAGGGGACATGTTCTAGTGAGACATGATATACCTACATGAAGGTGAGCTCGTCTAGGGCTTGCATGTGAAATTGGTTGGAAGGAAAAGTCTAGTGTTGTGCTCCAAATATCAAAGTCACGATAGGGAATGCCAAATGATCAAAATAGAAAGTGGGTTTTCATAAGGTACTAATTAATGCAGAAAAAATAAAAGGTTAAAGTACGAAATAAAGATAATTTAGGAAATCTCGTAGATCAAGTTAAGATAAGTTAGAGACACAGTTTCTAGAGAAAAAATAGTCTCATAGATAAGGGTATGGTCAAGGGGATGGTTCTAATCATTTCTAAGTTTCAAACAATTGGATGTCACGAATAAAGATCTAGATTTGAGGGAAGGTCGAGTAAGCCAAAGATATGTTCATCGGTTTGGTCGATGACTAACTATACTCGTGTATACGTATTATCATAATCATAGGTGGTATGGCAATCCAATGTGGAATACTTATATCTCACTAGGGTGACCTTACTTGTTTTTTCGTCCTTCACCAATATATGATCTAATCTAAAATTTCAAGTTCCTCGAAAGTTTCTCAATAAAATTTCCAAGATACTCTGCCAAAAATTCCAATTATCTTAGACTATCAAGTTTAATCAAAATTTAAATCTCTAATCAATCTCGAAATAGTCCTTTTATATCGCAAAATGAACAAACTTTTTTTTACCAAAATTTTAATATCCATAATCAAGGCTTTAAACTCGAAATCTAATAAGTATATAAATCATAGATCATAGGACGCAATTTAAATTTTGAATTTTTCATTCAAAGTTGATTTCATATCTTCCAAAATATTTTAAACAAAACTTTTTACCATCATCTCTTCAAACTCAAAATTAAATAAACTTAAAAATCATACGACTCAATTTAAAACCTCGAGCTCTCTAATAAACCATAATTCATAAACCCTCCATATTCTCTTATAATTTAAAACTCTTTAATAATTTTGAGATAAACTTTTACAATCCAAGCTTGAACTTAACCGTAAATCATGTGTCACAATTTAAAGATGTTTCTCCAATCGGTTTCATATCCCAATAAATCATAAACTATTTCGCAATTTCCAAAAAATTATAAATCATAAATTTGTTCTCTCGATCTAGCTGTCCTCTTGTGTATACCACCTTGTAATAGCAAAATAAAATTCGAACTATCTTTTGGAAGCGGTAATATGCTACTACCCAACTTGGAATTAACTAACCCTTAAGATCATATTTCTAGGAAAATAATTACCTTTATGACTCAAATAAAATCTCAATGCATATTAATTGTCAATGTTACCTTCTAGCCATGTGTTTAACCTATGGACATATACTAGTGTAGTCATCTTACTTAAGCATGAAACTAAGAATTTACAGTAGAAGAAGTCAAGCAAGATGCAAATCAAGGAGGTCGAACGAGAGTTCGGAATTTGAAGTCAAAAAAGGATGTCAAGTAAGTGGATGAGATTCTAGACTCTAATCATATATTGCAGGCCCGTTCGGTACAGTCATGTAACCGAAACGGCAAACTAGATCTGCATGGACCACCACAAAAATATGTCACGCCCCAGTCCCAAAATAGAATGACTAGAACGTAATCATGCAAGCTGTATACATACGAAGTATATGGACCGTCATATGTATGCATAAGCTGTAAAATATAGTAATCAAGGCACTAAATCTCATCCACAAAGATCAATAATGATATAAAAGGTATCATATAATGATAATGACTTGTCTTGATACAATATATTGGGCGGAGACAAATCCACCACCAACAAATAAGAGAAAAATACATGGAAGATGAAATGAGTTTGGCGAGCGAAGCGAAGACGATATAGGTGCAATCATCCTCGAAAAAATAGTGACGATCATGGCCACAGTTAGAACACCTGCGAAAGATAAGAGCACACACCTGGCGAGATAACCAGGTCCTCAGAGGAACGTAACAAGATACAATAAACATGCCATATAAATACTGAATATAAAATATGTCACAATCAAAGAAAGTGACAAGACATCAATAAGGTAACCTAACCATACTTAAGTGAACATGCAGTTGAGAAACAATCCTTCGACGCATGAGACCTGGCTGTAAATAGGATCTGGTATAGTCCCACTTGGGCACCAGTGACCTAAGCGCATGACGTTCAAAAACGATAGTAGCAAACCTGAGGGGCTAATCATACCCGTATCTCCAGCGGAGCTTCCGAATTACAAGGGAAGTGCAATCGAAGCCCATACGTCAGGTATTGTCCTCCCCACCCGATGCTCCTATTTAAGTCTCATCCACGACCATATACCTCTACTAACTGCTAAGTCTCCTAACATGCCTCTGTCAGCAGTTAGCCCTAACGCATGCACATGGGGGATCAGTCCACACGCAAGAACCTCTACATGCCACTCATCTCACACATCCACATGGTACAACTATGTCAAGGTATATAAAATACACTACAACCAGTAGTCTCTTAACTCTATGTCCATATGCAATGAAAGGATAATAACAAAGTACAGCTAATATCACTGAACAGGCAGTAAATCAAGAACTGGAATTAAATGAACAGTGATATGTAATAAAATACAAATCGACAATAAATAGTATACTGGCAAGGTATCTTGCCTGGTGTTACGCCTGATGTGGTGCGATAATCCGACAAGTCTTGACTGTCCAATAGCTATGATCAATGTGCAGAGGTCCAAAGTCGTGAGGAAATAAGAAAGATGATCAGTCGTAATCAAAATAATTGAGGGAATTTGTATGAAGAAATACATATATTATTTCCTAAAAATACGTATAATACTTGAAAACCATGTTTATTAGTAAAAATAATTTATTTTTGACAAATATTTAAAAATGTGGAAAAAATTGATTTAGGCTAAAACTATAAGTTTACCGAAAATAGGATTTCTATGAAGATAACATGTATCTTATTAGTAAAGATAATTTAAACAATTATTGAAATACTCGAAATCATTTATAATTTAGAAAACCTTTTTTTTACTAGTTAAAAATAATTTTTGGAAAAAGTTTGAAGCAAAATGGTTTTGGACTAAAATTCTTCGCGTGTCAAAATAATTTCTTTAGGTAGAAAACTACCTTTGCAAAAATTTAATAACTTCTGTACATATGTATACTTACTGTCTTTATTATATACATTGTTATTAACAAAATAATTGGTAATAAAAACAAACAATTTTAACAGAAAAATATTAATGCTAAAAGAGTATAACAATCAACTCAAAAATAATAATAATAATAATGATAATCAACTTAATAATAACAATAATACTAATAATAATAATAATAATAATAATAATAATAATAATGATAATAATAATAAATAATAATAATACTTATAAGTTATAACAGCAATATATTATAATCCTAATAATAATAATAAATATTATTACTTACAACAGCACATTGTTGTTCTCAAGAAAGAGAAAACAAAGGAGTGGAGAGAGAGAGGGGAATCGGGAGAGATCGAGAGAGGAGAGAGTGTGCTCACCGGCGGACCGTCGGCGGCGAGGCAGCGGCGAGTTGCTTGTGAAGGCGGCGGTAAGGCTAGTCGGCGGGAACGCGGCGTCGTCGGGCGCGCCTGGTGCGGAGGCGGCGGTCGTGAGGGCACGACGGCCGAGGTTTCGTGACGGGGCGGCCGTTCGCGGCGGGGCGTGGAGGATGTGCAGTCGGTCGTCGTGTGTTCGGTCGGCGAGGCCGTGTCTCCGGCCATTGCTGGGGGAGGCCGGGAGCTGCAGCCGAACCCAAGGTCATTGGTGGTCGTGCTTGGCATTGGAGGTGGGTTCCAGTTGGGAGGTGGCTACGGAGGCTTCGAGAAGGCGACGGGATCGCTGTTGGTAGCACAGGAGGAGCACAGGGCGACGCTCGGATTCCCTGGCGGTGAGCCCCCCTTTTTTACTCCCACTCTTTGTCTTCTCGGGTGTTGGTTGTGTCACGGGTTTTGGGGATTTTCGGCATTGGGAGCCGAGGATGGTGGTGGTTTTTCGGTGTGGTGGTGTTGCTTGGCCGGGGAGACGGGGTGGCCGAATTTAGTGGCGATGGTGCTGTTGATGATGGTTGTGACGGAGGCGAAGGTCGCCGGAGTCGGAAAGGCTGGTTGGTGATGGTGGTCGGGGATGCTGGTGGGGCAGCGGTAGAGACGGGGATGGCAATGAGGGATCGATGGTGGTTCTATGGGGTTGTCGTCGTGTCCGGGGTGTCGGACACGACATGGATAGCTGTACTAAAAATTGGAATAAGATTATGGTCACGGACACAATGCACAGCACGTCGAATTGTGGAGTTTGGTTTTGTGAAATTTTATGGATGAGAAAAAGAGGGCAAGTACCTCTCCTTTTATAGGAGGTGGAAATCCCATTAGGAATAGGAATAGAATAATTTAAACCCAGTTTAGATAATACTATCATTTATTTAAATTATATTTTGAATCAGAAAGGAACATCTTTCCAATATATTTAGACAAATCTTTCTATTAATTTCGAAACCCATAATAAAATTTGATAAAACCAAATACCGATTTATTCATAATAAACTAATTTAAACATAACTTTTCCAAATAATAAAATAATAATATTAAATAATTTTGAAAATAATTTTTAAATTCGTGTACTTTATACGCAAAAGAATATTTGCCGCAAAACATAATTTTCAAGGCCACCATTTATATTTGTATAATAAAATAAATATCCTTTTTGACATAGAAAATTATACGAATTTGAAAAAATTCTATTGTGGCGCCATTTTTAAAAAAAATTTAGCAAAATATATTATTTATCATATATTATTGAAAGCTATATTTCTAAAAAAATAATTTCCAAATGTATGTACCTCGCACATATTCGCTCTCGTTGAGCAAATACCAAACGTAACTCGCGCGTGACGTACACATACGGGTACACGAACTTGTACGCAATAAATTTAAAATAATTACCAAATTTATAAAAAATAATTTTAAAAAAAACTATCGTAAAAATTTAAGGATTTTACAGGATGGACCCACATAACCTCCCCTCGTGATGTGGTGAGAGGTACTAGACCAGCAGCCTGGTCTCGAGGAGGTGGAAGGTTAGCGACTTCCATCTTTGCTCTTGGAACAGGTACTACTCCATCTTGAGTCTTTGTCGAAGGAAAGCTGCCGAACTGTACTGACACCATATTGGCTGCCACGGTCACCTCTTCGAAATCAATGGCTAGGGCCTTAGAATCGATGAGATGCTGGATGTATCGCTTCAGTTGGAAGCAGTCTTGCGTAGCATGGTGGACATAGTGATGGTAGTGACAGTACTTAGGGCTCTCTATTTCTGCCGACCGAGGTTTCCATCTTAGTGGGGGGAGCTGAATTCTATCCCCTTGTATGAGCGTGTCCAAGATGGGTTTGACATGGCTGTCCTCGAAGGAAAAAGTTATCTGAGGCCACTGCTTTTCTGTCGGCTTTGGTTCAGGATTCTGGGCTGTGTCGGCCACTATAGCCTGCTTGTCCTTGTTGTCTCGGTTGTTGGATGAATTACCGTCGTTGTTGTTGTTGGCATTAGGGCGTTTACCCTTGTCCTCTCCTTCTGAGATGTGCAACCCCAGTTGGCGGGCTTTCTTCAATTTATCTTCTACGCTAGTGGAGCTGATGATGAAAGTCTTCCAGTCCTTGAATTGACTCTCGCCCATCCAGAGGCTGATTGTGGAAAGCAGTCTCTTTTGGCAGATTTCAATCAAGGAGGAATCAGGGTTGCCTGAGGGCAATTTTATCGCGGTTTGGCGAAATCGCTCAATGTAGTTCCTCGTCAGCTCTTTCTCTCCTTGAACAACGTCCATGAGGGTGGACATTGTCACATCTTGTCCTACCTCGTAGAACCTTTCAAGGAATATGTTTTTAAAGCCAGCGAAGGAATGGATGCAGTTGTCTGGCAAGTTGCGGTACCAGTCGAAGGCGACCCCTTCCAATGCTCCAATGAACAACCGCGTAAGGATGGCATCGTCATAAGGCAGATGGTCGATTGTGACTTCGAAGTAGGTGATGTACCTGCTTGCAAATGTTTTCCCATCATATGGATTGATGTTGAATAGTTTATATCTTGGTGGGAAAGGAACATCTCTCCATGCAGCAGGATACGTTTGTCGTATCCTGAGGTCCTGGCAAGTTTCTCGGGCGTGGAAGATGGCCCGGAGCTCCTGAACCTCTCGTTTTGCTTCCCTGGCTTCGTCTGCAGCGGTAGAAGCCGACATTGTAGGAGGGTTGTCACCCGGGGTTGAGTTTGAGTCCGTATTGGCCGCGGGACCCAAGCTTGTCTGGCCAGGCGTCCTTCCTTGCAGAGTTGGTAGGGCCGCTTTAATTTCGTCCATGGATTTGACCAAGGAATGGAGTATGTCCTCCAGGGTGTCGATGCATTGGCTATCACTGGGACCGTCTTGGCCATTATTTGTCATGAATACCGTCCTCACATGAGGAGAGATGGAAGGAACGGTGGAGGACGCGCCCTCTGAATCATACCCTTGTATTGAGAAATCGTCAGGGTATATGGGAATGTTCTCCTCTGGTTCGGACTCCGAAGGAGTAGTACCCCCAGCTTCAGAGCTTGTCTCGTCTTAAGAATTGTGGACGTCCTCGAAGACGTCGGAACTTGTTACATCCGTTGGAGGAACTGTTTTCCCTGGATTATCTTCTTGGAACACCAGATTATCGTGGATGTTTGGAGGAGTGCTACCCCCGGCTCCAGCGTCTCCCAGAGATGTGGACGACCGCTTGGACGCGAGTTTCTTGGTCATGCCGGCTGAGATTTTGTTTTTGAGTGGGTACCTTGAAAAACTCCTCTAGTGGTGGTTGTGGACAACCGCTTGGATGCGAGTTTCTTGGTCATGCCGGCTGAGATTTTTGAACTGAAGACATTGGTTTTCTTTCCTCTCCTGCTGCCAGGGATCTTCAGAGCAGAATTACAGGAGGCGACGAAGAGCGCCTCGTCTTCTGAGCTTGGGTGTTGCAGTCGTCGAAAGATGGACCGTCGGTCTTCTTGTACTGCCGCATTGTTACAGCAGCAGTTGACAATGACTTGGGTGCAGTGATGTCCAGGGAAGGACTCTCTGCACACCGAGGCTTCTTCTCTTTTTTTGTGCTTGTAAAGGATCACGTCACGCAAATCAGGTACGTCCCGAGCAACTTTTACACCTATTTTGTGGGCCCGAGAAACCCGAGCATCTGAGTGTGTTGGCACCATGTTTGCTCCCTGATTGTTGGGAGACTCTTGGAAACCACTCTGTCCGTTTGTCGCCGGGGGCTGGACTCGAGTGGTTCGGTACAACTTTCCATCGGAGGCCCACATAACAGTGAGCGGAGCGCTCGGACGGTCAGAGGTTGGGACAGCTGACTGAGCTCGCCTAGCCCGCACTGTCCTAGACTTCTTCGCTCTAGCACCCGAGGGTACATAGTAGGAAGAGTCCAAATGGTGCCGCACAGAGTCTGGCACATTTTTTGGGAGCATCTGGAGTCAGAACCGTATGAGAGGCGGTCAAAGACTGAACCCGAGCCGCCTAGAGCAGATGATCTGCGGCTGGGGTTGGTGACCGCATAGGCTGTCTTCATGCGGCTGGAATTTATGGCCGCTTAAGCAGTTTGCATGCGGCTGAAAGTTGTGGCTGCATAAGCCTCCTTCATGCGGCTGGCAGTTGTGGCCGCATGAGCCTTCTTCATGCGGCTAGAAGTATCGACCGCATAAGTCTTCTCCATGCGGCTGGCCTTTGTGGCCGCATGAGTTTTCTCCATGCGGCTGGCATTTACGGCCGCATGATTCTTCATGCGGTTAGCACCTTTATGCGGCTTTCGCACAGAATTCCCCCTTGTTCCTGTAAGTCCTGCATCATAGTGCTTTTCTCTACCAGACTTGGGAACAACAGGGTTCTTTGTGGATTGAAGTGGAGCTGCATGCGAATCTCCGCCGTCCTGGACAGCAGAGAACACTTCGTCTAGAGCTTGGGGAGGAGCAAATGATTTGGGCCTCCACTCCCTGCGAGCCTTCTTCGTGTTGGTTCGCTTCTGGACCGGGCCAGCACTCCCGTCGGAGAGCATTTCTTCAAACGCCTGCTGGTCGAAGCGGACGACCAACATCTGTTGCGTGGATCCGAGCTTGGCGGCGTTCGATTGTGTCACCAACTTTTCAGTCGTAGAGAAGTTAGTCCCCCGCAGAGTCGCCATCGTGTTTGCTATTGATTATAAAAGAACATAACAGTTTTATGGGAGGACTGGACTTTTACTTCACAACACAAACTCGCTCGTACAAAGAAAGCCTAGGGATGAACACCTAGGTATAGCAATCTAAGTATAATTGTTTATTTTTGATTCTGGGGGGTGACGGTAGAGGCTCGGGAGAGTGACGGTAACTCTGTCTTACTCCTTGGACGATCGGACGTCGCTTCGGCTCTGGTGAAGAAATGCTCTTTATGTGGACGGGAGTTGCTCTTTTTCTCTGAGTCTCCGCCGCTCTCTGTGCGCTCTCTGTGTCTCTGCTCACGTTCCAGCCAGGGTTTTGCAAGGGAATGGCACCTTGCTATTTATAGGGCTTTGGGATAAGTAGGGTGTGTATTAATTGCTCCTTAAAGAGTGGGCGGTTAAGGATTTGGTGAAGATTAACCTTGATCTTATTGGTTGAAAATTAATCTGGACCGTCAATATTGATTGTAACAAATCTGGGCAGTTAATGTTGATTGCACCAAATCTGCATGGGCAATTAATGTTGATTACAACAAATCTGCATCGTGATGATTTGTTGATATCAGCAAATCCAAGAAAATAAATCTTGGTCAATCTCTTGCCACGTGCCCCAACTGCCTGTTATGTCAATCTGCCATAAATTTAAGATTTGATCAACTCCTGCCACGTGTCCCAACTGCTGCGAGTCGCATGGAGGACTGTTATAGTTGAGCCGCATGAGTGCGGCCTCGTGTTAGAGCCGCAAAAGGATGGCCTTATCTGAACCGCATGGAAGTCCTTTAATCCGAGCCGCATGAGGGTGGCATCACAACCGAGCCGTATGAGGTGGCCTCACAACCGAGCCGCATGAGGGTGGCCTCACAACCGAGCCGCATGAGGGTGGCCTCACGACCGAGCCGCATGAGGGTGGCCTCACGACCGAGCCGTATGAGGGTGGCCTCACGACCGAGGCGTATGGGGGTGGCCTCATAACCGAGCCGCATGAGGGTGGCCTCACAACCGAGCCGCATGAGGGTGGCCGCATAACCGAGCCGCATGAAGGTCACACAGGCGATCCGCATAAAGAACTTTCTTGGAATTGGTGAACTGTGCCAACTGTCTAAAGATTTTCTTCGTTTTCCTAGGAGCGCACCATTATGTCAGAGTCATCATGGCAGCTTTATGTCAGAGCTGTCAATTCACCTTTATGTCAAAGCTGTCGTGTTACGTCAGAGCATTAAATGAGGCCGCTGCTTGATGGCCAGCTGTAGAGGCGAACTGCATAGGGCCACATGGCATTTACCCGAGCCGCATGGAGCTATTGGGAATTTCTGAGCCGCATGAGGCTCTGAAGGACTTTTGAGCCGCATGAAGCTCTAAAGAACTCTTGAGCCGCATGAAGCTTTAAGAGATTCTTTGAACCGCATGAGACTCCCTCTGTTTTGGGCCGCATAGACTTTTCTGTTCTTTTTCATGCTTCTACAATCGTGTTATTCAAATTTGATTGGTTTGATACATCAAAGATTAGTGGTGGAGAATTGACAAATATGGTCTTGTTAACATCGGTCAAGATTTCAAGGCTACAAATCTTTTGTCCTAGGAAGTCAAGCGCACCAATGTACTTTATAAGCAATGCCAAATAGGTGATTATCAATTAGGATTGGTAGGAACTTTGCAAGTCTAGAGCTATAAATACCTTCGATTTGAAGAGTGAGCCTACCAAGAAGGTGCTTTACTACTTTTAACAAATAGAGTAGATGATGTTGACTTTATAGTATTTGCTTTTAATGTGTCAAATCAAATAGATAAGGTAGAAATATATTCGAACCGACATATTGAGGAAGAAGATAAGAAAGAAGAAGTTTACCCTGAAGAATTATAAGAAGAAAAAAAAGTGGATGGAGATAGGGACGAGGAAAATGATGATTAGTAACTATGCATCATGATATTTTACACTATTGAGGATTTATTTTACTTGTTTTTGCTCATTTGTTATTATTCATGTAATATGTGTATATCTATAAACCCCCTCGAGGTTCCCAAATTTGTAAGTAATTAATATAAATACTTTTAGTATTATAATATCCAATCTAATAAACTAAACAGAAAAATAAAAGAAATGACTTTATAAAATAAAATTCTAAATTCTAAAACCTAATAAGTAAACTTGTCAAAAAATAAATAGATAAGTCCAAATTCAAAACCAGAAATTCTCTCGACTTCTTGCTAAAAAGAATCATAATTCAGAGATTACAATTCTCAAATAAAATGTAAAATCAAAACGAAAATCAATATAAATCCTATCTATTATAATCAAGATTAAAACGAATTTAACTTCTACAAGTCTTTATTTAAAATTCAAAATTCTTGTCGATCTCTTCTGATGAAATTGACAACCCAATCGAAAAGGAATCCATGTCACTAAATATCATCTTCGATTCCCACATCTTTTCGATCGACCACCTTGACCCTTTCTTCAATCATCTCGGTTGCTTGAAACCTCTCCGTAGACCCTTGCCCAACCGTCACCGTCGGCTAACTCGACCGACCGCTATCGAGTTTGAAATTAATCTAAGAAGAGCAGCAGCAGAGCCACGATTGGCCAACAAATTTGGATCTTGCCCGCAACCCCTGACCACAACCAATCTATGAAGAACAACTTGTAATGCCCCGTATCGCAACGGTACATTACGATGAGTCGTTGACTCGAAGATTTGCGTTGACCCGATGAAGTATCGATGCGAATCGATGCAAGAGTTACGTTGGCCCGAAAGAAGCTTTGAGTCGATTCAAATATATGAATCGAAGCAATGTAAGGCATAAGTCCGATTGGAAGAGATATTGATTTTAGGTGACTTTGTGTGCAGGCTACGCTTTTACGATGAATTATAAGAGGTCGACATTTTGCCTTATTCGCAAAGGTGTCCGCAAAACCAAACCTTGCCTTGCAACGGACTGAGGCATGGGCACGATAGGTCGAATCAGTCAAGTAGCTCAACGGAATGGCTAAGTCATGAGAGTTAGTCGTGCAACCAAGTTTTGGAATTAGCCGCTTCAGCTCGATAAAACGACAAGGCGTATCGGCTTAAGGTAGACGGGTTCATGACTCTTCTTCCCTACTCCTTTTTGCCTAATAAAATGTATCCTTGTATGCGTAAGTTGCTATCAAGTTAAAGAGTATGGCTCGAATCGAGTAAAAGTCTTAGTGTGTGTCGAATATTAAGATAGAACATTGAACATTGAACAATTGAGGCGACGTGCATCAAGTGCACGAGTCGCGATAGGATATTAATGCTAGAACATTGAAAGAAAATATCGAGATGTGCATCAAGTGCACGACTCAGAAGAACATTGAACTCTAAGGCATAGAATATGGAAATACGGTATCGAGGCATGCATCGAATATACGACTCGAAGGATATGTGTCAAAGTGTGCGTATGTGCACGAAACTCATCAAAGATGGCTTCGTTGAGAACAAAACAGTTATGGCACGATTGTTGTGACAGAACTGTCGAATGTGGCATGGTGCCTTCGAAATGGTTGAGACCTTCGGGTCGATCGTTGAGAAACATTGAGTCGGGGCATCGTGCCAATGGAATAGAGATAGGCGAACTTCTTTGGTTGTATGAAACTCAGGCACGTATTGCATGGTCAATGGACTTAGATGGATGGCCCATACACGAGCTTGCTTCCTTCGAACGTAGGATCGTCGGGGCGCCGGGACCGTTCGACCGCGAATGGAATTAAGGAGTATTGGTGGTGCACTTCATTCAGATGGGCGCGCCCTCCTATTGATGTGATAAGCAACAATACTAGTAAGTTTGGGATCCTTTGGATATTGGGCTAGTAACCCGTGCCAAAAGCGATCGCCGGCTTACAACTTAAGATACCAGTTATTATGACATGAAACGTCGTGAACTTTTATATACATAGGAACGGTAGGCTAAGACTAGGATTGGGTGCAGGCGCAGAGCCTGCTACCCTTATGCTCATGCTTAAGTTTGATTGGTTAGCTTCATGATTTGTTGTTGGTTATGTGAATCTCTAACGATTGTAGGATAGGTGAAACGAGAGGGAGACATGCACGATCACTATGATTATGTTTATATTATGGTCTAACTGTATCTGTTGTAGGGACACAGTATTGGAAACATTTATGATTCAGTTGCTACCGATAACATGCTTTACTGATTGAACTTTGCCATGAAATTGATCCTAAGACAATAATAGAAAGATCATCAAATAAAGATGCATGCTTCACTAAATTTACTTAGTATTGGATTAGTCTAGTGGGTCTTGATCACTACAGCGAGGACGAAAGTACTAATCCCCTATTAGTTTGCTCGTAGGTTCAGGATATGTTCGGCTCGGGGCGGGGCTTGGCTTGGTCCGCCAAAGCATGGAGTCCTTAGCGTTTCGAGACGAGCTACCTCATTGGCGTTCGGACTTACAACATGGAGATGTTTAGCCGAAGACTACTTGTTGGCTATAAAGAGGCATAATGTATGGAACAATGTAATCATTTGTGAGCTAGAGAGATCATGAGAGTTGTAGCCTATTGGCATTTTAGTTGGGATATTCAAAGCCCTTGTAATCTTCAGTTTATTTATTAATAAAAGAGATTCATATTGTATACTTTGTTTCCTTCCGCTGCTTATGCTATCAATTTGAGATAAACTTATGTGAACCTGTTATTTCGCCTTGCTCGAACGCAACTCCAGGCTCGTGCGGCATCACGCCCCAGCGAGGACGATGATTCGGGTGAAATATAGCGAGGATGAGCGATTTCCCGAGTCAGTGTGTGACAAGTTGGTATCAAAGCAGTTCCGTCCTTTGGACCGTGAACGAATCTCTTTGACCATCAGTTGCTTCGCTAACGAAATCAGTTGACTCTAGGTTGTTTTTGCAATCGCATGGCTCATAGATCTACTCGATGCTACAATGGATGTTCCATACAATAATTTGTATTATATTGCGTGCGTCTGCCACAAGTATGTCGGGACTATCATGCTATCTCCGAGTGTCATCGTAGAATGTTGGTTGCATGAAGTACAACGAGTTATAAAATGTTGGTTTGTCACGACCCGCACCCAGAATAGGGGCACGAGAAGTGGGTACGTCTAGCCTACGCCGCAGTATCGGTGGTAGAATGTTGTCCTACGTCATATACATCTAACACAGTAAAAGGTACCTGTACAATATATACTCTCCAATCGGAGGACAATACAGAAAGTATAGCTCAATCACAAATCTAAGGTAGGAAGGTACGATATGATAGATAAGAAATCACAAGAGAAATACAAACAGAGGAAAGAAGTCTAAGTGTCTATACGACACAACATCTCAATATCAAGAAATATAATACAACTCAGAATGTCAATACAAAACCAAATGAAAAGACAAGCCTAGCTAAGCTAATCTAAACAGAAGGGGTGGTATCCTCAGCCAGAGCTGGATCCTCCTGAGAGTCCATCTCGCAACTGTCATCTAAGCCTGCTCCATAATAGGTAGGGCAGAACTTCTCGGTGTTATCTGTAATATTTTTAACAGGTCCAGTCGAGACAGAAACGAGCACATAATCTCAAACAGTTCATATCATGGCAGGAAATATAAAGCATGCAATAGAGTAAGATACATAAAATGCTATAAAAATGTACGTGAAAAGTAAGAGAGGTATCTGTAACTGGAAATATCTACTATAAGTAAAGAACTGTAAGTGACTAGTGATTTAGAGCACAAGATGGTCATATAAATGGCTTGAATTTGCACATGAATAAGCTACAGAGTTGTACATGAATACCTACTTTGGAATTGATCACATAACCACTTCTACTCTCCCGTACCCCAATTAATACACAAGGATCTAGACGAGTTATGTTATTGTACATGATTTCACATGAAGCTCAATAAATGAGTACACATAAATAGTTATACATAAAGGCTCTGTGAACATGAGAGTACATGAATCGCATGAGTATACATGAATGGTGGAAGCATGGGAATACATGATGTAAGTGAAAAGCATATGATCATGATGTATCCGATGCTCCCGAGGGGATAACATCTCATGAAAAGGTCCATATAGTACCAATCCGTGATAACAACGTGACAGCATCAAGTAAAGTAATCTAGAGCAAGAATATAAATCCCAGCAAATATGAAACGATCAGAGAACGTACTCGCCTGATATCCTGAATGTCCGATGAGAATAGATGTCCAAATCAGAGTAACTGAGTCCTATTTAGAGCAACACAGGTCACAATGAATCCACAATGGTAAAAATAAAGTTTATAATATATTGTATATGATTCTAGGTCAATCTAGGCCAAACTCAACTCTTGGTCAATTCTGGTCAACTATACAGTCAAACTAGGTCAACTATAGTCAACTGTGGTCAAACTATCTAGGGTTTGGTCAACAATGGTCAACTAGTCTAGGTTAGTCAATTCTAGGTCATTCTGGGTCAAAGTCAACCCTTGGTCAACTCTGGTCAACCATTCTGGTTAAACTAGGTCAACCCTAAGTCAAATAGTCCATTATTCCATACTTTGGTCAAACTCAAGTTATCTAGTCATTTTAAGTCCATTTGAGTTAAGTTTAGATCAAGTTTGACCCAAAGTTGACTTTTTTCAACTTAGTCAACTTGCTAGTCAACTTTGCCAAGTTAGGCCTATTGGATCATTCCTAAACTGATTCACTAATCCATAGGCTATACCTATAACACTACCAATATATATATACTTTTTTTTTTACATAGAGAGAGAGAGGGAAGGGGCAAATAGCTATATGTGAGTGTGTGTGTGTGTGTGTGTGTGTGTGTGTGTGTGTGTGTGTGTGTGTGTGTGTGTGTGTGTGTGTGTGTGATATACTGTTATCAGGTTCATGGGTGTAGTGTAACTGTACAAAGTATATGAGTGTGTGCTATGTGACAGTTTTAAACCTTAACACAATCTCAAATATCAATTTAAAACCCAAAAACAAATCCCTAACATTCTCATATTTTAATTTACTATTAACATGAATTTAACATACACAAAATATAATTTACCTATATTTTCCATTTCCACATAGCACTAAAACCTAATTATCAGTTTATGAAATCTCAGTTTCAAATGAACAGTTAATATACAAAGGAAACATATATACATATATGTACATTCTATGATACATCCAAATATACACGTATATAATTACTTAAAATTGGGAAAAATTGTGTACAGAGTTGTCACACACATTTGCACGTGTCAGAGGGTGTCTACGAGTCCAGAAAATTGGACACGAGGTGTCCAAAATACTCAAACTGTTGAGTATCAGAAAACTGTACAGTGCAGTGTGGTGGGGATGTGTCAGGTAGGTTTGGACATGATACATGGCACTAGAGGCCACGTGCTCGTGTCCATGTGTAGCTAGGGTGTTGGTCTTCGTGGTCGACACCTCACTTGGTGTCCACGACATGTCCACGAGGGACACGAGACGCGTATCAGTCGGAGAAATTCGACTGTACAGTCAGTACAAAATGCGTACACACTCGATATCATGTTCGACACGAATCCATTTGACACGAAACTTGGGGGCTGACTTGTCAGTTACGGCCCCCACCTCCATGCCAAATGGCAAGTATCTACGTGTCCTACACGAGGAGAAATCATGCATGAGTATCAGGACACGCGTGCGACAGTGTCGTACTGCGGTTCGTGTCCAATTTTGGACACGAATCTGACACAAAAATGTGCTCAGTGCAAAGGGGAATCAAAACACACATATAGGGCTACTGATTTATGGAATTTGTTTTGAAAAATAAGAAAAAACAGTTTATAGAGGCATTTCATCGAACACGTGTTTTAATACACCAACACGCGTCTGATACGCCTACCAAACTGATACGAAATCCTACCAAACTACATCTACAGGTCCGAGACACCTAGATGGATGTATTTATGAAGAGAAAATAGAAATTTAAAGGGGTTTAGGGCTATTTACCTATTGGGAGTTAGATCTCAATGAAAAGCCCTAAGGAAGATGTCCTTCTCCAATAGCTGTGGGCTAATGTGCTCCAAATCCTTGCTAACTAGCCTCTTATAGCCTCTATAGCAGCAATAGATCTCAATGCAAGAGACTAGGCTCAATTTGGGGGAAAATGGAGAAATGAGGATGATTTGGAGAAGAACACAAATTAGGGTTTGATGTAGGAATGAAAAGAGGCAAGATTGATGAAGTGTTGTGTTATATAGGGGGTATTCCTTGATGTAGCCGGCCACAATATCTAGGCTAGGGTTTGGGAGGGGTAGATATTTGCTAATGGTTAGGCTTTAGCAATTTAAATCTAGCTTTCTAAGGAAAGGCCCATAGGAATTAGGCTCAAGCTAAATATCTTAACAAATATCTTAATAAAGGTAATATCTAGATATTTCTAATCTTGGCACTTAGCTTAGAACATTCTATTGTAATATCTAGTCTCATGATCATATCTAGATTTGGTTAAATTCTATGTTAAGGCTTAGTTAATTAATTAGCACATTTTTAATTAATAAATTTCAATTCCACAAAAGTTATAATTGACCAAAATGCCCTTAGGCGAAAAATATGGTAGAGACATGGTTGCCCGAAGAGCACAAGTTGCGAGTCGTTGGTTGCACGAAGTGCAACGAATATAGGGATATTGGTTGCACGAAGTACAATGAGATACGTATTGTTGGCCGCAGGAAGTGCGAAGAGTTACATGTTGTTGGTTGCACGACGTGCAACAAGTCGTGAGTCGTTCGTTGCATTAGTGCAACGAGTCGATATAAGAGGCGATACATGTTATGTGGCTATGCAAATGGATAGCGATATGTTGAACGATTTGAGTAATGACCTTGAGTACCAGGAATGAGTTGTTGCACGAGTTGCAACGAATAGGATTAAGGAATCGTAGAGCGATATGAACGAGTCGAGTTGTTCGTTAGTCAAACTTTAGTGGACGAACTTAAAAGTTGGCCGAGTTGAATCAAGTTTCGAAGTAGACGAACATGTATGTTGGCCGAATGTCGTATTGAGCCTTGAGTTAGCGAATATTGCGTTGTGATCGATATGATCGCCAAGGCACGGTTAGCTTGAATGAATGTCAAACTTGAGCGAATGATAGTGCACGTTGGCCAAGTTGTTGTACCAACTCGAGTAAGTGAACGCTAGAGCTGGGATCAGAAAAGATCGCCACAGGATAGTTAATTTGAAATAGATGTCGAACCTATGCAGAGTGTAATGCCAAGTAGGACTCAATTTCGAGTGGTATATACAATACCACTTGTGCGATCAGTGCAACGAAGCATTGTATCGATAACGATATGCTCGATTTCTGAGTGGTATATGCAATACCACTAAGCAATAGCTATGTCAAGCCGCTTGGTGATTTGCAATTGATTGTGTCAAGACGATTGTGTCGATTATGATAAGTTTGTCCTCAACGGACTGAATAGTGCCAAGACTCGAGTGGGAATGACTCGATAGAAGTCGATGCAAGTATGTTTTGATAAATTGAGTTGAACGATTAGGCGCGAACTCATATCATTGGATGATGAGTCGAACGAGAATTCGTTGAGTGTAAACCGAATGATAGGCTGAGAATAGCAAAGGATTTTTGCATTAAAAAAATAATTGACTCGGTCAAATTTGAGTTGAGCTAATGCGAGGACTTGGTCCGAACGAGTTGAGTAGGTACGAAGAAATCGTGCGAACGGACTTGAGTTAGCATAAAAGAGTCGGTAGCATAATTTGGGAGTACGATTTGGGAATACAAGAATGGATATATAGGAATTGGAAATTATGTCGCTCAATGATGATAGTTAGCTACAATAAGAGGGATCTTGATGCGTGTGAAACGTGATTTGTATTCGATTTCGGATAATGATAGTGATTGCAATGAATTGGAGTTTACGAGAAAGGAGGATGTTCAGGTTATGCACATCGACGATGGTATTGAGGCGTATCAAAAATAATATACGATAACTTGGGAATATCTGATCGAATGAACAAAAATTCTGTTGAACATTGTTGTCGGATGAATAAGATGCAAAGTTAAGTTGATGTCAGTTCGGATGATAACGGAGGAATGCTTCAAAGAATCTGGGAATAGATGGATATATTACTTGGATGAAAACGAAAGTGTCTTGATTGCTTCGTTGATAACCACAACGTTGATGTTATTGTCTTGTACGGGCGCAACTCCAGTCTCGCACATGCGTCACGTCGGATTAGGGTGATCATTCCGCGTGAGCGCTGGTATGACGATTCATGCCCAGCAGGGATGGTCGAACTTGCAAGGTATAGCAAATTGGATTTTGACTTGTGGTTTGATGAGAAGGTGTATTCGAAGATTATTGCGATGAGCATAGAGCGTGTTGGATATTGACCGCGAGTAGATAGACTCGTACCCGAGGCGAACGAATATGGCTCGGTTAGCGATATTGTTAACGATAGTGCATGAATGATTCGAGTAGTAACGGTGCATTAGTTGCACGGGTAGGCAGAGAAATTTTGGATTGATAAATTATGTCGGAGTGGGTAAAGTCCTATAGGAATTGTCGAGAATATTGATTTGGCTCCTAAATAGGATATAGCATGATTTGTAGTAACTGTCTCTCGTTGATGATCTTCAATTATTGAACATAGCTTCGGGGCAGCTGACCCTAGAAGACTTGACCGTCAAATCAAAGTAAATGTCGGAGACTGTAGGACGACCCTAGTGAAGTCGCATAAGAAATTACGTCGAGGATAAATGATGATGTACTACATGTTGAGGCTAAGTCTAGGCGATCGGATATGTGTTGCGAGATTTGATGGAACAGCCTTGGGCTAGATTGATAGAGATATACTTTGATCAGCGATTGAATAATTATTCAAATGGTTTGAGTATTCAAATGGTTTGCTAGTCTCGGATAGATATTGATAAATGTACTTAGCATATCGATACGGATAGGCAATTACGAGAATCATGTCGTGTACGAAGCGAGAATAAGGAAACGACCCTAGGATTGAGTAAAAGATCGGATTCGGTAACGATAAGGCTACGTGCGTTGGACGCACGATCGAGATTAGTGAGACGAATAAGTCAGAATTGGATTGAGAAACTCGGTCGAGAATCGGAGATGAACGTATCATAAGAGATCTTAGGTTGGAAAGATTATTGCCTTTGAGCATCGTAGACTCAAGTTGACCTATTGTGTCGGAAAGGATTAAGCATAATGCCTGGATTAGTTGCCTAGCAGGGGCAGCCCCAGATGCGATACGTAGATAGTTTTGAGAACATAAAAATTTGTGAGTTGCGAAACTATATGCTCGAGATGAGACTTGGGCATGTTGAACTTAGTTCATGGCATTGAGACAAGACCTCAGAATTTGTTACGATCGGATGCACGATGGCTTGACGCGACGCATAGAATTGATAATCCATACAAAACTTACAAGTATGATATGCAATTATTTTGAATCGTATCATGTGCCGTAACTTTTGTTGGATGATCACGCACGCACTGAATAGGAATATGCGATAGAATTACGAGAACAAACACTAGAGACCAAGTCCGATCGAGAGTACGAGATGACAAATAATTGAGGATAAGAAGTTACCTATTAGCTTTGTCCCGATATCCTACAACTGAGCTTGGCTGAAGTGCATATATTGGTGGGACACCTAAAATATGTATATGATCCAAACTAAGTTGTATGATTTAGATGATAGTAGCACATAATCGTAAGACATCTAGAGGAACACTTGGATTGAGTGTTGGTTTCGGTTCGAGGATGAATCTTTTTTTGAGTGGTATATTATGTAATGCCCCGTACCGTAACAGTGCTACGATGAATCGTTGACTCGAAGAGTTACGTTAACTCGATGAAGTATCGATACGAATCAATGCAAGAGTTACGTTGGCCCGAAAGAAGCTTTGAGTCGATTCGAATATATAAATCGAAGCGATGCAAGGGATAAGTCCGATTCGAAGAGATATTGATTTTAGTTGACTCCGTGTACAGGCTACACTTTTACGCTGAATTATAAGAGGTTGACATTTTGTCTTATTCGCAAAGGTGTTCGCAAAGCCAAACCTTGCCTTGCAACAAACTGAGACATGGGCACGGTAGGTCGAATCAGTCAAGTAGCTCAATGGAATGGCTAAGTCGAAAGAGTTAGCCGTGCAACCAAGTTATAGAATCGAGCCACATCAGCTCGACGAAATGACAAGGCATATCGGCTTAAGGTGGGCGGGTTCATGACTCTTATCCCCTACTCCTTCATGCCTAATAAAATATATCCTTGTATGTGTAAGTTGCTATCAAGTTAAAGAGTATGGCTCAAATCGTGTAAAAGTCTTAGTGTATGTTGAACATTAAGATAGAACATTGAACATTGAATAATTGAGGCGACGTGCATCAAGTGCACCAGTCGCGATAGGATATTGATGCTAGAACATTGAAAGACAATATCGAGATGTGCATCAATTGCACGACTCGGAAGAACGTTGAACTCTAAGGCATAGAATATAAAAATACGGTATCGAGACATTTATCGAATACACGACTCAAAGGAAAGAGAATATATGTGTCAAAGTGTACGTATGTGCACGGGACTCATCGAAGATAGCTTTGTGGCGAACAGAACAGTTGTGGCACGAATGTTGTATGAAATAGAGATAGGTGAACTTGTTTGGTTGAAACCTTCGGGTCAATCATTGAGGAACATTGAGTCGGGGGCATCGTGCCAATGGAATAGAGATAGGCAAACTTGTTTGGTTGTATGAAACTCAGCCGCTTATTGCATGGTCAATGGACTTGGATGGATCGCCCGTGCACGGGTGTGCTTCCCTCGAACGTAGGATCGTCAGGGCGTCGGGATCGTTCGATCACGGAGGGAATTAAGGAGTATTGGTGGTGCACTTCATTCAGACGGGTTGCACCCTCCTATTGATGTGATAAGCAACAATACTAGTAAGTTTAGGATCCTTTGGATATTGGGCTAGCAACCCATGCCAAAGCGATTGTCGGCTTATAACTTAAGATATCAGTCCATTACAGCGTGTAACGTCATGACCTTTCATATAGACAGGACCGGCAGGCTGAGCCTATGATTGGGTACAGGCATAGAGCCTGCTACCCTTATGCTTATGCTTAAGTTTGATTGGTTGTCTTCGTGATTTGTTGTTGGTTATATAAATCTCTAACAATTGCAGGCTAGGCGAAACGAGAGGAAGACATGCACGATCACTATGATTATATTCATATTATGTCTAACTGTATCTGTTGCAGGAACACGGTATTGGACACATTTATGATTCAGTTGCTACCGATAATATGCTTTACTCATTTAACTTTGCCATGAAATTGATCCTAAGTTAATAATAGAAATATCACCAAATAAAGATGCATGCTTCACTAAATTTACTTTGTGTTGGATTAGTCGAGTGGGTCTTGATCAGTATAGCGAGGATGAAAGTAATAATCCCCTACTAGTTTGCTCGCAGGATCAGGATATGTTCGGCTCGGGGCGGGGCTTGGACGCGCCGAGGCATGGAGTCCTTAGCGTTTCGAGACGAGCTACCGCATTGGCGTTCAGACTTGCAACATGGAGATGTTCGGCCGAAGACTACTTGTTAGCTATAAAGAGGCATAATGTATGGAACAATATAATCCTTTGTGAGCTAGAGAGATCATGAGCGTTGTAGTCTATTGGCATTTCAGTTGGGCTATTCAAAGCCATTGTAATCTTCAGTTCATTTATTAATAAAAGAGATTCTTATTGTATACTTTGTTTTCTTCCGCTGCTTATGCTATCAATTTGAGATAAACTTACGTGAACATGTTATCTTGCCTTGCATGAGCGCAACTCCAGGCTCGTGCGATATCACGCCCCAGCGAGTATGATGATTCGGATGAAATCTAGCAAAGACAAACGATTTCCCGGGTCGGGACGTGACACAACTCTAGCTCGTCCATGACCGACCCCGACTGCCCACAACCACCCACTACCGCCACCAATCCAGGATGACAAAGCAACTGCTTTGTTCCCACACAAAACAACCCATATTCACATCATCTCGGAAATTCATGATACGTGTCACATGCTCAGCATATCGAAATATACATTTTGATATCCCCAACGTTCATGAATTGACGAATCAGAGAAGTGTCGACCGTGTACAACAAATTTATTATATATCCATAATAAATTACCAATTTTTCTGTACCAATACGCGACCAATACTTCTTGCACAATCAGAACGAGACTTGCAGCATATAACTTGTTCTATGGTGGAAGTTTTGTACAGTTCCTTGACCGTCGATCATATCATTGTTTTAAGGGGCCCCGCGATCCGACACAAGTCAGTGCAATTGTAATTTGCTCATTTTAAGGAAAGTTACAACTTGATTAGGATTCTTAATACGTTTGAATAATTTTCAGACTCAAAAGTTCTCTACCACTCATCCAAACCTTTGTTTTCACTTAGGAAAGATTATCTCCAGATTATAATCAATATCATTTGAACTCGTATGCCTTTTTTTCTTCTTCATAAATTGATTATCTTGGACTATATGATGATGTAAATTGAGAAGTCACGTCTCTCATTACTCCCGATTTTAGTAGTTCGATATCGACCTAGTCATACCTCACTAGTGATTAGTATTCGATCATCTAGACGATGTTGAGAGTCATACCCTCTCTACTTTTTGTTGTTTTTGTTTTTTTTAACATGTGGGCGGCGCCACGGAGCAATAGGTGGAGGGACAGGGGATGGACAGTATAACCTGGACAGCAGATCCAGTATGAACACTGTTGCTGCCAAATTTTCTTTTGTGACACAAAGGACAAACAGGAGCCATCCACACTGTATGATGATGGTGCAAAAGAGAAGAAGGTAGGTTATAAGAGTCTTGTAACGTACACTCCAAAAGAAGAACCAAAGCAAAATAAGAAAGAAAAAAAGGCTCAATTGCTTTCGTGGTACCCCAAGTTATACCTAATTAACAAAACGGTACCTAATTTATTATTGCTTACTTAGTAGTAACACAACTTCTAATTAAGGTGTTTCACGGTCCCTGTTGCCAATTTCCGTCAATTGGCTAACGGAAATAGGCTCAATTACTTCGGTGGTACTCCAAGTTATACCCTATTAACTCCATATTATAATTAATATTAATTTATAATTAATATACCATATTAATTTATTATACCATAAAATTAATATACCATATTATAATAATTAATTTTATATACCATATTATAATAATTATTATAATTAATATATAAATTAATATTAATATTAATTATTATATTTTCAAGTTAATATTAATATTAATATTAAGTATTAATATTAATATTAATATTAATTTATAATATGGTATATTATTATGATATGGTATATTAATTATTATAATATGGTATATTAATTAATTTATTTATATATTAATTATCCAAGTTATACCATATTAATTTATATTAATTCCAAGTTATAATTAATAATTAATATTAATATTATAATTAATATTAATATACCATATTATAATTAATTTAAGTTATAATTAAATTATAATTTAATTAATTAATTATAATATGGCATATTTTTATTATAATTTAATTAATTATTAAATTAATTTATAAATATACCATATTATAATTTAATTAATTAATTATAATATGGTATATTTTCCTCGTTATAATTTAATTAATTATTAAATTAATATACCATATTATACCCTATTAGTTATAACTTAAAAAATATTCCCCAAATTTTACAACAGTGCACATAATATAAATTAATATTAATTTGAAATTAATTATAAAAAAATTAATTTAATAATCAATTATTATAATTAATTTATATTACTTTTATAATTAATTTTTTTTGTAATTAATTATTATACCATATTAATATGGTATATTTAAATTAATTATTATAAATTAATATTACAAAAAAATTGTTTAAAATTATTATAAGTTATTTCCTCTACACGTATTATAAATTATTATAAATTAATTATTACAAAAAATTAGGTACTTTATTGTTAATAGGGTATAACTTGGAGTACCACCGAAGTAATTGAGCCTATTTCCGTTAGCCAATTGACGGAAATTGGCAATAGGGACCGTGAAACACCTTAATTAGAAGTTGTGTTACTACTAAGTAAGCAATAATAAATTAGGTACCGTTTTGTTAATTAGGTATAACTTGGGGTACCACGAAAGCAATTGAGCCAGAAAAAAAGAGAACACATAAAACTCAAAGCAATGACACCACCAATATCTACATTGTGTGCCCTGCCAAAGCCAAAGTCATCTCTACCTTTATCTTCCCATGCCAATACAATGACATGATGACATGATGCCTGAAATACACAAGGCAAGGGTCTATCTCATTAACCACTTAGCTTGATTTATACTCAGAATACTCAATATTCTCCACCACCACTTGGGTGGATGCTACCATTTCTTTTCTTGTCTACCATGACCACAAAATTTTTGTTTGCTTGTTTAGATCTTCCTATAACTAACAAATTCGAATCTAAGTAGACCTCAACTATGTTGTAAACGAAATCAAAGCATACTGATATTAGGTATCTGAATCTTGTTGTAAATCTCTCTGTATATTCATATAATCAAGGAAAACATTTATTCTTGTATTCCTTAATCAGATTTAAAATAATATTCAATTACACCATATCGGTTGTTTTGATTTTGCTTACAACACAATTCAAATCTAGTAAAACTACAATCAGTTCGGCACAAGAAAAATCGTATGTGGCTCATCTGTCAGCTAGAGAATGTACAAGACATTGAAGAAAAATATTGTTCTATGATCAAATTCAAAATTCCTTGGGAGAAAAAGGCATCTATCTATGGCTTGTTTGTAAGATAAGAGTAGCCACAGTGGAAACTCTCCAAATACATACTCCAAATTATTGAAAATTATATAAATTATTACTTTTAGAGTGTTTCTTTGATATTGGCACACACTTCAAACAAATATTCCAAATTAATCTCCTCTTTTTTCTCCCTCTTTTTTTCTTTTTATTTTCCTTTCCTGCTTGATAAGATCTTTTCCTTCTCTTTTTTTCTCTTTATTTTTCTTTCCTGTTTAGTAAGAACGGTTAATTTTGGTGGGTCCATGAATTATATAGAGAAGATAGAGCATGCTCTAAATCTGGAGCATCTCTTAGCTTTTTAATAATTTTTAAGTTTGGACAAGTGCTCATTGTAGCTTTCAAATGCTACAAAATTTGAATAAAATTAAAATATAGAACTTAAAATTGCGGATGTTATAAAAGCATCCACAGTGGGAGAGATTTCAAGTGCTACATTTTGACTTTATTTAAATTTTATAGCACTTGAAGACTATAGTGGACACTATTTTATACTTGAAAATTCCTAGAAAGCTAAAAGACACTCCCGATTTTGAGCGTGTCTTAGAGCAACCAAGTGGGAGGAATTTCAAGCGCTTTATTTTAATTTTAGTTAAATTTTATAGCACTTGAAGGCTGCAATGGACACTTGTGCATACTTGAAAATGGCTAGAAAACTAAATGACACTATAGATTTGGAGCGTGCTCTAGCTCCGCTACATTAATTTCTTGGCCCACAAGATTAACCGTTATTACCAAAATGGGAAGGAAAATAAAGAGGAAAAAAAGGGAGGAAAAAATATTACCAAACATGGAAGAAAAATAAAAAGAAAAAAAAAGAAAAAGAATATTAATTTGGATTATTTTTTTGGAGTGTACCATTGCATGACAATATTAAAGAGACACTTCAAAAGTAACAATGGATATAATTTTTAATAATTTGGAGTATGTGTTTGGAGTGTATCCATTGTGGATGCTCTTAGCTCATCTATATTAATTTATAAGCCCACCAAATAAATCGTTCTTATCGAGCATGGAAAAAAAAAATAAAAAGAAAAAAAATAGGGAGAAAAAATCTTACCAAATATAGAAGAAAAATAAAGAGAAAAAAGAAAAAGTATGTTAATTTAGAATATTTATTTGGAGTATATTATTGTGTGTCAATATTAAAAAAATACTTTAAAAATAATAATTTATATAATTTTTTAATAATTTAAAATATGCGTTTGGAGGATGCTCTAATCATTACACATTTATCATTAAAGAAGTGTATTGAAGAGGGGCAGGTTTGAACGGTTCCTTGATGGTGCCAAGTGTCCAGAGGCCATTGAGCACACCTGCTGCAGCAGATGTCCTAATCCATGAGTCTCCAAAATGGGTGTCCTACTAATCAATGGTGTCAGGGCACGGGAGGATATAGACGTCACTCTCATGCACCCTCAGCTTTGCAACGATGCCGAATGCCATGTTTCATCACTGATGGCTGCATTGCTCTCATATAGAACACAAATAAAAATTCTTACTTGACAAGAGCTACGGCATAGTCAGAATTTTTGTCTAGAGGACACGGCAGTTACTATTAAAAATTTTATAATAATATATTTATAGTATCAAAAATATTATATATTTGTTGTAACTTTTTTATTTAAAAAATTTCAAGTTTTTCTTTTTAGTTTCACGTTAACTAGGAATTCTCATATTCGTTTGTATATTAGTTTCTATCACTTACTCACTTGTGACTTGTTGTGAACTAATCTTTTGGGCAACACGTGCGTGTGTCACCGCCGTCCGCCCTGGTTCGGCGTACGTAATGTGTACGCGCCCACATCTCCATCAATGTTCCCATTTTAAAGTACCAAATGTGTTCTCGGAAAAAAAAAAGGTCTCCACCGAACAAATTCGAAAAAATTACCATTCATAATGACATCTTTTTTTTTATAAGTGAGTTTGGAAGCATTCACATTATATATACTAGTAAATGCATGTGTTTCGAACGTATAATAACTGATAATAAGAATAGTATCCAACTATAATCAAATATCTCTTCGAACTCATGTGGTTAAGGAGTGAGAAATTTTTCTTGTTTGGTTGAGTTCGATTTTCCATGTTGACAAATTTAAACTTTTTTCAACAATTTTTACAAAATTTATTTTTTTAAAAATAGAATGGACTGTGATATAATGACGGCTTAGACGGCTCACTTTAGAGTCGTTTTGAAGCCTCATTATATAGTGTAAGATAAAAGTGTGATAAAAAATATTATATATATAAAAGATGGTGATAAATTGTTCAGTGTTGTCAATATAGAAATACATCTCATGAACATTGTCACGACCCGCACCCTAAGTAAGGGTACGAGAACGTGGGCCACGTCCAGCCTACGCCGCAGAATCGACGGTAGAATGCTGTATAGGTCGTCTATAACATACAACATCTAGATACAATATAAAGGTACCTGTCATCTCCGCACGGAGGTATATAATGTCACAACTCAATCACAAGACATCTAAGTAAGATAGCACGAAATATGAAAGATATGTTAGAAGAAAAATAACAGAAATATATGCAAGATCCCACACAAGTTTAGTGTTAAAAACATAACAGAAATCCCAAATAATTTATATACTACAAGTCTCAAGTACTAGCTGGATCGCAGTCCAGTCAAGCCTAACTAGTTTAAGTCTAAGGAGGCGGTGCGTCCTCAATGGACACCGGCTCCACATGGATGTCCATGTAGTACTCACCGTCTATGCCAAATCCATAGAAGGTCGAGCAGTCAGCATCTATATCATCTGTAAACATCAACGGGGTTATCCTGTCAGGATATGAGCAAGTACAAACGCTAACAACAGTTTCATATGAATTGACAAATTCTATAAGAGACAATTATAATGAAATACAAGATGAAATATCAATACTGGAATATAAACAGGATGTGTAAAACTGGATATCATATCAGGATATAAAATACTGGAATGTAGAACAATACAGGAATATCTGATATATAATATAAATATAAACGATGCCTTGAAATATTAGTACGTTATGTGATCGGCTTGGGTCAAGATCAGGCTGTTCCATTTGACCGGCTATGCACAAGAACAAGCACAGGTAAACCTGGAGATCATGCCGGCCAAAATAGAAAGCTATGAACAAGTAGTATCAGGTCAGGCTACACCCTACGTGTGGTGAGGGTGGAGCTATGCACAAGTAGTAACAGAAATACAAGAGGGGTATTGATCACATAACCACTAATAACACCCCATCCCCGAGTAGTATAATGGATCCGTACATGACAAGTCATGACACAGGATTCAAAAGCAGGGGGCCAGTCCACTCCCAAATCGGTGTCTATACAAGTACAGGAAACAAGATCGACAATGTACTAATATACCAAGAAAGTCCAGAAATAACATCTTATGACAGATCCGACGTATACTAGTCCGTGTACCATCGTCAGAAATCAAGTAAAATACTACAACTGAATCGAATATATCAGATATCAAGACAATAAAAACTATCAGAGAATGTACTCGCCTGTGGTCCTGAGCTGTCAATGAGAATCAATGCTCAGAGTGGTGTCACAGACCTAAAGATGAGATATACATGAGTTAATTAGGGTTTAACAGTGTTAGACATGATTTTTAGTGTATACTATGCAAATCTAGGTCAAACTCAGTCACGCCAGGTCAAACTAAGTCACACCAAGTCAAACTAAGTCAAACTAAATCATACTAGGTCATACTAGGCCAAATAAAGTTAAACAAGGTCATACTAAGTCAAATAAAGTCAAACTAGGTCAAGGTAAGTTAAACAATGTCAAACAAGGTCAAACAATGTCAATCTAGATCATATTAGGTCAAGGGTTGACCCACAGTTAACTTTTGGTCAACTGGTCAACTCTGGTCAACTTCTAATCCAATCAACGTCAAACTGGCTAATGGCTGACTCACAGTTGACTTTTGGTCAACTGGTCAACTCTGGTCAACTCCTAGTCCAATCTAGGTCCAATATTGAATTATAGTTGACTTTGAGTCAAAACAGTCAACCTTAGTCAAACAGGATAAAATCTAAGTCAAGTATCCTATTCCTAACCTTTACCTACCAAGATAACTCACTTCTAACCATTACCTACCAAGATAACCCACTTCTAGCTATTACCTACCAAGATAACCCACTTCTAACCATTACCTACCCAGATAACCCACTTCTAACCATTACCTACCAAGATAACCGACTTCTAACCATTACCTACCAAGATAACCCACTTTTAACCATTACCTACCAAGATAACCCAAGTCTAACCATTACCTACCAAGATAATCCACTTCTAACCATTACCTACCAAGATAACCCAAGTCTAACCATTACCTACCAAGATAACCCACTTCTAACCATTATCTACCAAGATAACTCAAGTCTAACCATTACCTACCAAGATAACCCAATACCTTAGATACTAGGTAATACCCTTACCTTAGTAATATATATTACCTTAGGTTAGTTGATAACTCACTAACCTAGGCTAATAGATCCTACTAATACTTTAGACTAGTATCTAACCATCTATCTCAATATTCTACCAATACCTTACCCTTAGACTATAGGTAATCCCCATTACCTTGTCAATACCTTAGACATTACCTTAGCCTACTAATTTATCCTCTAAGATACTTATTTGTATATTAGGATACCCACTCATCTACATCCTAAGACACTAACGTAGATACTAGATACTAGTAAGATACCAACCTATATCTTACCCTAAGGTACCATATACCTTAGCCCTATTGATATCCTAATACCAATACCTTAGTTGTAAACCCAATACCTTAGTATAGGTATAAATACCTTAACTACCAAGATACCAATCTTAAATGTATAATATTATCCTAAGCTACTAGCTAACCAATAACTTAGATATCTAATCTTAGTTACCTAGGTAAACCCAATAACTTACCTTGTAATAAGGTAAACCCATTACCTTAAGGTAAGGTAAACCATTACCTTGGTTGAAAACTAATACCTTAACCTCTAATACCTTAAATATCTAGCCTCTAACCATCCACCCTAAAATATTAGATAGACAATACCTTAGCATGTAATACCTTAGTGTAAAGTAAACCCTCTCTACCTTGTAGGTAAGTCCCCTTTACCTTGTACGTAAATACATTACCTTAAGGTAATAGGCAAATATCCAAAATATCCTAAGATACCACTATGGTATCTCAAGATATCACTCTATATCCTAACTTATATCTCTAATAAAAGATACTAACCAACTCTAACATATAACTTCTAACCATCTATTCTAACTTAGAAACCTAACACAACTAACATCCACTAACTAATATCTAACTATAACAAATATGTATATATATCCGTCTCTAACTCTAACCAACTAACATATGTCATCTCTAACTAACAATAACATAGACTAACACAACTAACTATCTAACTTATACAAGATATCACTATCTAACTTCTAAGATACCTCTAACCTCTACATAGATTCTAACATAACCACTAACATACTAACATATTCATACATACAACATCTAAATTTTTCTCCACTCTAACACTAAAACAAACACAAACACATATACCAAATCCATCCCCTCTCTTCTAACATATCCACACACATCTATATACAAACACACTACCACTCAATCAAAACACAAATCATTCAACAAATCACACTAGGCTCAACTCAAATAGGATGGCATGATCCTCCCAACTCTCTCACATTCACAACACACACACTACACTACCATCTATACAACATCAAACACACACTAGCACATATCCTCTATCAATCTTACTTCTCTCTACTAACCACATACATCCTTATCTCATTCAAACACACACACACTATACTAACATATATTACCAAACAATAATATATATATATATATATATATATATATATATATATTATCATACATATTTTTGACAACCTATGATACCTACATTCACATAATAGCCATACTACATAGGCTCATAGGATACACAAAATGTCCATGTCGTATAGTCAGTTTTCTACTTAAAATTAATACTATACCTATTAGACCTATTCACTAAATTCTAGGATTAAAGTATGTCGTAGCCCTTCATATTAGCTTTCTGAAACTTCAAACGGATCGCATTTTCGTGTCCGAAAGCTCCCGAAATCGCGAAAATACCGAAACGCGTTCGTCTTTCGGACAGCTGGCACTTAAACAGCTTTACAGAAAGTTCTAGAACGAATTTGGCCTATTAATATATATATATATATATATATATATATATATATATATATATATATATATATATATATATATATATATATATATATATATTTGGAAAGCTAACTTCGATACGGTTCTTTTAAAAAAAATCGGAAGATTAATCGTAGTCTTGAGCTAGGAGTTATGGCATTTCTAAGTTGCTCTGGGTACTAAAAATGCGGATAAAAATTATGACGAATTTGGGTTATTTTGGACAAAAGAAACACATACTAACTATATTATCTAGGATACTAACTAGATTATCTAACTCACTAACTTAACACTAACACACCCATACTTTATCACATACACACAAGACACATATCAATATATATATACAAAAAATCCTAAATCAGTCCACATCCATAAATATAACAATATTTGATATTTTTACATAAAAAATAGAGCTTGTAGGCCATAATACATAGATTCAAACATTGGTATCCAAATGAGAACAAACCTAAACATCCTAACCATGTTTAATCTAGTCTCTAACACATGAAAATCTGAAATTAGAAGACAAATAAGCCTATGGAGAAAAAACACAAACACATGATGTGTCCCCTTTGGAATCTCTCCATGGGGGACACCAAAACTATCCAAAACTCCTAAAGAGGACTCAAAACAGCCTCTAAAAAATTTCTAATGGTGGTTCATGCATGGGGGTGGTTCCTATGGGTTCAAAACTAACAAATATGCAAGGAAAAGATAAAATAGAGAAGGTTTAGAGAGAGATACCTATTGGGAGTTGATTCCCAATGAACAACCCAAAGGACACGAATCTGACACAGACACTTCTAGCAAATGGATACCCCTCCTTGCTCTTGGCTCCATAATCCTTGTAGCTCCCTTTCCTTGCAAGAATGAAAGTATTTAGTGAAGAAAAGAGAATATTTGAGAGATGAATCAATGGAATTTGCTCTCAAGATTGGGAAGAACACTAAAATAGGAATAGATGCTACTTTACAAATGAAAAGGAGATGGAACCCTCTCTTGGCTGCCATAAGGGTTAGGTTTGGGCCAATGGAAAATGTCTAATATGCCCCTAATAGGTCCCCTTTGGTTAATCTAACTCATGCAAAGGTTTGGGGTCAAAAGGGTCAAGTTTCTAATCTTTAAATGACTAAACTTGTCATGTGGGTTTAGTCTAAATGCACTAGCCTAATGAGATAAGTTTGTGGTCCATACCTATCTAATATTTGGGTCCCAACTAGAGTCTAAACTACCCGAACCACTAACACAAGTCAAAACTAGACGAAACTCCAACCCGACTAAACAAATCCCCAAAATACAATAATAATAAATAAATATTTACAAAAATATAGGAATATAAAAAATGAAAAAATTACTCTCATTTTTGAAAACAGGCAGTTACAATTCTACCCCCCTTAGAAAATATTTTGTACTCGAAATTTAAGTTGGTTGTACTCTTCTCTTGGTCAAGCCCCCGACAATCAAAGTCTACAAAATTCTATCCAAAGTTATACAACATGCAATACTATGGAATAGGAACAAACATGCATGGTTTTAGTCTCTACAGTATCATATTATTGTAGTCTCCATTAGCGTTTATTATTTATCTAGCATGAAAATCACATATGCAAGCTAAAGGTACTAAGAAATCAATCACGCAATCAATAAAACAGGAAGAAGGAAGGAACAGGACCTAACCTCCTAGTCCATCACCTGCAGTATTGGTCTCCTCGACCGTCATCGCAAAAGTCCTGCCCTGGTGGGGTATGTCCCGCTGCTAGTACGGGATATGATGTTGTGCCACAGCCACAGGTGGCCTAGCTCCCACTCTCTTCTCCAAAATACCCAAGTAACATCTCCACTTATACCTACTCTATTATACTAGGGTACCCTCTATATGGTATCTATTCTGTAATCTGATAACCATACCCGTCTACCCAGAATCATGTTATTGGAATCCTCGTCACGCCAATAAGTACGGCTATCTGCAACTAAGGTACATACATCTAAGATCGTAGTATCAAATATTTTCGTATTGCCGCATGTTTGGCTGCAAAAATCATAAATTCCTACAACCCGAGAAATATATCCAAAATCAGACCCTATGTCTTCACCATGCCTGCTAATATGGCTGTGGAAGACTCTAGATTCCATAATCGAGGCAAATTAGTCCAAAGGTTTATCCTGGTAGAAAATTAATGAACACCAAGAATCAAATTCAACCACGGACAAGGAAGAACAGACAGAAACAGTTTGAATCAAATTTCGAGATAGTTTTTCATGAGATTCTCAAGAGTCGTCCCTGAAATCTTCTCAAGAAGTCCTAATTGTGATTGAGTATCCTTCGCCTATAGCCTATATCTTCTAAACCTATAGCAGGCTCGTAGCAGCACTCTAAGTCGAGCACCACTACGACATCGTACTAATCGTGACTTCTGACCTGCATAGACCACCACAAAAACGTGTCACGACCCGCACCCTAAGTAGGGGTACGAGCACGTGGGTACGTCCAGCCTACACCGCAGAATCGGCGGTAGAACGCTATATAGGTCGTCTATAATATACAACATCTAGACACAATATAAAGGTACCTGTCATCTCCGCACGGAGGTATATAATGTCACAACTCAATCACAAGACATCTAAGGAAGATAGCACAAAATATAAAAGATATGATAGAAAGAAAATAACAGGAATAAATGTAAGATCCCACACAAGTTTAGTGTTAAAAACATAACAGAAACCCTAAATAATAAATATACTACAAGTCTCAAATACTAGCTAGATCGCAGTCTAGTCAAGCCTAACTATTTTAAGTCTAAGGAGGCGGTGCGTCCTCAATGGGCACCGGCCCCACATGGATGCCCATTTAGTACTCACCGTCTATGCCAAATCCATAGAAGGTCGAGCAGTCAACATCTATATCATCTGTAAACATCAACAGAGTTATCCTGTCAGGATATGAGCAAGTACAAACGCTAACAGCAGTTCCATGTGAATTGAAAAATTCTATAAGAGACAATTATAATAAAATACAAGATAAAATATCAAGACTAGAAAATGAACAAGATATGTAAAACTGGATATCATGTCAGGGTATAAAATACTGGAATGTAGAACAATACAGGAATATCTGATGTATAATGTAAACATAAACGATGTCTTGAGATATTAGCATGTTATGTGATCGACTTGGGTCAAGATCAGCCTGTTCTATTTGACCGGCTATGCACAAGAACAAGCACAGGTAAACCTAGAGATCAGGCTGACCAAAATGGAAAGCTATGCACAAGTAGTATCAGATCAGGCTACACCCTACGTGTGGTGAGGGTGGAGCTATGCACAAGTAGTAACAGAAATATAAGAGGGGTATTAATCACATAACCACTAATAACTCCCCATCCCCGAGTAGTATAATGGATCCGGACATGACACGTCATGACACAGGATTCAAAAGCAGGGGACCAGCCCACTCCCAAATCGGTGTCTATACAAGTACAGAAAACAAGATCGACAATATACCAATATACCAAGAAAGTCCAGGAATAACATCTCATAACAGGATCCGACGTATACTAGTCCATGTACCATCGTGTCGGGAATCAAGTAAAATACTATAACTGAATCGGATATAGCAGATATCAAGACAATAAAAACTTTCAGAGAATGTACTCGCCAGTGGTCCTGAGCTGTCAATGAGAATCGATGCTCAGAGTGATGTCACAGACCTAAAGATAAGATATACATGAGTTACAGTGTTAGGCATGATTTCTAGTATATACTATGCAAATCTATGTCAAACTCAGTCACACCAGGTCAAACTAAGTCACACCAAGTTAAACTAAATCATACTAGGTCATACTAGGCTAAACAAAGTCGAACTAGGTCATACTAAGTCAAATAAAGTCAAACTAGGTCAAAATAAGTTAAACAATGTCAAACAAGGTCAAACAATGTCAATCTAGATCATACTAGGTCAAGGGTTGACCTACAGTTGACTTTTGGTCAACTGGTCAACTTTGGTCAACTTCTAATCCAATCTAGGTCAAACTGGCTAATAGTTGACTCACAGTTGACTTTTGGTTAACTGGTCAACTCCTAGTCCAATCTAGGTCAAATGTTGAATTGTAGTTGACTTTGAGTTAAAACAGTCAACCTTAGTCATGTCACGCCCCGCTTCCGTAGGAGCGATCATCTTCGCTAAGGCTTGATGCCACACTAGCCTAGATTGTGCTCGTGTACGGTGGGTTCCATAACGGCTGATTTCAGCGGCTGCGATGGGGTCGTCGTACAGAAGTCCCATGCAGAGACGTTGAATAATAGCAGCGAAAATTTGAAAATAAAACACAAGTTATTTAAAGAAGCCCTTTATTGATATTGAAACAAAGATTACAAAGGGCGCAAGGCCAAGATTTACAAGTCTCTCGAGCTCACTTTTCTCACATTACAAGTCACTCAGCTCTCTCTCATCTCTCAATACAAGTCTTGAGCCAGCGGAAGCTTCAGAAGGCGACGTCCATACATTATGTCCCGTATAAGTCTTTACTCCATGCGGCCGTACGCTTCGAATCGCCAAGGAACCCTGTGCCTCAACGCATCCAAGAAATCTCCGCGCCATGAGCTTCTACCTATGCCTGCACATGGAAACTATGTGGGTGTCAGTACTCAACTGTACTGGTGGAATGAGCTCCTCGTCCACCCATACAAAATCAACACGTTTGATTTACTTTGTGCAACATAGTCCCTTTATGATTGTCTTTCTACTCTTGCCTTAGGATCAGTTTTAGGACAGACGCATTTGCCTATTTTGTGTCTTTAGACCATCTCGTGCTTGCAACAATGATGCTAACTCATACTTTGCCTCTAGACCCTTCTCGTGCCAACAACGTTAACCTATCAAGTCATGTTTGCCTTACGGCCCATAATCAGAGACGCAACTACACGATAGACTCTATTTCCATGTGACCGTGCTACAAACCCATTGTGTCGTGCCTCGCAACTCAGTATGATAACCATATCGTCGTCTCGCGGCCCTTGCCACTTTGATCACCAACTGACCCAATCAAGACTTGTGGGTTAAGTGTCACTCGACCGACTTTGCCTTGCGGCGTCTCCTGACTTAAACTCAAGACAACTCAATCATAACTATGCAACTTATATGCCGACAATATAAGACTCGACGCCACATCTCATGCCGAAGCATGTCGCCTACGTTGCAACCAAATCTTAGGCCCAATATTGTGTTCTAACTGTGCACACACATTCAACTCGACTCCTTAATATAGTGCACTCAATACTCGACTCAATCCAAAGGCACACTCGCGGATTGTCGCCCGTGCCGACTCATCTATATGAGGTCACTAGCATGACAAGCTATCTTGGACACATAGCTGGTATAGGATGGACCGGTCATCGCAAGTAGCTAGCCCCGATGAGCATCCACCGAATACTTGTCTTTCGGCTCAGCTATCCCGCTCACATTCATCCTCGGTTTCCTCCTAGGCCGGAACGGTCCAGTGGCCCCGGGTTGTCGTCCGAGGAAACAAATCGCCCTTGTCGACAAGTTTTCCAATGACCATGCAAGACTTGACACAAACTGACGTCTCACACAGTCATTCCTCTTTCAATGTTATCATCTCTTTCAAACCAATATAAAGACTTCTATCATTTGAGACCCCTCGACGACCCACGGTCGCGAGCATTCTTTCCATGTTACCATATCATTTCATTCAACCCAATGCCTATTCGATGGTCCTTTCTTCAAAACTTATTAAATCAACCGTGGTTCATGCCTTAAATACTAAGTCCGTGCATTGTGCCTCAAACCAACTTCCGTTCTACGCGACGCTATCGCCCAAGTCATACTCTATATGATGGGCCCTGAGACCGTAAGACTATGTGGTCATACCCAACCGTAGAACTCGTAGGACCGTGCTTGTTACCACTCCGATAGCCTAACAAAACTTGCCTGACTTAACGCACAACGACTCGACGAGCAAAGGCTGCGTCAAGTCTCGCATTGCGGAAACATGCCACGCATGCGTTCGACTTTTGAACGACCAAGTCATTTGGGTGCCTAGACTTATATCACAAGCTGTGCAACGCAACTTAACTCATGGGGCAAGCCAAGGCTATACCAAGCCTTGGACGATAGGACCGTGCATGCTTTAGGAAGTATTTACGCGGGCAACGCCTATGACTTAGGCTACGTTCATAACTTCGCCTACTCAACCAACTTTCTTTCTCCCAAGCCACGGGACGAAGGATAGTGTCATTTTCAAAGCACGTCGTGCACCAACTCTAAGCCGACCATTGGACCTTTCCATATTCTAACTCAATTCGACCCGTCGGGATTAATCCCTTATCTATGTGGATTCATCTCTTTTATTATCAAGCCTACTTGTGCAAGTTAAAAACATACAAATTATTATGCGAAGGCTAAGATGAGGCAAGTTTACCGAAACTACCCCACTTGAGCGAGCGGTCACCTCGACCGAGCGATGTCTTCGAGTAGCCGTTGCAAGGCTAAGTTCGAACGCCGTTGGCTTTTCGATTCCTCCGATTGACTGAGCGGGACAGGACACTACATCATACACCACTCAGAAAAAGTTTTATCCTCGAAACTAACTGAGTACTTACTCATCGACTTATCACTCGAATGTTCAACGACTCTCGCGCATATTTCCCCTAGGCATTTCTCAAATCCGAGCCACGCTCATGCTACCCTCAATTCTTTCTTCAAAACTTACGATCTTAAAATCCTCGACACTTCTCGTTCCTCAAGTCTCACTTGAATTCAACGTATCACTTAGTTTGGATCGTGCACACATTCCAGGCATCCCTGAAATATATGTATTTCAACCAAGCCTTGTGATAGTGAATCCAATCCCACCTATCGATTCATTCACTCAACCCCGAAAATCAATCGTATCGATGTTAACTCTCGCAACATGGATATCTCGCCTAGCCGCTAGGCCATCTCTCCAGGCTAAAGTCAATTGTCAGTATTGGCATCATAGTTCCCAAACAACAATATCAACACTGACCCCATCCTAAGGTCAAACCAAGTTGATAGTACAGGGTTTTCTACCCAAGCTCGTATCACTCCGATTTATAAACATCGAGCATCGATTTCCTACGCATATTCCAACATTTGTCGCACGGGGTCCGAGTCATTCAGCAAAGCCATCCTATCGTAAGTTCACTCAACCAAATCTTCGATACATCAATATCGCTCAACCAACAAGCCATTTCGCGTAGTCTATCTCTTCGAACACGTTCGACGTAATCCGCCTATCAATCCTTCCAAATCAAACACGCTACAACACAATTTATCGCTAAACCATAATTCACATTTCATATTCCCTAAGTCATTCATACCAATTCACGTATTCGATCATGAGGTCGTCTAGCTTAACAATATGTTGCGCCCCGATCTCACGCAATTCAGATTATTCACGGTGGGCATGAATCACCTTGCATGCTTCTGCGGGATAGTCATCCTCATCGGGACGTAACTCTTGTTTTGTGTCTAGACTAATTCATTCTCGATGCGCGGATTGGACCTACTCAATCCTCAAGTTTATTTCATTCATCAATCACAAATCCAAACATCCTCGAATTTTTTTTCCTTCATATCAAACCAACACGTCGAGACAATCAAAGTTGCCGTATCCTGATTTTTTGAGTTCGATCATTCCCGCGACATGAATCACCATGTCGGCGCTTACGCGGAACGATCGCCCCAAATCCGTCGTATGGAGTAAAGACTTATACGGGAGATAATATATGGACGTCGCCTTCCGAAGCTTTCGCTAGCTCAAGACTTGTATTGAGAGATGAGAGAGAGCTGAGTGACTTGTAATATGAGAAAAGTGAGCTCGAGAGACTTGTAAATCCTGGCCTTGCGCCTTTTGTAATCTTGGTTTTAATATCAATAAAGAGCTTCTCTGAATAATTTGTATTGTGTTTTAAAATTTCTGCTGCTATTATTCAACGTCTCTGCATGGGACTTCTGTACGACGATCCCGTTGCAGCCGCTGAAATCGACCGTTATGGAACCCGCCTTGCACGAGCGCAATCTAGGCTCGTACGGCATCACGCCTTAGCGAGGACGATCGCTCCTACGGGAGCGGGGCATGACAAGTCAAACAGGATAAAATCTAAGTCAAGTATCATATTCCTAACCTTTACCTACCAAGATAACTCACTTCTAACCATTACCTACCAAGATAACCCACTTCTAACCATTACCTACCCAGATAATCCACTTCTAACCATTACCTACCAAGATAACCGACTTCTAACCATTACCTACCAAGATAACCCCCTACCAAGATAACGGACTTCTAACCATTACCTACCAAGGTAACCCACTTCTAACCATTACCTACCAAGATAACCCAAGTCTAACCATTACCTACCAAGATAATCCACTTCTAACCATTACCTACCAAGATAACGCAAGTCTAACCATTACCTACCAAGATAACCCACTTCTAACCATTACCTACCAAGATAACTCAAGTCTAACCATTACCTACCAAGATAACCCAATACCTTAGATACTAGGTAATACCCTTACCTTAGTAATATATATTACCTTAAGTTAGTTGATAACTCACTAACCTAGGCTAATAGATCCTACTAATACTTTAGACTAGTATCTAACCATCTATCTCAATATCCTACCAATACCTTACCCTTAGACTATAGGTAATCCTCATTACCTTGTCAATACCTTAGACATTACCTTAGCCTACTAATTTATCCTCTAAGATACTGATTTGTATCTTAGGATACCCACTCATCTACATCCTAAGACACTAACGTAGATACTAGATACTAGTAAGATACCAACCTATATCTTATCCCAAGATACCATATACCTTAGCCCTATTGATATCCTAATACTAAGGTATTGATATCCTAATATCAATACCTTAGTTGTAAACCCAATACCTTAGTCTAGGTATAAATACCTTAACTACCAAGATACCAATCTTAGATATCTAATATCCATCCTAAGCTACTAGCTAACCAATAAGTTAGATATCTTAGTTACCTAGGTAAACCCAATACCTTACCTTGTAATAAGGTAAATCCATTACCTTAAGGTAAGGTAAACCATTACCTTGGTTGAAAACTAATGCCTTAACCTCTAATACTGATACCTTAAATATCTAGTCT
>JANAVB010040619.1:17251237-17256237 GCA_029216955.1 Iris pallida
GTGATTTGCTCTCAAGATTGGGAAGAACACTAAAATGGAAATAGAGGCTACTTTGCAAATGAAAAGGAGATGAAACCCTCTCTTGGCTACCATAAGGGTTAGGTTTAGGCCAATGGGAAATGTCTAATATGCCCCTAATAGGTCCCCTTTGGTTAATCTAACTCATGCAAAGGTTTGGGATCAAAAGGGTCAAGTTTCTAATCTTTAAATGACTAAACTTGTTATGTGGGTTTAGTCTAAATGTACTAGCCTAATGAGATGAGTTTGTGGGTTACGCATATCTAATCTTTGGGTCCCGACTAGAGTCTAAACTACCCGGATCACTAACACAAGTCAAAACTAGACGAAACTCCAACCCGGCTAAACAAATCCCCAAAATACAATAATAATAAACAAATATTTACAAAATATAGTAATATAAAAAATGATAAATTTATCCTCATTTTTTGAAAACAGACAGTTACAAACATCATTTTTTAGTGATGTGTATACTGATTTACTATTTTTTTTGTTCTATGTGCTACTAAGGTAAATCTTAAAAAGTATAGTGCTATGATTAGTTGATGTTATGTTGTTCCCTAAATATATTATTTCACCGATCTAATAATACAATGTTGTTTTAACATCATGATAGTTTTTCTATGCGCATAATAAAATTATATACATAATACTTCATCCAAAAAAATAAATAAACAAAAACTCAAATTTTGAGGGGGCGCAGCCGCACCCCCTGGCTCCATGTGGCTACGCCACTGACAAGAGCATATATATATATATATATATATATATATATATATATATATATATATATATATATATATATATGAGGGCATCGGGAGCTCTGTCCGCGGAGTTGTGTGGGAGCCTCATCGCTATCGACCGTTGGATCGAACAGACACGTGCGGTGGCCCCATGCGACTCACTCGATTCAACGGTGCAGTAGAGACGGGGCTCCGCAGACTAATCTTTTAATCTGCTCTCATATATATATATATATATATATATATATATATATATAGAGAGAGAGAGAGATAGAGAGAGAGAGAGAGAGAGAAAGAGATGCAAATGACCTCTAGCCTAGTGGTTAAGAGTGATGCATGCGGCCCAAGTGGTCGGAGTTCGAGCCTCAGTGGAGGCGAGTTCGTCACAATTATCCACTGCTTCAAAAATAAAATTATATATATATATATATATATATATATATATATATATATATATATATATATATATAGAGAGAGAGAGAGAGAGAGAGAGGAGAGAGAGAGAGTAAGGGAGGTGAGGTGCCACCTCACGGTGATGTGGATATATGTCACCCCCCATGCTATCATCATGTACTTGTTCGACTTGGAGAAAGGACACCTTAAAAAATTTAAACCCCATGCTATCATCTTAGGTTCGAATCATCTCCTGAACGGCTGGATAGCTTTCGGCCATGACTCGACTTGAATGTATGTGTATGTGTGTACGTGCGCGTGCGAAATAAAATATTCACTCGTGAAGTCCTGTCAAATTTTATCTCTTCTGTACCATCGGATCGAACATGATGTCGTACAATCCAACAACCAAGAGACGTTGGACTTCGGCAAGACTCCGTAGGAGGACCCATTGTCACTGTTGAGAATATTGGACCTCCTTAAGGTGACCTCACCTATGAAAGGTACCATTGGGCACCTCCCATGTGTCAGGCACACAGAATGACTGGTTGGATGAAGGAGCCTAAATTTTTTTTAGCTCAAACTCGGTCAGACCCACGAGCGCGGCTGGTTAAAACCTGAAAGGTTCAATTATAATTTAGATGAACATAAGTTCAAATGGAAAGATCCTCAACTTGTCGTATAGGCTCAACTTGCTTGAAATATTAAGTGACCCATGTGGTTATCGAGAGAAACATAACATAAGATCTGACTGGATAGTAGAAGATTAGTAGATTGAATTACATAAATATATTATTTTTTTATTTGTAAAAAAAATTGAGTTGTCTTTACTTATCTTAGCATAATTCAAGGTGCATTCCAACGAACTACCATGATGCATGAAATCTGTCACTTTTAACGAAAGTCGTTAATGACTAACCGTTAACTCCTTTGACTTACACAAATAAAAGTAGCAATTTTGAATTGCACCCCATTTATTTTACGATAATTCAAGGTGCACCCTACTTATTTGAGGATATTTTGGTCATAAATCAAGGTGCACCCCACTTAAATGGAGGGTCAAAGGAATTGATTGTTAGTCATTAACAGTTTTCGTTAAAAATGAAAAATTTTATGTATTATGGTAATTCGGTGGGTTGCGCATTAAATTTTGGTAAAACAAGTTGTGGACAACTCAAAATTTCTCTTATAAAAATTTTAGGAGTTGAAAATAGTGGATCTAAAAGTCTCATGCGTAATGTCGAACACCTCAAATAAATACTTGAAATATTAAGTAAAATATAATTTAATTTAGTCTGACGAGTAAAAATACTTGTAAGTTCGAACTCAAGACTCTTTTACCAAACAAGCTTACAGCTTACAAGCTTCTCAACAAAAACCGAGCGCGAACTTGCTCACAATTAGCTCGTACAAATATTGATGCAGATAAGCCAAGCCGTTCCCGAGCTGCTCGAAGCTCGACTTGATAAAAGCTCATTGAGCTCGATCGGTTCGTTTAGTAAACAAGCTGAGCTCAGACTTTATTTTTTTAGCTTGTTTAATAAACGAGCCAAGTTCAAGCTTAGAAGTACTCGACTTGTTTGAGCTCGCGAGCTGGCTCGTCTAAAATCTTATTTAGGTGTTTGTTTAGAAGCTCGTTTGTTCTTTATTGAATTCTAATTTTATATATGTTTGTATAACAATATGGTTGTGTGCATTATATATTTGTAAGTCATTAATAATTGATATTAAGAAACTTTTTAATTAAATTTTTATAAACAAACTGTTACTATTACATGTACTTGAATTCAAATCTAACTATATTGAAATCGAACTCGTTAAGCTTGTAATCAAGCTTAATGAGCTTGAAATAAAGTTGAGCGAATTTGAAATCAAGTTAACGAGTTTGATTTTGAGCTTATCGAGTTTGTTTATTAAGCTTGAATCATCAAGCTTGCTTATGAAGTCAAGTTAGAGCTCAAACCAAGCCAAGTTCAACCTTAGCCAAACTCAAGCTCTAAATAAAAACTTATCAAGTTCGAGCTCGATTAATTCTAATCAACCCAAATTCAAGCTTAAGCTTACAAAAATCAGTACGATTTGACTCGTTTGCAGCCCCGTTTTAATAATCAATAATGCTAAGTCTACTACCAAATGCTTACAACCCACTTACAACCACTCACCCATTTGCTGACATGTGGACCATGGCCCACATGTCAGCAATGGTGAAGGTTGTAAGTGGGTTGTAAGCATTTGATTGTAACTGTAGCATTACTCTTTAATAATTGGTGCTTGGAACATGATGAGTGGTGTGACAAGAGTACACTCAAATGGTTTTAGGAGAGGAATTTATCACATTTGGGCCCTTCTTTTCAACGTTTCTTTAATCAGTTCTGCAATGGCAACTCTTTTGATTCGCGGAAAACAAAGGTATAGTAGAGACTTTTCTTTTTTCAAAATCCTGATTCCGTAAACCAAACGAAAAATTATAACTTGTAGAGGGGATTTGACCTTTAACAACCTTCTTCAAAAGTCTCTAACAAGCAATATACATATCATAACAAGTCACAATTTCTACATCTACGCTTTATATTGACTAATTGCTTAACAGAGACCGAACTTAAGTGGCTCTTGTGATTATCGAGGAGAGATATAAGATTCCGACTGGATGGTAGAAGATCAGTGGATCGAGTCACGGGAGTGTATTATTCCTTCAATTTATTTGATGGGAGTTGAAAACAGTAGATCTAACTGACATACAATACAACGTGCACAAAGTTCTATATATATCGTTGGATATCTCAAAAAAAAAATTGCTTAACAGAGAATGAGTAGATATATCCAAGTCCACTGAGGTTTCAATCAAACAATTTGTACAATCGCAACTATGAACCAAATGTCAACATTTTAATCAGTGTAATGACCTCAGGCAACTAATTATCTTGGCTGGTAGCTTAACCAATTATTAAGTATATTAGTGAAGTTGGCAATGAAGCTTTATTTTTAAAGGATTCACATGAAAATAATCCTTGTAGATCAACATCGAAGAACAAAGAATAAGATGCCATTTCATATACTAATGAGACCCATGGTTATGAAATTAATAGTTTTTTTTTTTTTTTTTTTTTTACAATTTTGACAACGAATTGATAATAAATAAAACTGCTGACTTAAGAGTAAATGTGAGTGTTCCATTTATTCGATATTAACCGACTCGAAATAGTCAAAACCGAATAAACCGAAATTTTAAAAAATTAAAACCGAAAACGAACTAAAATTAGTCAAAACCGAAACCAAAGTGAACTGAATAACAATTCGGATTATTCGCTTTGTTGGAGTATTGCTTTTGTATAATAGGTTGTTGGGAATCGGATACGCCCTCCTGCGCTCCGATACCGTGTCTGAGACGTTGCCGCAGCAAAAACTTAGGCTAACCTACCTGAAATAACCAACCCCCGTCTAACAGACACCAAGCACAGATAAAGACAAGTATATGGCGGTGACTACGTCACCTGGACAAATCCCAATTTCTATAACTCAGATGAAATTACAAGATTGACAAAAACTAATGTTGAATCCTTTGTCCCAATAGGTTCAACTCCCTCACCACACTCAAGAAGAAAAGAAAGATTACAATTGAAATCGCTGACCAACCCGTAGCAATCTCCCTAACCGAAGTTTAGGGCCCTCGATTAGATCTCTTCTTCCTTCTGTCTACGAAGAGCAAAGTGCGAAACTTTTTCTTAGATTTCGGACGAGCACCTCGAATCTCCACTTTTGTGGAGTGCTTTGTGCCTCCACCCTCACCCCATATATATAGGATGAGAAAAACCTATTTTAGGTCATAATATGATTTCTTAAATATGA
>JANAVB010040619.1:17261237-17311603 GCA_029216955.1 Iris pallida
ATAGCCGAGGAGAGATCAGCCAATCTCCACGGGATAATACTCGTGTCCCCTTTGAGAATCTTGATAACAATCAGGGAATCTCCTTCGATACTAATATTAGTATACTCTAATCTCCTGGCGAGCTCCAACCCAAGCTTGAAAGCTTCAAGCTCAGCCTGTAGACTCTGGTCTGTGGGGCTCCAGCCTTCAAAATATTTAGTCTCAGCAGCAATAAAACCCCCAGATGCATTCCTGGCAATAGCGGCAACCGCACTGGACGATGAGGAAGTCGCCCCATCCACATTGATCTTGATATCCCCCAAGGAAGGGGCCTGCCAGGGCTTATCTGAAATCGCCAAGCTCCTCAGTTTATTGATTGCTTCCAAACTGTTGTGATCCTCTGCAGAATTGGTGGGAAGGAGACTCACAGCATAGCTAACAATACGTTGAACGCAGGGGGCCTTGCAACGAAAGACACACTCACAACGAGATTTCCAAATGGCCCAAAGAATAGAGGCAGTCAGTTGGATGACAGTAATATCATAGAGTTCATTTATCCAGCAATAAACTAAGGACTGTAAAGAGCTACAATCATCTGTGCGCAAGCCATCGGACTTGTGAACCATACCTCTCTAGCAATTGAACAATGGAGAAACAAATGGTCCACATTCTCTTCATGAATAAAGCAGAAAGGACACATAGGGCTGACCTGTTCATTCCGCCTGCTGATGTTAGACATAAGGGGCAATCCATTGTGTAGTAGCCTCCAGATGAACATGGGGATGCGCGGAGGAATGTCAGTAATCTTCCAAAGCCTGTCCCATTTAATGTTTTGAGCAGCTATTGTCGAGCTAGAGGGGCTATTACATCGAATAGACTCATACAATGATTTAGCCAAGAATTCACCTGATTTAGAACAGGTCCAGATAAGCTTATCAGAGATATTACTCTCCTGTAGATTAATGGCAATGATTGCCTTCGATTCCCAGGGGGGGAAGATCGAATTAATGAGGGGTAAATCCCAGCTTTTCCCAGAAGGGTCCATCAGCTCACGAACCAATCTAGGCATGTTTGGAGTATCAGGAAGACCACAAACCCGGAATCCAGGAATGCCTGGAACCCAAGGATCATTGAGTATATTAAGCCATCCACCACCAATTTTCCAACAAACTTTCCCCTCGAGATGTTTTCGGGAGTCAAGAATGCTGGCCCAAGTAGCAGATGCATTCTTACATTTAGATACATGCCATATGGATCTATTCTGAAGGTAAACACCAGTTAAAATTTGAGCCCATAACTGGTGAGGATTAGTGATGAATCTCCATAAGAGTTTCCCAATGATAGCCTCATTCACCCAACTGAACTTTCTGAAGCCTAAGCCACCCTCCTTTTTTGGCAATAAGAATTTCTGCCAGGAAATATGATGTATTTTCCTGGAACCAGAATCCTGTCCCCACCAAAAATCTCGACATTTCCGTTCAAGAGAATTACAAATGGTAAGAGGAAGTTTGTAGCAGGACATAGAATAAAGGGGAATGGCTCCTAGAGTTGATTTAATCAAAACTGAACGACCATCATGGAAGAGCATGGACGCTTGCCAGCCATTGAGACGAGAGGCAATCTTCTAGAGAAGATCGTTGAAAGAATTGATCCTCCCTTTGGGCAGGAGGAGGGAGTGGCCCAAATATTTATCCGAGCAGACCATAGGAGCAAGCCGCAGAATATTCGAGAGCAAAATCCTGTTGTGGCCAGCTACATGCTTGCTAAAGTGAATACTAGATTTCCCAAAATTAATTAACTGTCCCGACCAGGAGGAGAAGATATCCAAAATATTTTGCACAGTCAAAATGGAATTTGCCGAAGCAATTCCAAAAATTAAAATATCATCCGCAAATAGGAGATGTGATATAGAAGGAGTGTATCGATTGATACGGATACCTCTGTAAAGATCGTCTTGCTCGTATCGGTAGAATAGTTGAGACAGCACTTTCGAGCATAGGATGAAAATATATGGAGAGAGTGGACAGCCTTGCCGAATACCTCTCTTGGGAAAGAAAAAACCCTCCGGGGAGCCATTTATAAGAACAGAGAAGGATGGCGTAGTAATACACATCATGAAAAGATCATTTGTGTGCTCCCGAATCCCCAAGCCATGCAGAACACTCTTAATAAAAGGCCAAGCGAGCCTATCATAGGCCTTAGCCATGTCAATCTTCATTGCAAATAGGTCTCTGTTTTTGGAACGAGTTTTCATGGCATGAAAAATCTCCTGAGCAATAATACAATTGTCAGAAATTTGCCTACCAGGGACGAATGCATTCTGAAAAGGGGAGATGAGTTTATCCATAAATGGACGGAGCCTGGTTGCTAGAATCTTCGAGATAACTTTGTGTGAGACATTGCAGAGAGCAATCGAACGGAAATCCGTCGCTGTATGAGGATCAGCACACTTGGGGATAAGGGCCAAATGCGTGTGGTTCATGGCTTTACCAAGAACACCATTGGTAAAACAATGCTGAATAGTTCTTGTAAGGTCATGCCCAACCACTTGCCAACCTTTTTGATAGAACATAGCAGAGAAACCATCTGGCCCAGGTGCCTTAAGTGCACCCATATTTTTAATCACTTGCTCAATCTCCGAATGAGTTGGAATAACCCCCAGGGAATAAGATTCCTCCTCAGATAGAGGACTAGCGGAGACAACGAACGTTGGATCCATAGGAAGCGAGTCATCTGTTCCAAGAAGATTAGAAAAATGACTCACAATCAAAGAAGAAATTACCTCAGGATCTCCAGTCCATGAGCCATTTGGAAGTTGGATAGAACGAATGCCATTTCTTCTTTTCCTGATGGAGGCTTTAGTGTGAAAGTATTTAGTGCATCTATCTCCTTCCTTGATCCATTTGCATCTGGCCCGTTGGGACCAATACGCCTCTTCAATCATAAGGAGCCCATTGATCTCCTTGATAATGTCTCTCTCAGTACACATGGAGTCCCGAGAGGGAATGCAAGCTTGAATAGACAATAACTGATCCTGCAGAGTAGTAATACGGGATTTGATGGATCTGATAGAGGAACGACTCCACTTATGGAGTTTATTCATAGTATGCTTGAGCTTGTCAGTGAAACAGGCTTCAGGAATAGAATTAGCGTCCCTCCAAGATTGTAATAATGCATCAGGAAAAGAGTCATTATGGAGCCAGTAACTCTCAAAACGGAGGGGCCGTCTTTTCCGTTGGCCACGGTTATTAGTATTGAGAAGTATCGGCGCATGATCGCTATTGTATCTGGGAAGAGTATGGACAGTGGAATCTGGGAATTTGCTACACCAATCACCATTAGCAAGAGTGCGATCCAATCTTTCTTGAATGAGATGAGACGAGCTGCGACCATTAGACCAGGTAAAAGCTGGACCTACCCAGCCAAGGTCGATGAGCCCACAGTCATCAATCATTTGCATGAAGGAAGAATTCGATCTCCTATTAAAGCCACGCCTTCCAAATTTATCAGAAACATTGGTGATGGCATTGAAATCACCAATGCAGCACCAGGGGGTAGTAAAGGAACCAGAGATTGTCTTGATCGACTCCCAGAGAATAGGACGATCTTTATTTCTTGGGCAACCATAAACACAGAGGAGATTCCAGCTCGGAGTATTGTCATCATTATTAATGGAAAGAATAATAAGATTAGGAGAGGAGAAGGAAACAGAAGCTATTATGTCATCTTTCCAACCTAGCCACAGTCCACCCGAACGACCAGTCGGGGGGACGGAGAAGATGTTTGGGAATCCAAGAGAAGGAAGAATTTTGGAAGTGTACTGAGGGGATGAGAGAGTTTCAGAGAGAAAAAAGACAGAAGGAAGAGTGGCGGAGAGGAATGAGCGGAGGGTTTGAACTGTCGAGGCATTCCCCATCCCTCGACAGTTCCATGAGAAGACTAACATTTGTTTAGCGACTGAAGAATGTCAGTCGCCATATCTGAAGTATCAATAGGATTGGTGTTCATCGAACCGGTCGCCCGCTTGGAAGCCCTGGGGTTAGGAATGGCAGGAAGAGGGCGCTTCTTAATCTTCAGAAGATGATCTGGAGAAGAGATGGGAAGAGACCTCTTCATGCGAGCCCGATGCTTCCATGTCAGCTTCTTGGAGAGCTGATTCTTCGTCGGGGAAGGGTTGGGCGAGGGAGGAAGCTCAATGATGGAAGAATTTTTTTTAAGGCTCAGGCGTTTGCCAACATCTTCATCGCCATGAACAGAAGAGGGATGTAGAGTCACTTCATATGCCGCCTCACTCGTTGAATCACAACCCGAAAACTCAATCTCCAGAGAGTCACTATCCATGGGATCCAAATGAATTTCGATCATCTCCTTCAATAGTTGTATATCAGTAGAATCAGTCAGGGAGGAGGAGACTGCAGGGGTAGAGGAAGTAGGGGACACGGGCGAAGATGGATCCAAAGAATCGTCAGGACGAAGGTCCTTCCTGTTGATGATTGCTAAAGAATTCACACAATTACTCTGTGATCCTCTCAGATGAGGTGCAATATACTTAGCCGCCTGGTATGACTGGAAAGAAGAAAAATCAGTGCTCCTTAACCCAGTAACCAAATTATGTCTCAAGGAGGGGAGGAAATCTTCTTTGACTTGAAAGGAAGGAGGATCAGCTTCTTTGGCTTTACTGGGAATATCAACCTGAGAAACATGAGCAGTTGAGGTACCTCGCCCTTCCATATAATGGCGTTCCCCTGGCCGTTGTGGAAGTGTCCTGTAATCATCTTCATTAATCCTAGGTTGCAACAGGATGGCAACCCTTTCCTTCTCATCGACAGACCAATCTTCTCCAATTAAAGCTTGGAAAGACTCACGTTCTTTGCAACCATTAATGGAATGCCCAACCCTGGCACAGAAGGTGCATAAACGGGATAGGCGTTCATATTTGATAATGACCGAACCCTTCAGATGGCCATCTATCTGGGTGGATATAGATTTCAGAAGAGGCTTAGAAATATCAATAAGGATTTTCATCCTGGCAAAGGTTTTCCATTTAGCTTCATCAGCCGGAGAACATTGCCTGGGCGAGCCAATGCTTTCCGTAATTCTAGTAACAGCCATACGATTCAAAAACTTTGGAGGTAGGCGATGAATTTGAACCCAAAAGTCAGCAAACTGGAATTTATATTCTTCGGGGAGTTTACCAGGATCACATCTCTCGATGGCTAGGAGATCATCATTGATACTCCATGGCGCGTCCAAGATCACCCGATCCACCACCCCAGGGGACTCCAACCGTACCGGGAAGGATCCCGCATCGAGATCCAGATCCGACACCTGAACAGAGTCCGGTATTTTCCATAGCTTGGGGAGAATGGATCCCAACGTTGAACACGAGAATCTGCGGGAGGAGAGCGGTTTGATGGCGATCGAGGATGCCCAGTGATCGGCCACCGAACTCTCTCTATTAGAGAGAGAGATGGTAGCCGCCGAGCCTTGTAAGCAGAACAGATCCGCCATTTTTTCAACAACTTCCCTATACGACGCCATGAGGGGTTGAACAGGAGGAAAGGGGAGGGTCAACGCAGGGTGGAGAGAAGGTAGAGAGAGGAAGGGGGGAAGATGGGGGAGGCGACAAGGGGAGGAGAGAGATTATTGGGGAGAGCCGACGACACAAACCCTAGGGTTTGGGAGAGATCGCCTAGGGAGAGCAAACCCTAGGATTTGGAGATTTTTTTAGCTCCGAAGGGATTTCTCGGAGATGATAAAGCTGATCACTGCTTAGAAGTCAACAATGATATGAATATACCAAACTCGAGTGGCTCTTGTGGTTACCGAGAAGAGGTATAAGATCCTAGCTAGATGGCGAAAGATTAGTGGATCGAGCCACTGTGATGTATTATTTCTTCTATTTATTTGGTGGAAGTTGGGGGACGGTGGACCCAACAGGTATGCAATGCAACGCAAAAATGCTATTTGGCTCCCAAAATATTTGGGTGATGCCATCTCCCATTATGTGGTATATGACATGGTTTGCTGACATGGCAGCTGACATGACAACATTAATATTAACTTTAACATTAAAATTAATATTAACATTAAATTAAAATTAGCATTAACATTAAAATTAATATTAATATCAAATTAACATGAATATTAATATTAATATTCATACTAATATTAACATTAATTAACATTAACGTTAATTAACATTAATATTAATTTTAACATTAATATTAAAATTACTATTAACATTAAATTAAAATTAGCATTAATATTAACATTAACAGTAAAAAATTTTGGGTAATTAATTTTTCGGATTAAAATATGATACGTCATATGTCATGTCAGTTGTTATGTCAGATGCCATATAATGAAAGATGGCATCACCTAAAATTTTTCGGAACCAAATAGCATAATTTCTTTGCAAAACATATAATAAGAGCTAACACGAGTAGTAGTCAGTATAACTACTAACAATAAGCCATAAATTGAATTTACAATTTTGAATTCTTCCAACAATCTGGAACTGTCCACATGTAATAGTAATATAAACATAATTAGCTTAATAATATGAACACATTCCCTTGGCAAATCACAATTAGAAAAGGTCCTGCACAAAATAACACGCCCTCTAATTTGAAAGGTACATAAGCAACTGACTGGGGAGAAGGAACACAAATTTTCGTATAGAAAACAAAGGAAGTGTTCAACGGCTATTTTCTTGTTTCCATACTGATCTTCTTCTTCTTCTTTTTTGGAACACGAGTAGTAGTCAGTATAACTACTAACAATAAGCAATTTGTGATATTTTTCAACCACAAACATCTTGCTCCTGTTCCTGTCTTCTTCATACAGATTTTTTACAGACTCCCATATGTCTCTGGCAAGTTCCTTCTTTAAGTAGGATTCTGTTATGGAATCCTCCATAGCATTCAGGATGAGAAGCCTGCAGATGCTATTTTCCCTTCTCCACTTGGCCTGGAGTTTGGTAGCCGCATTGATAGCGGCAGTAGATCCAGTCTCTGGAACAGAGGGTTCTTCCTCCAACAGAACATGATCAATGTCTTTTAGTTGAAGAGTTAGGTAAACCTTTTTCTTCCAGACTTGATAGTGCTCTCCATCGAACTTTTCCAACTTGCAGAAGTCCGAATGGAGGAGCGAAGCATTAATGTTTTCCATCTACATGGATCTTGCTTTGAGATTGTTAGTCCCGGGGCTTGATCAAAGATGGTAAAATAGATGCAACAAAGATCTACGATGATACAAATACCAAATAACCCGATTACAATATGGAGAAGGAAAATAAAGAAGAGAAGATCTTTCATTCTTCCTTGCAAACGTGTTGTAATTGGGACAGAACGAGTTACAATAATTTAGAGAGAGATGAGAAGAAGAACAATGCTGTGGTGTCAAAACACCGTTGCTCAAAGCAAGATTCGCCCCCACACGATCTGCTTCCAGGAACCAGCAAGTTTGAAGAACTTGTGGAACGCTCGAAGTCACCTCTGTTCTGACTCCTCGGATGGACTTGCAATGGCGGCAGCAGCTCTCTCTCTCTCTTTATCCTTTTCTGACTTATATTTTCGTCGTAACCACAAAGGAGGCCAGAAGAGAGTATTTATAGAGAGAGGGTGGAAACCCTAGCCGCCTCTTCAGTTATGGAAATATTGAATCAAATCCCAAAAAGATAGCAACAAGATTAATTCAAATCCCACAAAGATAGGAACAAAATTAATTCAAATCCCACAAAGATAGGATCTGAATTAATCGCATTGATTCAGCCTTTCCATAACTGACTTGTAATCTGCACAGTCAGCGGAGCCCTCCATGCGGCAGCAGCAGCAGCAGCCGCCTGGTCGCATGAGCCTCATGGCCGCAAGGACCGCATAGGTCGCATGGACCACATGAGCCGCATGAGCCGCATGGCCGCATGGACCGCATGGACCACATGAGCCGCATGGACCGCATGAGCCGCATGAGCCGCATAGCCGCATGAACCGCATGAACCGTATGGCCGCATGAGCCGCATGGCCGTATGACCGCATGAGGCCGTATATGAGCCGCATGCCGCATAAGACCGCATGGCCGCATATGAGCCGCATAAAGACCGCATGACTGCTGACGTGCTAAGTGCAAAGTGTGCCAACAAAATGCCACATTACGCCTCATGAGCCCATGAGCCCGAGTCCGAGTCCGAGTCCGAGTCCGAGTCGCTAAGCCCCTTTGGGGCTTAGCTCCACATGGAATTAATCCAAGAGAATGACAAAAGCATTAATGCTTAATCCTTGGAGCCTTATTCTTACCTCCTAGTAAAATCACCCACATGGTTCCCTCCTTAGGGTCACCACCCCATGTGCATCTCTCAACAACACATCCAAGTATATATGTTGAGATAACTCATGGTGCATTTCCGATGTGGGACTAAAATTTACAAGGCATGTTGAGAGCCAGCTCTCTTCATGTAAAGAAAGCACCAACAATCCCCCACATATCACAACATATATATGTGTCCAGGGTTGAGCGTTCCCACAGTAACTGTCCATTTTGCATTAGGATAGATGTCGCTGACGACTTGAATCTTCCCGTATGGGTTAAATAACAATGTGATACAAGAATGGACTACGCCTTGAATTCTGCACCACAATTATAATTCTTCCCACTCACAAAGTGTAGTTACGTGTGCTTCTGGCTGCACATTTAAAGGCCCTGTGCCAGCCTGGTTTCAGTGTATAATTTTGGGCGTCTACAAGTTTACCCTCAAAAGACGGCCTGATATCTCTTTCCATACACTACAGGTGAGTTCTTTATTAAAGAGATATGGCATGAAACCTTGCGCTTCCTTGCGGTGCTATGCCGTTATGACATGGCCTGAAGCCGAGGCATTACCCCTACCTGGGAACCTCATCGTAGTGTCATACTACTGTAGCATAAGGTCTCAGCCTCTTTGTAGTGCCAATCTACTCAGCATGAAGCCTAAGGCTTCCTTACGGTGTTACGCCGCAACGACATGGCTTGCAATGCCGAGGCTTTACCCCTACCTGGGTACCTCATCGTGGTGTCGTGCCACTGTAACATGGGGCCATCCTCCCCTTTGTAGTGCTGTCTATAACTCTTTAATTACGTCATACAGCATTAGGCTACCTGCCTATTTGCGGTGCTACGTCGCTATGACTTGGCTTGCAAGGCCGAGGCATTACCCCTACCTGGGAACCTCATGGTGGAGTCACCCCACTGTAGCATAGAGTTTCACTCCTTGTAGTGCTGCTCTACCGTGCTTCCTGTAAAGCACACCAGGCATTCACTCTATCTGAGAACTCATTAAGGCGTTTAAGCCACCCTTCCACAGGATCTGTTTTTTTCCTCAGAAAATACATAGTAGACAACAGTGGTTATGTAGAAGAATCTGTCGAACTCATGGTGTCCTCATGACGAAAATGCTGTATTGCCGCTCCTACGATGGATTACTGCTTCGGTGTCTGTCAAAAGCAGAAGAATCTGAGAGAACGCCGTCTGATGGAAGTGGCTTCCTTTGGGTTCTCGGGCAGGATATCGTAGACGACGAAGTCGATGAATGGTTGTCTCCAATCTGTGGCATCATCGATCGTCTGGGCGGAATAACTCGCCACAAATTGACCATTATTCTTGGGATAGACCAGTTCGTGGCCTATTACATCCACTGATTGGCGATCATAATTCGGAACTGCAAGGGAAGCGACAAGACCAGCTAGGGCATCAGCTTCGATATTTCGGAGTCTGGGAACGTGTTCGATGAAGAACCCCCTCGAACGATGAGATGATGTCAATCGCTATTTGGTGATAGGGGATCATGTCTTCGTGGTGGACCTCGTATGAGCCCCGGATCTGATTGACGATTAGTTGGAAATCGCCGTATGCTTCAAGGTATTCTACCCCCAGCCCTCTTGCAAGTTGGAGGCCAATGACCAGAGCGTTGTACTCGGCCACATTATTAGAGCATGGCTCTGTGAGGGAATAAGCGCGGTTGATCACCAATCCGGTAGGGGAGACTAGCACTACCCCGACTCCGACGACTATATTGCCTTTAGGTCCGGTCCTCGAAGCACCGTCGAAGAACATTCGCCATATATTATCGTGAGAGGTTGCATGCGAGTCGGCGACCTCATCTGGGATCTCTTCATATATTCTGGAAGACTCCAAGCCTGGGTGGGCTGCTAAGAAGTCTGCCAGGGCTTGACCTTTGACTGCCTTTTGGGGGACGAAGATTATATGATAAGGGGACAGCAGTATTGCCTATGTAGCGAGGCGAGAGCTGAGTGCCCCTGGTTTAGTCATGAGGACCCTGAGAGGGTTGACTCGTGAGATCACATGTATTATTTGTCCGGTGACATAGTGTCGCATTTTCTGAATGGCGAACACCAGGGCGAGGCATTCCTTCTCCACAGCGGTGTATCGGTGCTCTGGTCCAATCATCATTCGGCTGAGGTAATATATGGACTGTTCATGGCCTGCATCATTGTTTTGTGCCAGCAGAGCCCCGAGGGAGTGTTCCATTGCTCGTACATAGAGCAGGAATGGTTTTCTCGGAACTGGAGCCACCAAAACTGGAGGATTTGACAAATATTCTTGATGCTGTCGAAAGCACGCTGACATTCCTCGTCCCATACGAATGAGACTTCTTTCTTCATGAGGTGCATGAACGGTCGGCATCGCCCGGAGAGGTTGAAAATGAACCTCCTGATGTAGGCTAGCCTCCCTTGGAGGCCTCTGAGTTTGCGAAGATTTCTCGGGGGACCCATCTCCATGATTGCTTTTGTCTTCTCAGGGTCTACATGGATACCCTTTGTAGTGATGATGAAGCCTAAGAACTTCTCGCTGGATACGCCCAGAAAGGACTTTGTAGGGTCATTTTCAAATTGTGCGCTCGCATTAGGTCGAATACCGTCCTTAGATCCTGCAGATGGTCTCCTTTGCAGCGGCTCTTAACGGCTATATCGTCAACGTAGCACTCCACTGTCTTACGTAAGTGGTCTCTGAAGATGATGCTCATGGCTCTTTGATAGGTGGCGCCGGCATTCTTCAAACCGAAAGGCATGACTGTGTAGCAGTACGTGCCAATTGGCGTTCGGAATGATGTATGCTTTTCGTCATCAGGAGATATTTTGATTTGGTTGTACCCCGAGAAGCCATCCATGAATGACATACGTTCGAAGCCGCAGGTATTGTCGATCATGATGTCTGTGATAGGAAGGGGGAATTCATCTTTGGGGCACGCCTCGTTCAGATTGCGGAAGTCGATACAGATTCGAATCTTTCCATTCTTCTTGAGGACGGGTACTATATTGGCGACCCAGTCTGGATGTTGCTCCTCATGAATGAAGCCGCTGGCTATCAGTTTGTTGACTTCGGCTTCGATCGCGTCCATGATGCCTGGGCGGAAGCGTCGCTGTTGTTGCTTGACTGGCTTAGCATCCGGCCGAATGTTGAGTTTGTGAAGAGCAATGTCGGGATTTAACCCTGGCATGTCTTCATAACTCCAGGCGAACACATCAATGTATTCTCTAACAAGTTCTAGCAGCGGTTCCCGCTCTTCGTCTGCTAGGCTTTTACTGACGAAAATTGGTTTTGGAGAAGATTCACTGCCGAGGTCAACCTGTATGACTTCATCTTTAGTAGAAGGTTCTCTCAGTTCAAACCGTTTTTCCCATTGTGCATCCAATTGCTGGGCCCACGGCTCTAGCTCGAGGATCTCGGGGATGTCTTCATCTTCCTCGTAAGCTTCGGCGAATGCCATGTTGACTGACAAGACTTGTCTGAACACATCTTCGATGCTGGTATCCGAGTCCGAAGTTGGTGACCCGGTTGAATGTGACTGCCAGTCGCATTCTTCATCTGAACTTTCAGGGGTTGTAGTAGGCGTTACATACCCCAACCCGTATCGAGTTTTGCTATAGTAGTTTCGTGGTTTGCCCGCCGGGACTGGCGGCTTCAAAGGTAATCGTCGCCCAGTGCCGTAGTTCAAACCTGGCGTCGTCTCCAGATCATACCCCTATTTCTGCATGAGATATTTGGATTGGGGGCTATAGAGATACAGAGGCAGTCTCCCGGCATCTGACCCGAGGTCGGCTTCTTCTATGGTGAGGGGATGCGGGTTGTTCGTCCGGACGAAGATGATTGGATGGTCTCCTCCCTCGAATATTCGGTAAGCGTTTTCTACTGGAGTAAGCTGGATCGCGGTGTACACATTTGTCACCTGTGTGTGTAGGTGAGTGCCTATATCGTGTTCCATAGCATACATTGTACATAGTTTATTGAGCTCGATGTAGTTCAAAGATAACCCTTTATTGAGGAAGTAAGGTATCTTTTCTAGGGGGATTACATCATCTGCGGAGGGAACATCAGTGTGGGCGGCCATATACTTGGCTAACTCTGGTTCCTCTTCGGTTACCCCCTGCGTGAATGAAGACTGAGAGGACGTCCTGGGAAGCTTGATTGTCAGTGGTTCAGTTGATGGAGCAGAGCGTAGAGTCGTTGGCAGACTAGCGACCCCCAGTTTGGCACTTGATATGGAGCGAGGAGTGGCCGGTTCGCTAGAAGCGTCAGACCTCGCATTGGGGTGACGACCCTTCTTGGGAAGGCGTATCGTCAGTGGCCTATCGGAGGGATTGAGCTTCTACGTTTGGGGTTGACCGACTCTCGGCAGTCTGATTGTCAATGGCCCCGTTGTGGGTCTCGACACTTGGCCTGACCTTGGCAACCGGATTATCATCTGCTCCTCCTGCGCCGAGAGGCTGATCGCATCCTTCCGCAGAGTGGTAGTAAGGGGCGCGGACTTGCCTGGCTTACGAGCTTGGAGGTGAATCGTCAGAGGTCCTTCTGATCCCGTGGCCGTTTCGATACCAGCTTGTTCATTTCCTTCATCAAGGTGCCTCTTCGACTTTTCGTACATACATGAATCCGAGTAGTAAGATTCAACCCCTTTGAAGGGATCGATGTCAGCGAATTTCGTCTTCATAAAGCCGTGTTTGTCGACATATTTGAAGTACTGGTATAGCATAGAAGGTACGATCATGTAATCGTGTATCCATGGGCGCCCCAGGAGGATGTTGTAAGAAGTGTCTGCATCTATGACGTAGTAGGTGACTTCGGATTGGAGGTCGCCAATTTGACACTTCAGACGAATATTCCCAATAGGATAGCTCCTGCCCGAATTGAAACCGCTGATGGCGGTGCTTGTAGGTGTCAGGCGATGCATTGGGATGCGGAGATGATGTAGCAGACCCTTCGGGATGATGCTTATGGAAGAGCCAGGATCAATGTGCATTCGATCCACTTTCACATCGCCGATGTATCCCGTATAGTATAGCGGGCGATCATGTAGGTTGGTCTTGATGAGCATATCTTACGGAGTGAAGACGATGTTGGGCATTGCTCCCGTACAGGCACTGTCTTGGAGATCTGCAGGCGGATTTTCTCCTGTGAGGTTGACTTGAGCCAGGTATGCGTCGGCGTTTTGGAGTGCATCGCTCAAAGCCGTACGAACATCCTTGGAGAGTCTCAGGAGCTCGTATAATGACAACTTGGCCGGTGTGTTGGCCAATTGTGCCAAGATGTCGAAGATGTAGGGCTTCTCCAACCCTTGGGCTGCCTCTTTTCGGAGGGATTTGTCGAAGTGAGTCTCCCTCGGCCTAGGCTTGTCGGTCGTCGAAGGCTGAGCCGGTCCCGGAGCATCAGTTGTAGTGGGTTGATGATCTTCAGCTGGATTGTCAACCACAGGTTGGGATTGCACCCCAGACCGTGTGATGACGGCTGTAACTTCCTCGATGTCTGCCGAAATTGTGTGGCAGGTCCTGACTTTTCCACTCTTCTTGTAAATGGAGGATGGGGTGGGTTGAGTCATTTCAGATACCAAGTCTGGATGGACCCACATGACCTCCCCTCGTGATGTGGTGAGGGGTATTAGACCAGCAGCCTGATCTCGGGGAGGTGGAAGATTGGTAACCTCCATCGTCGCCAGAGGGATGGGGACCACCCCGTCTTGAGTTTCCGTCGGGAAGAAGCTGCCGAATTGTACTGACACCATATTGGCCGCCACGGTTACCTCTTCGAAATCGATGGCCAGAGCGTTCAAATCGATGAGATTTTGGATGTACCGTTTCAGCTGGTAGCAATCGTGTGTAGCATGATGGACATAGCGATGGTAATGGCAAGTACTTTGGATTCTCCATCTCTGCCGGCCGCGGTTCCCGTCTTGGTAGAGAAAGCTGAATTCTGTCCCCTTGTATGAGCATGTCCAAGATGGGCTTGACATGACCGTCTTCGAAGGAGTAAGTGATTTACGGCCATTGTTTGTCTGCGGGCTTTGTCTCAGGTTTTTGTGCTGTATCGGCCACCATAGCCTGCTTTCCTTTGCTGTCCCGATTGTTGGAGGGGCTACCCCCATTATCGTTGTTGGGACGCTTGCCCTTATTTTCTCCTTCCGAGATGTACAATCCTAGTTGGCGAGCCTTCTTCAGTCGTTCTTCGACGCTTGTGGCGCTGATGATGAACGTCTTCCAATCTTTGAATTGACTTTTGCCCATCCAGAGACTGATTGTTAGGAGCAGTCTCTTTTGGCAAATTTTAATTAAAGAGGAATCTGGATTTCCGGAGGGCAGCTTCATGGCGGTTGGCAGAACCGCTCAATGTAGTTCCTTGTCAACTCCTTCTTCCCTTGGACGACGTCCATGAGGGTGGACATGGTGACGTCCTGCCCTACTTCGTAGAATCTCTCCAAGAATAGGCGCTTGAAGCCAGCGAAGGAGTGGATGCAGTTGTCCGGCAGATTGCGATACCAGTCGAAGGCGACTCCTTCCAATGCCCCAATGAATAATCGCGTGAGGATAGCATCATCATGGGGCAGATGGTCGGTGGTAACCTCGAAGTAAGTGATGTACTGACTTGCTGAGGTCTTGCCATCGTATGGGTTGATATTGAACGGCTTATATTTTAGTGGGAATGGAACATCCCTCCATTCGGCAGGGTATGGTTGCCGTATTCTGAGGTCTTGAGCGTTTTCTCGGGTATGGAACATGGCTCAAAGCTCCTGGACCTCTTTTCTTACTTCTCGAGCCTCATCTGTCGCGGTAGAGGCTGTTATTTCGGGAGGATTATTGCCCGGGTTTGGTGCCGCTGAGTTCGAGTCCGCATTGACCGCGGGACCCGTGCTTGTTTGGCCAGGCGTTCCTCCTTGGAGAGTTGGAAGAGCGGCTTTGATTTCATCTACAGACTTGACCAAGGCCTACAGTATAGCCTCTAAAGTGTCGATGCGTTGGCGATCACTGGAACCACCTTGGTTGCTGTCCATCATGAACACCGTCTTTACATGAGGATTGATGGAAGAAACGGTAGATGATGTGCCCTCCGAGTCATACCCATACACCGAAAAGTCATCGGGGTAGGTGGGAATGTTCTCTTCGGGCTCGGACTCGGAGGGGACGGTATCCCCAGCCTCAGAGCTTACTTCGTCTTGGGAGTCGTGGATGTTCTTGGGGACATCAGCGTCTGTTGTACCTGATGGGAGAGTTGTTTGTCCGGGCTCGGCTCCTTGAAACATCGGAATATTGTGGATGCTCGGAGGAGTGATACCCCCAATTCCTACGACCCCCAGCGATGTGGATGATGAATTTCCCACTGCAGCAGATTTCGTCTTTGAACGGGTGTGTTGGAATACTCTGGTGGAGGACAACCGTTTAGACGACAGTTTCTTAGCTGTAGTGGTTGAGGTCTCCGGGGTGGAAACGCTTGCCTTCTTCCCTGTTCCCTCGGCAGGGACTTTCTGAGTGGAATTGCAGGAGACAACAGGAGACGCCTCGTCTTCTGAGCTCGACTGCTGTAGTCTTTGGAAGACTGACGGCCGATCTTCCGTTGCTGCCGCGTTGTTGCAACAGCAGTTGACGATGATCTGGGTGCAGTGATGTCCAAGCGAGGACTCTTTGCACGCCGAGGCTCCTTCTCTTTCCTTGCGCTTATGGAGGATCGCCTCACGCAGGTCAAAGGAACCGCTTTGTCTTTTTGCCGCCGGGGGCTGGACTCGAGCGGTTCTATACAACTTCCCATCAGAGGCCCGTGTGATAATCAACGGGACGCCCTGATAGTTGGAGGTTGGGATAGCTGACTGGGCTTGGTGAGCCCACGCTGCCCTAGACTTCCTCCTTTTAGCACTTGCGGGTGCGTAATAGGAGGAGTCCAAGTTGAATACCACAGAGTCTGGCTTATCATCCAGAGAACCATCAGGGTCAGGACCGCATGAGAGACGGTCGAAGACTGATCGAGAGAAGCGTAGAACGGACGCTATGCGGCTAGAATTGGGTACCGTGCAGGCTGTCTGTATGCGGTTGTCTTCTGTCGTTGGATGAGTTATTTTTATGCGGCTAGGAGTCACGACCGTGCAGGCTGGCCGCATGCGGTTGGCAATTGTGGCCGTATGGGTTTTCTGTAAGCGATTGACTTTCTTAGCCGCATGAGTTTCATCCATGTGGTTGGCAACTGTAGCCGCATAAGCTATGCGGCTGACAGATGTGGCCGCATGAGTTTTCTCCATGCGGCTGGCGGATGTAGCCGCAAGAGCTTTCTTCCTGCGGCTAATACCCTATGCGGCTCGGATCTCATAGAGTTCCTCTTTGCCCCTGCAAGTCCGGCATTATAGTGTTTTCTTCTGTCGGACTTGGGGACAGCAGAGTTGTCTACGGTTTGAAGTGGGGCCGCAGGAGAGTCTTTCTCGCCGTCTTGAGCAATAGAGGATATCCCATCGAGGGCTTGGGGAGGAGCAAATGATTTTGGCCTCCACTCTTTGCGAGCCTTCGTGCCGCGGGTGCGCTTCTGGACCGGGCCAGCGCTTCCTTCGGAGAGCATCTCTTCAAACGCCTGTTGGTCGAAGCGGACGACCATCTTTTGTTGCGTGGAGCCAAGTTTGGCTGCATCCGATTGGGTCACCAACTCCTCAGCCGTGGAGAAGTTAGTCCCCAGCAGGGTCGCCATCGTGTTTGCCATGAAATATAAAAGAGCAGAACAGTTTTATGGGAGGACTGGACTTTTACTTCACGTTACAAACTCGCTTGTACAAAGAAAGCCTAGGGACAAAACCTAGGTACAGCAGTCTAAGTACAATTGTTTATTTTTGATTCTAGGGGGTGACGATAGAGGCTCGGGAAGGCGACGGCAGTCCTGCCTTACTCTTTGGACGATCGGTATGCAGCCTTGGCTCCTGTGACGAGATGGTTGGCGTTGACGAAGAAATGCTCTTCTTGCTCTCCTCGTATTGCTCTTCTGGCTTCTCTCTCTCTGTGTATTTTTCTCACTGATAGCGTATATCTCTCCTTGTATATTTTACAAGGGAATGGCACCCTGCTATTTATAATAGTGGGGAGCATCATTAGGGTTTGGATGATTACCCATTCTTAAAGTGGCGGCAGCCTGATGCTTAATCAATCTGGACTATTCGTTTTAATCGTGAAGGATCTGGGCCATAAATGGGGATAGCACTGAATACTGCGAATGATTAATGCTGATTACTTTAAATCTTCATGATTGGTTGTGTCAAGCTTGGATCTCTCTCCACGTGTCCCATTGGCTTGATCATGAATGATATGACCTGATCTCATTAATTATGAGGATAACGTTAAATATGGTCATTAGGATCTGGTAAATCTCTGATTGATTTGCATCTCATAATCATCCTTGCTACCAGCTGTCAAGTCGTGGGGGCAATTGAATCTCTGCCACGTGTCTTAATAATGGACTCTGCCAGAGCCGCATGATATCCATGAACCGCATGAGACAGCGTCTCAGTGAGCCGCATAGGTATAGTATTTGCGAGCCGCATGGGATGGTTTCTCGGTGAGCCGCATAAGTGTAGTACTCGCGAGCTGTATGGGATGGCTTCTTGGTGAGCCGCAGGAAGACGATTCTTGCCAGCCGCATGAAGCTGTTCTTCACTGGAGCCGCATGGAGATAGCCACGTGTCAATCTCGGATCGTGTCAGCAATTTTCTCCTATTCCCAAAGAGTTTGTCATTATGACAGGGCCATTATGACACTTCATGTCAGAGCCGTCAGCTGTCAAATCATGGCAGAGCATTAAATAGGGCCATTGCTCGATGGCCAGCTGTGTGAAAGGATCCCATGGGGGCACGTGGCGTTGATCGAGCCGCATATCTCTGTTGGTCGAATGTGAGCCGCATGTACTTCTGCACCGCATGCGGCTGGAGGACTCTTTGAACCGCGGGACTGTCCCTATGTAAGCCGCATGGACTCTCCTATCCCGAGCCGCATGAGACTAAGAGTCTCTCTGATCCGCATGGGACTGCTCCTGTATGAGCCGCATGGGGTTCTCCTGTTCCGAGACGCATAGATCATCATTCTGATATTTTCCATGCTTCTACAGTTATGGGTCCGTATCCCTTCCATGTTTCAGAGAACAAGTACCCACTGTTACCTGATAGTTTCCCAGTCAGTGATCCTCCTTTGAACCAAAAGTTAGATGCCTAGTAGATTTCTCTTTGAACTAATAGCATAAAACTTTATGGTAGGATTACAAAGACACACTATCAGAATGCCTTCAAGCCCATTTACAAGCTGTGTCATCGACCAACTGGCGCTTGAGGCCCTTTGTGAATGGATCTGCCAGGTTCTCCTGACTCCGAACATCAACCACTGTAATTACACCTCTTTTGATAAGATCGTGTACTGCCCTGTGCTTCAACCGCACAGTCTTCTTCTTCCCGTTGAAGAGGTCATTTGATGCCACCGCCGCAGTCGTCTGGTTGTCACAGTATATCAGTATTTCCGATATCTGAGCCCCAACCACTGGAAGATCATATATGAGCTTCCGAAGCCATTCTGCTTCATCTGCTGCAGTTTTAAGTGCATAGAATTTAGATTCTACGGAGGAACGAGAGAGTATAGTCTGCTTCTTCGACTTCCACGATATAGCAGCTCCATCCAAGGAAAAGACATATCCACTTGTGGATCTCTCACTTTCTACTTTTGAACACCAGCTAGCATCACTGAAGCCTTCCACTACTGTCGGATACCCGTTGTAGTGCAGTGCATATGTCTGAGTCTTCTTGAGATATCTCATCACCCGCTTCACAGCTTTCCAGTGCTCAACCCCTGGGTTGCTTGTGAACCGACTCAGCATTCCTACGGCGAAAGCTATGTCAGGCCTTATGGCAGTGGTTGCGTACATCAAACTTCCGATAACGCTAGAATACTCCAGCTGCCTGACTCTTTTCTTTGAATTTGGCTTCAGCTTCTGATCACACCTGTATGGTGTATCGATCCCTGGAAGATCCTTATACCCATAGCGTGTGAGCATCTTCTCAATGTAGTGAGATTGTGACAGCGCTACTCCAGTGTCTGTCCGGATGATCTTTATGCCCAAGATGACATCTGCATCCCCCAAGTCCTTCATACTGAACTTGGTTGAGAGGAACTTCTTTGTCTCTGTGACAGCCTATATCCGTACCTAGGATTAGCATGTCGTCCACGTACAGACAAATGATGACTCCTCTTCCATCAGCAAACTTTGTGTAAACACATTTATCCGTCTCGCTGACTCTGTAGCCGTTGACCTAATAACTTTGTCAAACTTCTCATGCCACATCTTGGGAGCTTGCTTCAAACCATACAATGATTTCACCAACTTGAAGACTTTGTCTTCAAGACCTTTGACGACAAATCCATCTGGCTGTTGTATGTAAATCTCTTCGGTCAGCTCCCCATTCAGGAATGATGTCTTTATATCCATCTGATGTATCACCAACTTATATATAGCTGCTAGAGCGATTAACATCCTGATGGTGGTCATCCGAGCTACTGGAGCGTATGTGCCAAAGTAGTCTATCCCCTGTTTCTGAGAAAATCCCTTGGCTACCAGCCTGGCCTTGAACTTGTCAAAAGTTCCATCTGCCTTCATCTTCTTCTTGAAGATCCATTTACATCCGATAGGCTTTTCTCCTTCAGGTAGATCTACCAACACCCATGTGTTATTGGAGGTGATAGAGTCAAACTCGTCATCACTGCCTCCTTCCAGAAGATAGCATCTCTGGTCTTCATCGCCTCATCATAGGTAAGCGGATCTGCTTCTACATGATAGGTGACAAAGTCATCTCCGAAGTCTTTCGGTCTCCTCGCTCGCTTAGCTGACGGCTCTGCGAGTTCTGGTACACGAGTTGTTTCATCAACAACAGCTTCTTCTTGGACTACTGGCCCATATGAGATTTCAGTCTCATTTGTACCTACATCATTTTCCGGAATGTCCGAAAGAACAATGTTTTTGTCTTTTGCAAACTTGTCTTCAAAGTATTCAGCATCGCGAGATTCGATGATATGATTTGACTCAATATCAAGAAATCTCCTAGCATCACTCTTCTCGGCATACCCCAAGAAGATCGCCTTCGTAGTCCTTGTCCCTAGCTTCTGAATCTTCAGATCTGGGAGCTTCACATACGCCAAACACCCCACACGCGAATGACATTCAAGTTTGGTCTGACTTTGAACCAGAGTTCATGAGGAGTTACGTCCGAAGTTGCATATGGCACTCTATTCAGAATAAAAGTGGCCGTTAATGCAGCTTCTCCCCAGTAGCATTTTGGAAGACCTACAGTAAGCAGCATAGAATTCATCATTTCTATTAATGTTCGGTTCTTCCTCTCTGCTACTCCGTTGAATTGAGGAGAATATGGAGCAGTAGTCTCGCATATGATTCCATGTTCTTTGCAGAATGATGCAAATTCATGAGACCTGTACTCCCCACATCGATCACTTCTCAATCTCTTGAGTTGTTGTCCAGTCTGCCATTCAGCTTCAGCCCTGAACTCTCTGAACTTCTCGAAAGCTTCATCTTTAGACTTGAGCAAGTAGACGAACGCGTATTTTGAGAAGTCGTCGATGAAGGTTATGAAATACTTCATCCCGGCCTTCGTGGAGAAATGTTTGAAGTCACAGATATCAGAGTACACCAACTCCAGAAGATCTGTGCTTCGATTGACCCGATGAAAGGGTTTCCTAGTGATCTTCGTCTGAGCACACACTTCACACTTCTCCACCTTACCCCCACATTTGGAGATAAGTCCTAGACTAGACATTTTGTTAATTCTTTTACAATGAACATGTCCTAGTCTATTATGCCATAACTCAAGAGAATAATCAGAAGATGCAACTGCATTAATGTCATCAAACTGGTTGACAAGCTGAATTTTAAATATTTTCTTCGGTTAGATAGCCTTCCCGAAGTATATTTCCTTCTTGGACATCACCATCTGACCAGCATTGATGTCCATCCTCAAGCCTGCATTACAGAGCAGGCTCCCAGAGATCAGGTTCTTGGCAATCGCCGGAACATGCTTCACACCTTGAAGCGTCAGAGTGTTCCCAGAAGTGAGTTTCAGTTCCACGATCCCGATCCCCAGAACTTCAGCTTGGGCTTGGTTCGCCATGACAACCTTCTCAGATATCGGCTGGTACGTGACGAACCATTCCTTGCCAGAACAGACATGGCAAGTCGCACCAGTGTCTATCCACCAGTCAGAGTCAACCCCCACAGTTGTGACTTGTGCGATCATAGCAACAAAGTTAGAAACCAATGAAACCTTCTTAGGCTCACCTTTCTCTGATTATTAGGCTTAGATCTGCATTCACTCTTGTAGTGGCCTTTCTTGCCACAATTGTAACAAGTCACGTGGGACTTAGTCTTCTGTTGCTTGAATGAAGGACCCTTCACTTTCAGATTAGTGAAGTCCTTCTTCTTGGGATGAGAAGCCGCCTGCTTCCCCTTGGGATCTCTCCTGCACAAGATTGGCTTTAGCCAACTATTTGGACAGAGTGTCCACCTTCTGTTGGGAACGCATCTCGTCCTCAATATGGATCTCTTGAAGTAGATCTCCCAAGCTAATATCTAGTCTTTCTGTGCATCCTTGAATAGAAGGTACTCCATCCAGCAGGAAGTTTTGAGACGATCTCTCTGATGACAAACTTGTCGGGAAGGGGCATCTCTTCGTCTTCCAGTTTTTGACGCAGCTTTAGAAATTCCTTCACCTGTGGCAACATGGACTTTTCGTCCTCAAAGAGCAATTTGTGATATTTTTTAACCACAAACATCTTGCTCCTGTTCCTGTCTTCTTCATACAGATTTTCCACAGACTCCCATATGTCTCTGGCAAGTTCCTTCTTTGAGTAGGATTCTGCCAGGGAATCCTCCATAGCATTCAGGATGAGAAGCCTGCAGATGCTATTTTTCCTTCTCCACTTGGCCTGGAGTTTGGTAGCCGCGTTGATAGCGGCAGTAGATCCAGTCTCTGGAACAGAGGGTTCTTCCTCCAACAGAACATGATCAACGTTTTTAGTTGAAGAGTTAGGTAAACCTTTCTCTTCCAGACTTGATAGTGCTCTCCATCGAACTTTTCCAACTTGCAGAAGTCCGAATGGAGGAGCGAAGCATTAATATTTTCCATCTACACGGATCTTGCTTTGAGATTGTTAGTCCCGGGGCTTGATCAAAGATGGTAAAACAGATGCAACAAAGATCTACGATGATACAAATACCAAATAACCCGATTACAATATGGAGGAGGAAAATAAAGAAGAGAAGATCTCTCGTTCTTCCTTGCAAACATGTTGTAATTGGGACAGAACGAGTTACAATAATCTAGAAAGAGATGAAAAGAAGAACAATACTGGGGTGTCAAAATACCGTTGCTCAAAGCAAGATTCGTCCCACACGATCTGCTTCCAGGAACCAGCAAGTTTGAAGAACTTGTGGAACGCTCGAAGTCACCTCTGTTCTGACTCCTCGGATGGACTTGCAATGGCGGCAGCAGCTCTCTCTCTCTTTCTCTTTTTCTGACTTATATTTTCGTCGTAACCACAAAGGAGGCCAGAAGAGAGTATTTATAGAGAGAGGGTGGAAACCCTAGCCGCCTCTTCAGTTATAGAAAGATTGAATCAAATCCCAAAAAGATAGCAACGAGATTAATTCAAATCCCACAAAGATAGGAATGAAATTAATTCAAATCCCACAAAGATAGGATCTGAATTAATCGCATTGATTCAGCCTTTCCATAACTAACTTGTAATCTGCACAGTCAGCGGAGCCCTCCATACGGCAGCAGTAGCAGCAGCAGCCTGGCCGCATGAGCCTCATGGCCGTAAGGACCGCATAGGCCGCATGGACCACATGAGCCGCATGAGCCGCATGGCCGCATGGACCGCATGGACCACATGAGCTGCATGGACCGCATGGACCGCATGAGCCGCATGGCCGCATGAACCGCATGAACCGCATGGCCGCATGGCCGCATGAGCCGCATGGCCGCATGACCGCATGAGGCCGCATATGAGCCGTATGCCGCATAAGATCGTATGGCCGCATATGAGCCGCATAAAGACCGCATGACTGCTGACGTGCTAAGTGCAAAGTGCGCCAACAAAACTCCACATTACGCCTCATGAGCCCATGAGCCCGAGTCCGAGTCCGAGTCGCTAAGCCCCTTTGGGGCTTAGCTCCACATGGAATTAATCCAAGAGAATGACAAAAGCATTAATGCTTAATCCTTGGAGCCTTATTCTTACCTCCTAGTAAAATCACCGACATGGTTCCCTCCTTAGGGTCACCACCCCATGTGCATCTCTCAACAACACACCCAAGTATATATGTTGAGATAACTCATGGTGCATTTTCGATGTGGGACTAAAATTTACAAGGTATGTTGAGAGCAAGTTCTCTCCATGTAAAGAAAGCACCAACAAACTTGATCGTCTTTGTAATAGATGTGAACAAAGCAGGACATCGATCATCTCTACCGGCCTCAAAGGTTTTCTGAACCTGACTGCCACCATGACATGAGCTTGTGGATGTACATGCTCACAAACCAGTGGAGAGCTGCTGTAGCCATAGCACTGAAGAGGAAAGTCATAGACGATGCCACTTGCTCCCTTCAGAGTCTATATTGGAGTTGTATGGGGTTTCCAACCTATGTGGAGAACACTCAAGGGTGCGCCAATCCATTCATGTATTAAAAAGCTCGAACAGTTGGGGGCGACGAAGAGGCGAAGATTTTGTTAAATTTCATCAAACTAGAGCAGGCTGACGGAATACCGACGATACACTACAGTATATAGCCGGTGTACCGCCATTATATAGTTTTTTTAGTTTTGTTTGGCTGTTGTTCGCGGCTCATTTGCATTCGCTGATGAAGAATACCGGTGGTATACTGTGGTATACCGTCGATATACAGTTGTGTTCCAAAACCTCTTTGAGGGATCAAAACGAATTACCGTTGGTATACGTGGTATACTGTCGCCGTTCGGTCGGTTGGACTCGAATTTGGATATTTTATGTGCATTGTTGTATCCTATCAACTGTGCAAATTGCTGCAATTTATTAGGGGGATATATACACACACACACACACACACACCCCCTATAAAATATCTAACAGTTGTAGTCCAACCGCCTCGACCTTCAGGTCATCTGCGAGACGGAGCCCTTATCTGACGCTCGATATCCTCGAGCCAGTCATCAGCATAGACGATGCCCTCAGTTCCGTGAAAGGCCCGAGGCCCAAACTTCTTAAAGTCTTGGATGTGGTCCGGCCTCGGCTGTGCTCCCTGTGCTGGAGCCCCTCGCTCCACGGCTGCTAGAGCGAGCTGGTACGCATCCTCCATTCTATGACGTATCACGTCTGTCTGCCTCTGCTGAGCCTCATTCTGGACTCGCTGGACCTCCATCATCTGCCGAAGAAAGGCAAATATGTGCCCCATATTGGTAGGTAGTGGAGGCGGAGGAGGCAGATCCTCGGCTACATACGGAGGAGTCCGATGTGCAGGAGGAAGAACACCCACGACTGCTCCTGCCGCAACGACCTCCGGGACAGTCCTCACAACTGGTGGAGGAGCGCCCCCGATTGCTGCTGCAGATACACCGAGTGCAGGAGAAGTGACTGGCTCAGGTCCGCGAGATGTGGCGGACCTCTCAGTATCCACAGGCTCCAAATGCTGAGATCGAGTCATCACCATCCTGAAGACAGATCGAAGAGGAAAGTCAATATGGCACAAGATAGATCATATCAAAGGAGGACAATTAGAGTACAAATAATCAACATCAAGAAAGGACAGTTGTATAGAAGCAAATTAGAAGTTTCCTAATTGTGATTGAGTATCCTTAGCCTATAGCCTATATCTTCTAAACCTATAGCAGCACTCTAATTCGAGCACCACTACGACATCGTACTAATTGCAACTTCTGACCTGCATGGGCCACTACTAAAAATTTGTTGTCACGACCCGCTCCCAATTTTAGGATACGAGTACGTGGCCAAGTCCAGCCTACGCCGCAGCATCGGCGGTAGTACGCTGTCTATGATAACAATGGTCCACAACAAGCACAACATGCTTATATATCATCCACAACTAAGCCAGCAAAAATCACTAAAATATCCAATAGTCTCAATAATAAATATGAAAAATCCACTACAACTCAGAAAGTCTCGGGAACAAACCCGGATAGCAGAAAATAAAATAGACAACTAAACTCCATAACTATAACTACTAACTAATGCGAATCCATAAGGAAGAAAATATGCTAATTCGCATCAGTGCTGGAACCGGGTACGCCAGTGACATCAGTGTCTCCAACATACTCACCGTAGACCTCGGGGCAAATCTCTTCGTCTAAAGCTAAAAAATAGTTATCCAGTCAGGATTGGAGCAAGATCACCATAACACTACATTACACAATATAGTATACAAGCATGAAGAAAAGATAAAAGGAATTTGACTGAAGATAAGTATAGACATGACATTGTATGATAAGAAAGTACCTTTGAGACGTGATAACAATATGAAGGTAGACTTTGGTATACCACTAAAACACGATGACAATAAGAAGGTAGACTTGACGAAAGAAGAACAATAGACGACATGGCAACAATAATTAAGTCACGTGTACTGTGTGTTTTAGAATACCAACTTTCAGCATGTAGACGGCTTGGGATATCCGTCAGTCATACGTGTGGTGCATGACTGATATTATGCAATCAATGTATAGGGGTCTGTATTCAATTCATTGACCACATGCTTACTTGTTGTATTCCCCCGCCCGACTCACTCACAATACATGTCCACTACGATAAACATTAGTAATATGATAAACTGTAAACAATAGAAAACAATGAGTAAAAGATGAACATGTATATATCCTAACGATTCTAACTCTCGTGCACAATATTAATCATGAGCAATGACAATCATGGACCAAAAGGAAGTAATAGTGAAACGACGACACGAAGATACATGCAGCATAAAATAAAGGAAACATAGGTCATAATGATACTTGCCTGCTCCGATAGATGATAAAGTCACAAGTCAAGACGTCGTAGTCCGATCTACCCCGTCACATAAAAACCACAAGTTAGATCAACGATTCCCACTCTAAAATCCTAGAAAGTGGCTAATGGGTTAAATCAATTAATACTATTCTAATTCTGGAATAAATCATCTAAAATCCTATTTTATCCTATTTAATTCTGAAATAACAATCTACACACAAAAATTTGGCCAAGGAAATACACGGTTCCAAAATCGGGACTCGTGGCACGCAAACCGAGACATACTGTTGACTTACTAGTCAAACATTATGAATTCAAAGTTTGAGTGTGCAACATGATAGATTTCAGCACCATGAATGCACTGGAATCGACCGTGCCGCAAAATCACGCTTTGGTCAAAAGTTATTGCCATTATGGCTAACCATGACCAAATCGATGAACCGTTGACCAAATCTGACTTCTATGAATAAAATAAAATACTAGATGAAACTCTGAATTTCTGGAAAAATTATATGTTTTAGGGCTCTGTGTCAGCTTTCCAAAACATCAAACGGATCGCAAAACGGAGTTCGGGATCGCTCGGAATCTCGAAAACCGTGCGACGTATAAATTTTTGGACAACCGACACTCAAATAATTATTCAGAAATTCGAGGACAAAATACCAGAAAATAATTTATATAATCCGAAACCTAACCTCAATACGCTTCTAATAAAAAAAACGGCGCACAAAACGGACGTCTAGATCAACGGCAATCCCCCCGCAAAGTCGAAGAACTCCAATTGAACTCTCCACAAAAAGCTGCTGAATAAACTATGGTTTTCGGAAAACCTAAAACTAATATATATATAGAGAGAGAGTCGGTGGCTCTCAGCGGCTAAGGGACACGTGGCATAATCCAGTGCCTCCCGCCGCTGGATCAGATGGTCCATATTAAGTTGAGTTCGGCTCGGCTACGATTTGGGCGGCTCCGAGTCGAACTCGGATCCTAACCCGGCTCGGAGACCGACCGCACCCGCCCCCTCTCTATGACACGTGGCCCGCCCACTCCGCTCCAGCGGCTGACGGGTGGGCCCCCGTGAGGCTGACTGGGTAAATAAATTAGAAAATAGGTTTTTAATATTCAGAAAATTAATTAAAAATTCCAGAAAAATCCTAAAAATTCCAAATAAATCCCAGAAAATTCCTAAAAATTCCTAGAAAATTCTAGAAAATATTTTAAGGGTTCTAGAGCCTATATAAATTCTTTGACCTAAAATATACCCTTGGGTGCACTCACATAAATTCCTAGAAGCTTAAGAAATAATGAAACAATATATAATAATTATCTAAAAATCTTCAATAAATCCTGGAAATTCTAAAATGGTGAAATAACACACTAGGGTCAATCTAGGGGCCCTAAAGACTATATATAGTCTAATTCCCTTATATCTAACTTATAGTCTTAGGCAAAAATCTTATGATCCCAATTAGACATCCTAGTAAATAATTGATGCTAACTAAATAAAAATAAAAAAAAAATCTCTAAAATAGAAAATAAATTTTTGGAACCCAAATGCTACAAACTATCCCCCTTAAAAGATTTTTGTCCTCAAAAATCAAAACATCACAATGGCATAGTATAATACATAACTCTTACAAGCAATAAATTCTTAAGCTAAGTCACGGAGAGATAATGGCTAGGAACATAAGGGGACTAACAACTAACTAAGCATGCATAATAACTAAAACTAAGGAAAGCTCTAAGAACTCGGTACTCTCTGCTTTCGATCCCTCGGGTTCGGGAGTAGCAAAAGGGTTAGCTACGCTTTTCCCCCTACGGATCGTACTGCGCCTTGTCTCAACCATTGCAAACTAAAAGGAAAGAAAGGATATGGTTAGAACGGTAGATACAAACATATCGAAGAAATCACGGACGGAATCAAGCAAGATGCAATTTAAGAGACAATAAGATCCTAAGATAAAATAGACTCATAAGGTTAGAAGTCCTATTTTGTGGTTGATATAACCTCCTAACTTCAAATCTATTCGCAGGCTCGTAGTAGTACAGCTAACTTAAGCACTACCACGAGTTCGCAGTCTTTTGCGAAATTGGACCTGCATGGGCCACCATAAAAACTTGTCACGACCCGCTCCCAATTTTGGGATACGAGTACGTGGCCAAGTCCAGCCTACGCCGCAGCATCGGCGGTAGTACGCTGTCTATGATAACAATGGTCCACAATAAGCACAACACGCTTATATATCATCCACAACTAAGCCAGCAAAAATCACTAAAATATCCAATAGTCTCAATAATAAATATGAAAAATCCACTACAACTCAGAAAGTCTCGGGAACAAACCCGGATAGTAGAAAATAAATAGACAACTAAACTCCATAACTATAACTACTAACTAATGCGAATCCATAAGGAAGAAAATATGCTAATTCGCATCAGTGCTGGAACCGGGTACGCCAGTGACATCAGTGTCTCCAACATACTCACCGTAGACCTCGGGGCAAATCTCTTCGTCTAAAGTTGAAAAATAGTTATCCAGTCAGGATTGGAGCAAGATCACCATAACACTACATTACACAATATAGTATACAAGCATGAAGAAAAGATAAAAGGAATTTGACTGAAGATAAGTATAGACATGACATTGTATGATAAGAAAGTACCTTTGAGACGTGATAACAATATGAAGGTAGACTTTGGTATACCACTAAAACACGATGACAATAAGAAGGTAGACTTGACGAAAGAAGAACAATAGACGACATGGCAACAATAATTAAGTCACGTGTACTGTGTGTTTTAGAATACCAACTTTCAGCATGTAGACGGCTTGGGATATCCGTCAGTCATACGTGTGGTGCATGACTGATATTATGCAATCAATGTATAGGGGGTCTGTATTCAATTCGTTGACCACATGCTTACTTGTTGTATTCCCCCGCCCGACTCACTCACAATACATGTCCACTACGATAAACATTAGCAATACGATAAACTGTAAACAATAGGAAACAATGAGTAAAAGATGAATATGTATATATCCTAACGATTCTAACTCTCGTACACAATATTAATCATGAGCAATGACAATCATGGACCAAAAGGAAGTAATAGTGAAACGACGACACGAAGATACATGCAGCATAAAATAAAGGAAACACAGGTCATAGTGATACTTGCCTGCTCCGATAGATGATAAAGTCATAAGTCAAGATGTCGTAGTCCGATCTACCCCGTCACATAAAAACTACAAGTTAGATCAACGATTCCCACTCTAAAATTTTAGAAAGTGGCTAATGGGTTAAATCAATTAATACTATTCTAATTCTGGAATAAATCATCTAAAATCCTATTTTATCCTATTTAATTCTGAAATAACAATCTACACACAAAAATTTGACCAAGGAAATATACGGTTCCAAAATCGGGACTCGTGGCACGCAAACCGAGACATACTGTTGACTTACTAGTCAAACATTATGAATTCAAAGTTTGAGTGTGCAACATGATAGATTTCAGTGCCATGAATGCACTGGAATCGACCGTGCAGCAAAATCACGCTTTGGTCAAAAGTTATTGCCATTATGGCTAACCATGACCAAATCGATGAACCGTTGACCAAATCTAACTTCTATGAATAAAATAAAATACTAGATGAAACTCTGAATTTCTGGAAAAATTATATGTTTTAGGGCTCTGTGTCAGCTTTCCAAAACTTTAAACGGATCGTGAAACGGAGTTCGGGATCGCTCGGAATCTCGAAAACCGTGCGACGTGTAAATTGTTGGACAACCGACACTCAAATAATTATTCAGAAATTCGAGGACAAAATACCAGAAAATAATTTATATAATCCGAAACCTAACCTCAATACGCTTCTAAAAAAAAAACAGCGCGCAAAACGGACGTCTAGATCAACGGCAATCCCCCCGCAAATTCGAAGAACTCCAATTGAACTCTCCACAAAAGCTGCTGAATAAACTATGGTTTTCGGAAAACCTAAAACTAATATATATATATAGAGAGAGAGAGTCGGTGGCTCTCAGCGGCTAAGGGACACGTGGCATAATCCAGTGCTTCCCGCCGCTGGATCAGATGGTCCATATTAAGTTGAGTTCGGCTCGGCTACGATTTGGGCGGCTCCGAGTCGAACTCGGATCCTAACCCGGTTCGGAGACCGACCGCACCCGCCCCTCTCTATGACACGTGGCCCGCCCACTCCGCTCCAGCGGCTGACGGGTGGGCCCCCGTGAGGCTGACTGGGTAAATAAATTAGAAAATAGGTTTTTAATATTCAGAAAATTAATTAAAAATTCCAGAAAAATCCTAAAAATTCCAAATAAATCCCAGAAAATTCCTAAAAATTCCTAGAAAATTCTAGAAAATATTTTAAGGGTTCTAGAGCCTATATAAATTCTTTGACCTAAAATATACCCTCGGGTGCACTCACATAAATTCCTAGAAGCTTAAGAAATAATGAAACAATATATAATAATTATCTAAAAATCTTCAATAAATCCTGGAAATTCTAAAATGGTGAAATAACACACTAGGGTCAATCTAGGGGCCCTAAAGACTATATATAGTCTAATTCCCTTATATCTAACTTATAGTCTTAGGCAAAAATCTTATGATCCCAATTAGACATCCTAGTAAATAATTGATGCTAACTAAATAAAAATAAAAAAAAATCTCTAAAATAGAAAATAAATTTTTGGAACCCAAATGCTACATTTGTAATAACCCGTACCCGGAGTAAGGGTTCGAGTGCGTGACAGCGTCCCAGCATACACCGCAGAAACGGCGTAGAATACTGTCTAGGTCTACTATCTAACAACAGTTATAATATCAATCAACTCCGAATGGAGGACAAGCAATGACAATATAATATACTCAATCACAAACTCTAAGAAAGATAGATGATACCGAAAGATAAAGACAACAAGATATGAAATATCATCCAGAAGATCTAACATAAAAATAATACAAGTCTAGAGTCAACAATCTCTATACAAATACTAAAATAATAACAAGCCAAAATGTAATCTGGAGACAAAGTCCAGTACCAAACTAAACCAACTAAGCTATTCTAAAACTCCATCGGCTGGGGCTAACCCTTGCTGAACTAGGGTCTCCAAGTCTAGGCGAATTACGTCATGAGAACCGTAGTTGGTAGGACACTCGTCCTCGCCATAATCTATAAATTTTATCAATATATGCAGTTAGGATGGAACAAGCACAAATCTCCAATAACAGTTCTAGTTAGACGATATTGAAAATGTAGCAGTAAATAGAGAGAATATACAAGGTAAAGTAATGAGTACATGAATCATGGTGAGGCATATCAAGACTGTAAATGAATGTAAGAGCAGGAGAACATTGTATATCATGTACAGGAATCAGGAACTACTATCTATGTGAGTTTAGCAATAGTTTCAACATGTGATCGGCTTAGGAACATGATACAAGATTTAGCCTGGTTAATCATACGTACGGTGGATGATTAACTCTATTCAAAGTTCAAGGCTTGATACAAGACGGGTATTGATCACACATCTACGCGAATACCCTCGCCCCTGACTAGTATAGTGGATCCAACCATGACACGTTATGACACATATTCTCTGAAAAGGTCACGAGCCTTCACAGGAATCGTGTCTACACAATGCACGAGAAACAAGAAGTCTTGCATAAGGTATACCATAGAGTACAAGAAATAACATTTCATGACGGGATCCAGACAAATACCAATCCATGTGAACAATGTGTCAAGAGACTAGGATATCTACACTAAATACAAGAAACATAGACGATATCTTAAAACAGAAATACTATCAGAGAATGTACTCGCCTGAGATCCGATAGGAATATGTAAAACTCCTAAATTTATACTATTTTTTTATTAAATTTGGTACCGATTTAAAATTTTGTATTGTACGTCGCGCAGTCGTATTGTACGTCGCGCACGAAATTATTTTTTTGCTCATCGAGTGCGAATATGTGCGAGCGTACATATTTTTGAAAAAAAAACATTATTTTTATTATTTTTAATGAAGACAAAAATTATTTCTAGCTATTATTTTCAAGTTTATGACTTTTATGAAAAGCCTTTCTTTTATATAGTTATAATAATAAATAATTTTTTTTCCTATAAAATGGTAAATTAGAAAAGTATATCTATGTAAATATTAATTGTACAAACATATATTTCGTAATTATTTATTTGTTTATTTTAAATAATGTAATTTTTGAAATTAATTATTATAGTATTTTGGAAAACATATTTTGAAATATTTGTGACAATTTAAATTTGATTTGATTCCATAGATACATTTAAATAGATTAAGTTAATATCTATAATTGGAATTTGATTTATTGATTTGATTTTAAACTAAAGGAATTAAATTAGATTTAATTGGATTTGGATTTAGATTGGATTTGATTGATTTTAAATTAAATTGCAAGCTATCTATTTTTGGGTTTAAACTACTCCTAATGCTTATCCAATTGGGAATTTCCACATCCTATAAATAGGCAGGTACTCCTCCATTATTTCTCCACAAGCCAAATTTTTCCATAAAATGTTTCTCCAAATCCCGTGCATCGTGTCCGTGTCCCTTCCCAGTGAAATCTTATTCCATTCTTTTTACAAATACATTATAAATCCCTCGTATCGGACACACCCCGACACAATAAATTCCTAAACCCTAGTCCTAATCCTAAACCCTATCCCGTCTTGTCCGTCGCCTTCGCCGTACCCATCTCTTGTCACAGCACCCCGTCTCCCCAGCCACCCGTCCTCGGCCACCCGACCCAATCACACCACCCCCGCAGCCTTACGCCGCTACCACAATCACCTTCTCCACTGCCATCACCATTGCAACCACCACGCCAAAAACACCAGAACCCCCAACACCGCTTCCGACCACCGACGCCCCACTACTACCAACGCCTCGCTACCACCATCACCGACCACCTCTGCTAACCTCGTCGGCGACCAAGAAACACCACCGCCACAACAAACCCCACCGGCCACAACCACACAGAAATTAGTAGACAAAAAAATACGTAGACACCACCCCCATACCTCGCCATGGCCGCCGCTCCCATGCGCCAAGTGCCGCCGCACGATCCCACCACTGGCCGTGCGTCCTCGCGTCGGCGAGCGTGACCCGCCGCAAATCCAGCACTTCTCCGCAGTGCGCCGCCACCCTCTTCCTCTCCGCAGCGCGCCGCCGCCCCCGAGTGGTCGTCCCCCCGCTCGCCGGCCACCCTCTGCGAGCCGACCGCACCTCCGTAGCCCCCTCCTCCGGCCGCGGCGTGCCCTAGCCGCCGTTTCCTCTCCCGACCGCCTTACTCAGGCCGCCGACCAAGACCGCCCTCCGAAACCCTCTCATCGTCCAGCCGCCACACGCAGCCCCACCTCTTCCGCCGCCCCCCTCTGGATTTGTCGAGTCCCGGCGAGCTTCGGCCGCCGAACATCCGCACCGCCATGCCCCCTTTACTCCGTCGCCGGGTCGCCGTCACCTTCGCCCGCGGCGGAACACTCCGACGAAACCCACTCCGACTCCGCTTCTGCTCTTCCCCGCTGACTTCCCCTCTTCGCCTCCGCCTCCACTGACCCCCGCCGACCGATCTCCTCCACCGACCTCCGGCGCTGAGGATGAGCGCTCCGCCCACAGCCTCTCGATCCTCCCGCTTTTTTCCCCCTCTCTAAACCTCTTCTCTCTCCAATTTAGTTTCTTTTTTTTCCCTTTCTCTTTAATTCGGAAAAGTTGGTTCTCCAAGAAGGAGAACCACTGGAGTACTTAATATTATTATTATATTTTTCTTTCCTCTTTTTCTTTCTTACGTATTTGTTAATTATTATTATTATTTTGATTATTATTATCTATTATTAATATTATTTTTTAGTATCTACAAGAACATTGGTATATTATGTACTGTTATAATAATTATTTTCATACTTTGATATTATCAGCAATTGTTTTGTTAATTTTACTATAGTTATTATTCAATAAAATATTTCTATAATATTTATCAAAGTTGTATTTTTTTTCATAAAAATAGTATTAGGGCTTGGCCCTATATGTACTTCAAATTAGATCTCCAAGCCTATTTTATGGTATATTAAATAAGATCTTTGACCTAAAAAGTATTATAGTAATATTTTCTAAAATTATAGTTTGACCAAAAGTAAGGGTTTAAACCTCAATTGATTTTATGGTTTCAAAAATATTTTTTTTTTTGATTTTCTCCTGTCCGTATCCAAGTCCTATTGTTCCTATTCCTTCACCCATTTCGAGACTACCTTATGTCCATCCTAACCAATTTGACCCTTCTGGACCCAATGGAACTGTCCGTGCTACCATCAGAGGTCCCCATGCATTGTTGTTGCACCAAAGTTGCAGATCGTGCCACCTTGATCATTGCAGCACGCCAGACGTATTACCAGGCAAGATACCTTGTCAGTAGCTGTTTAATTATTTTAGCTCATATTTCATGCATTATTTATTTTCTTTATGCAAAATAAACTGTGATACATAGCATAACTGTTAGAACTTACTGTTCATTTATATTTCCTGCTGTGTATTATTTTTTTCTTACAAATTAAACCTAGATTTAAGGGACCACCTTGTGTGTTGCATTTTTTGGCCTTGACATGTTGTAACACGAAGTTGTGTGTCGCATGTAGGACACGGAAGTGCGATATTGGCTGGCCACCAATACGTACAAGCCGTGCGATAGGAATAACCGCTAATAGAGGTTGCATGCTAGTTTGACTTAACGGTTATAGTGGTTTGTGGTGTGGATACAACACAGTAGGCATTGGGCGGGGAGGATAATTCCTTAGCGTATGGGCTTCGATGCACTTTTCCTTGTGACCCGGACTCTCCGCTGGAGATACGGGGTTGATGACCCATGATTACTGACGGCCACTGACGATTCTACGGAACGTCATGCTCTTACTGATGGGGCCTCTGGTGCCCAAGGGGGACTACGTCGATCCTATTTAGCCAGGGCCCATGCGTAGGAAGGATTGTTCTTAACTATATATCACTTAGAATGGATAGGCACCTTTATCCGTTAGGTACGAGTACTTTTGGTTTGGGTACTTGTATCTGATCGTGGCTTAGAATAATAACTTGTCACGGATTAGTTCGTCACATCTTGTCCTTGTTTGGTTGTAGATGTGACTTACTACTTCGATGAGAAGGTATTGAACCTTGTTGGGGTCCGGATACCATATTGGATTCATAGTATGGGAAGATACGTTACTGTGAATTAGTTTACCATCTCCTGTCCTTGTTTAGTTGGGGGGATGGTATGCTCGTTCAGTAGGTGCGTATTGGAACATGTTATAATTCGATTTACTTATTTATTTGAGCAATATTTATTCAGTTTATATGACATGCTATTATGTGTCTTATTACGTCCCTCTGAGGACCTGGTTATCTCTCCAGGTGTGTGCTATTGTCTTTTCGCAGGTACTTTAGCTCTACCCGTGTTCATTGCTATTTCTCGAGGATGATTGTACTTGGATCGTCTTCGCTTCGCTCGCCACTTATTTCATTTTCCATATATTTTTCCTTATTTTGTTGGTAGTGGATTTGTCTCCGCCCAACATATTGTATCAAGACAATTCATTCTCATTTTATGATATCTTTTATTCCTTTATTTTGTGTGGATGAGATTAGTTATGGTTCTGCTGTATTTTACAGCTTATGTATTTATACAAGGCTTCCATATATTGGAGTATACTTCGTATGAATACAGCTGGCATGTCTACGTTCCTAGTCCTACGTATTTTGGGACTGGGGCGTTACATGTTTTTGTGGTAGCCCATGTAGGTCAAGATAAATTGTTTGGTTACTTACCGTACCAAGCAAGCCTACGTATAGGATTAGAAGTCTAGGATCTCATCCACATACTTGACCACTTTCTTCAATCTACCGTTTGACTCATCGATTGCATCTTGCTTGATTCCTTCTACATTATCCTTATCTTCTTTTCGTGCTTGCTAGAGATTGACCCTACTAGTTAGATGTCCCCAAACACCCTTAGCTTAATTCTTTAAGTTGGATAGAATACCCCACGACTTGACACACCCTCGACCATTAAAGAAATACCAATAGTACTACCTAGACCATAGAGACTAGAGAAATTTAACCCTTTTGGTCAACCAAACCTTGGACAATAAAACCGTAGAATAATGGTATAGAAATAAACAAAACTTAGATTCCTATGACTCTTAGACTATTCATATTTGTTTCATCTACCATCGTGCCTATATTTTTACTATCTAAACAAATGATGCTAATATAGCCTAGTATTTGCAAGCTAATTCTTATCGAGCTTGATCAAGACATATGCTATAGAGTGGCCACTCACTAGCCTATCGTCTAAATCAGAACCGGTGCATAGTGGTCTGATCAACCAAGTGCACTTTGGTTCACTTTTGTCTATTACTCTACGTGGATGGGGACATAACTAAACTTGGCCCCTACAATTCCATCCACGACTGTCTTGACAATTCTTTTGAAATTATTCGATCGTCTTTGAATCACGTATTCTTATTCGATAACGCCTCCTTCGAACTCTATATTTCTTTCGCCTTCACCCATTTTAGGAGGGCGAAAGCGTTTTACTAGAACGTCCTCTAGCTATCCTATCACCTATGACCACTCCCACTCGATGTTGCTATATCTTCATCCTAAACTACTCGGCTCTATCAAGACCCTCTAATCGCTTAATTTAAATGAATCTTTTCGTTCTATTAATCATGACTCTCATTCATTACCGTGACCATACCGTATTGTTTTTTTTCTACTATCTAGATCGCGATTTCTTACGACATGATTTTGCGAAAACATTGTCATCGTTGGATCCCCATCGAAACTCCCTTGTGTCCTCTCATCCCCCTACTATTCTTAATTTCGAGGACGAAATTCTTCTAAGTTGGGTAGGATGTAAAACCCCTAAATTTCTACTATTTATTTTTTAATTAAATTTGGTACCGATTTAAAATTTTGTATTGTACGTCGCGCAGTCGTATTGTACGTCGCGCACGAAATTATTTTTTTTTGCTCGTCGAGTGCGAATATGTGCGAGCGTACATATTTTTGAAAAAAAACATTATTTTTATTATTTTTAATGTAGAAAAAAATTATTTCTAGCTATTATTTTCAAGTTTATGACTTTTATGAAAAGCCTTTCTTTTATATAGTTATAATAATAAATAATTTTTTTCCTATAAAATGGTAAATTAGAAAAGTATATCTATGTAAATATTAATTGTACAAACATATATTTCATAATTATTTATTTGTTTATTTTAAATAATGTAATTTTCGAAATTAATTATTATAGTATTTTTGGAAAACATATTTTTAAAATATTTGTGACAATTTAAATTTGATTTGATTCCATAGATACATTTAAATAGATTAAGTTAATATCTATAATTGGAATTTGATTTATTGATTTGATTTTAAACTAAAGGAATTAAATTAGATTTAATTGGATTTGGATTTAGATTGGATTTGATTGATTTTAAATTAAATTACAAGCTATCTATTTTTGGGTTTAAACTACTCCTAATGCTTATCCAATTGGGAATTTCCACATCCTATAAATAGGCAGGTACTCCTCCATTATTTCTCCATAAGCCAAATTTTTCCACAAAATTTTTCTCCAAATCCCGTGCATCGTGTCCGTGTCCCTTCCCAGTCAAATCTTATTACATTCTTTTTACAAATACATTGCAAATCCCTCGTGTCGGACACACCCCGACACAATAAATTCCTAAACCCTAGTCCTAATCCTAAACCCTATCCCGTCTTGTCCGTCGCCTTCGCCGTACCCGTCTCCTGTCACAGCACCCCACCTCCCCGGCCACCCGTCCTCGGCCACCCGACCCAATCACACCACCCCCGCAGCCTTACGCCGCCACCACAATCACCTTCGCCACTGCCACCACCATTGCAACCACCACGCCAAAAACGCTAGAACCCCTAACACCGCTACCGACCACCTACGCCCCACTACTACCAACGCCTCGCCACCACCATCACCGACCACCTCTGCTAACCTCGTCGGCGACCAAGAAACACCACCGCCACAACAAACCCCACTGGCTACAACCACACAGAAATTAGAAGACAAAAAAAATACGTAGACACCACCCCCATACCTCGCCGTGGCCGCCGCTCCCATGTGCCAAGCGCCGCCGCACGACCCCACCACTGGCCGCGCGTCCTCGCGTCGGCGAGCGCGACCCGCCGCAAATCCAGCGCTTCTCCGCAGCGCGCCGCCACCCTCTTCCTCTCCGCAGTGCGTCGCCGTCCACGAGTGGTCGTCTCCCCGCTCGCCGGCCGTCCTCTGCGAGCCGACCGCACCTCCGTAGCCCCCTCCTCCGGCCGCGGAGTGCCCTAGCCGCCGTTTCCTCTCCCGACCGCCTTACTCCGGCCGCCGACCAAGACCGCCCTCCGAAACCCTCTCACCGTCCAGCCGTCGCACGCAGCCCCACGTCTTCCGCTGCCCCCCTCTGGATCTGCCGAGTCCCGGCGAGCTTCGGCCGCCGACCATCCGCACCGCCATGCCCCCTTTACTCCGTCGCCGGGTCGCCGTCACCTCCGCCCGCGGCGGAACACTCCGACGAAACCCACTCCGACTCCGCTTCTGCTCCTCCCCGCTGACTTCCCCTCTTCGCCTCCGCCTCCACTGACCCCCGCCGACCAATCTCCTCCACCGACCTCCGGCGCTGAGGATGAGCGCTCCGCCCACAGCCTCTCGATCCTCCCGCTTTTTTCCCCCTCTCTAAACCTCTTCTCTCTCCAACTTAGTTTCTTTTTTTTTTCCTTTCTCTTTAATTCGGAAAAGTTGGTTCTCCAAGAAGGAGAACCACTGGAGTACTTAATATTATTATTATATTTTTCTTTCCTCTTTTTCTTTCTTACGTATTTGTTAATTATTATTATTATTTTGATTATTATTATCTATTATTAATATTATTTTTTAGTATCTACAGGAACATTGGTATATTATGTACTATTATAATAATTATTTTCATACTTTGATATTATCAGCAATTGTTTTGTTAATTTTACTATAGTTATTATTCAATAAAATATTTCTATAATATTTATCAATGTTGTATTTTTTTCATAAAAATAGTATTAGGGCTTGGCCCTATATGTACTTCAAATTAGATCTCCAAGCCTATTTTATGATATATTAAATAAGATCTATGACCTAAAAAGTATTATAGTAATATTTTCTAAAATTATAGTTTGACCAAAAGTAAGGGTTTAAACCTCAATTGATTTTATGGTTTCAAAAATATTTATTTTCTTTGATTTTCTCCTGTCCGTATCCAAGTCCTATTGTTCCTATTCCTTCGCCCATTTCGAGACTACCTTATGTCCATCCTAACCAATTTGACCCTTCTGGACCCAATGGAACTGTCCGTGCTACCATCAGAGGTCTCCATGCTTAGTTGTTGCACCAAAGTTGCAGATCGTGCCACCTTGATCATTGTAGCATGCCAGGCGTATTACCAGGCAAGACACCTTGCCAGTAGCTGTTTAATTATTTTAGCTCATATTTCATGCATTATTTATTTTTTTATGCAAAATAAACTGTGATACATGGCATAACTGTTAGAACTTACTGTTCATTTATATTTCCTGCTGTGTATTATTTTTTTCTTACAAATTAAACCTAGATTTAAGGGACCACCTTGTGTGTTATATTCATTGGCCTTGACACGTTGTAACACGAAGTTGTGTGTCGCATGTAGGACACAGAAGTGCGTGATTGGCTGGCCACCTGTACGTACAAGCCGTGCGATAGGAATAACCGCTAATAGAGGTTGCATGCTAGTTTGACTTAGCGGTTATAGTGGTTTGTGTTGTGGATACAACACAGTAGGCATTGGGCGGGGAGGATAATTCCTTAGCGTATGGGCTTCGATACACTTTCCCTTGTGACCCAAACTCTCCGCTGGAGATACGGGGTTGATGACCCATGATTACTGATGGTCACTGACGATTTTGCGGAACGTCATGCTCTTACTGATGGGGCCTCTGGTGCCCAAGGGAGACTACGCCGATCCTATTTAGCCAGGGCCCATGCGTAGAAAGGATTGTTCTTAACTACATATCACTTAGAATGGATAGGCACCTTTATCCGTTAGGTATGAGTACTTTTGGTTTGGGTACTTGTATCTGACCGTGTCTTGGAACAATAACTTGTCGCGGATTAGTTCGTCACATCTTGTCCTTGTTTGGTTGTAGGTGTGACTTACTACTTCGATGAGAAGGTATTGAACCTTGTTGGGGTCCGGATACCATATTGGATTCATAGCATGGGAAGATACATTACCGTGAATTAGTTTACCATCTCCTGTCCTTGTTTGGTTGGGGGGATGGTACGCTCGTTCAGTAGGTACGTATTGGAACATGTTATAATTCTATTTACTTATTTATTTGAGCAATATTTATTCAGTTTATATGGCATGCTATTATGTGTCTTGTTACGTCCCTTTGAGGACCTGGTTATCTCTCCAGGTGTGTGCTATTGTCTTTTCACAGGTGCTTTAGCTCTAGCCGTGTTCATTGCTATTTCTCGAGGATGATTGTACTTGGATCGTCTTCGCTTCGCTCGCCACTTATTTCATTTTCCATGTATTTTTCCTTATTTTGTTGGTAGTAGATTTGTCTCCGCCCAACATATTGTATCAAGACAATTCATTCTCATTTTATGATATCTTTTATTCCTTTATTTTATGTGGATGAGATTAGTTATAGTTCTGCTGCATTTTACAGCTTATGTATTTATACAAGGCTTCCATATATTGGAGTATACTTCGTATGAATACAGCTGGCATGTCTACGTTCCTAGTCCTACGTATTTTGGGACTGGGGCGTTACAAATAACAGTTCTAGTTAGACGATATTGAAAATGTAGCAGTAAATAGAGAGAATATACAAGGTAAAGTAATGAGTACATGAATCATGGTGAGGCATATCAAGACTGTAAATGAATGTAAGAGCAAGAGAACAGTGTATATCATGTACAGGAATCAGGAACTACTACCTATGTGAGTTTAGCAATAGTTTCAACATGTGATCGGCTTAGGAACATGATACAAGATTTAGCCTGGTTAATCATACGTGCGGTGGATGATTAACTCTATTCAAAGTTCAAGGCTTGATACAAGGCGGGTATTGATCACACATCTACGCTAATACCCCCGCCCCTGACTAGTTTAGTGGATCCAACCATGACACGTTATGACACATATTCTCTGAGAAGGTCACGAACCTTCACAGGAATCGTGTCTACACAATGTACGAGAAACAAGGAGTCTTGTATAAGGTATACCATAAAGTACAAGAAATAACATTTTATGACGGGATCCAGACAAATACCAATCCATGTGAACAATGTGTCAAGAGAACTAGGATATCTACACTAAATACAAGAAACATAGACGATATCATAAAACAGAAATACTATCAGAGAATGTACTCGCCTGAGATCCGATAGGAATATGTCAACAGTGTAATCTGGCTCAGAGTGAAGTCACAGACCTAAACATGAGATATGCATGAGTTAAATAGGGTTTAACAGCGTATGGCATAATTTCTAGTATATGCTATGCAATCTAGGTCAAACTCAGTCATACTAAGTCGCACTTGCTCAAACTAAGTCAACCTAAGTCAAACAAGGTCAAACTAAGTTACACTAGGTCACACTAGGTCATACAAAGTCAAACTAGATCAAACTAGGTCATGCTAAGTCATACTAAGTCAAACTAGGTTAAGGTAAGTCAAACAAAGTCAAACAAGGTCAAGACAAGTCAATCTAGGTCAAACTAAATTATACAAAGTCAAACTAAGTCATACTAGGCCTAACAAAGTCAAACTAGGTCAAGACAAGTCAAACAAAGTCAAACAAGGTCAAACTAAGTCAAAGGTTGACTTATAGTTGACTTTTGATCAACCGGTCAACTATGGGCAACCCTGGTCAACTCCTAGTCCACTCTAGGTTACAACTAGGTCAATGGTTGACTCACATTTGACTTTTGGTCAACTGGTCAACTCTGGTCAAGTTTTGGTCAAGTTTAGGCTAAAGTTGACTTTTGGTTGACCTTTAGTCAAAACGGTCTACCATGGTCAAACGGGGTCAATCCATAAGTTAATTACCCTATTCCTAACCATTACCAACCAAGCTATCCTAATTCTTACCATATCTTAATCATGTTATCTAGATATCTTAGTTATAGGTATTACCTTAACCTTTACCCCATTACCTTACCAAGGTAAATCCATTACCTTAGCCTCTAACCGACACCTTATAACCTACTTTACCCTTACGTATCCCTCAATACTCTACCAGAGTATTCTAACACTTATTTTTGTATCTCGATACCATACCATGGTATCTTGATACCTCACCTCATTACCTTACTCTTGTATAAGATAAATACCATTTACCTTGAAGGTAAAGGTAAACTTGGGATACCGTATTGGTATCCTAAGATACCACTCTAAAACTCTAACTCTAACACCCTAACCAAGATATCACTTGGTATCCTATTCTAGACACTAACACACACTCTAACTTATCTAGGATACTAACATATATCTATTACCTACTATCTAACTCATATCATAACTTATCTCATATCATACCATCTAACTTTTCTAACTTATTACCTATCTACTATCCAACTACAACTCTATATCAACAATCTAAACCACATCCTTAACTCACTAACTCACTAACTGAACACTCACAAGTGGGGGAGGGGGGGGGGGTGAATAAGGTCATGGGGCTGCCTAGTGTAGCCCCTATACTGCTGCTGTAGCTGCTGTGAAATGGAGGAAAAAGTTGCTGAATTTCAGCTGCAAATTGCTGCTGTGCTGTCCCCATATTGGGGCTGCTACAGTGTGAAGCATTGGGGCAGCACATGCTGCTGTGGTGGCTGCCTAGTGCAGCCCCACATCCCCCTCATCCCCCCCTCTCAACACACCACACATACCCTCTAATAACCCCTCAAACCACTCTCTATAATCCCTCTTCCAACACACTCAAAACACAAACAAATACTCACATCCAACACACACAAACATCCACAAACCCAACCATGAGACACTCACACACATAATCACATACAAATTCACACTCTACACAAACACTAACACCCTTTCATCTCATGACACAATCAAACACACACATATATACACCAAATAGGCTCAAAACAGTCCACTATTCATATATATACAAAATAACATATAGACACATATAAATATGTCATGTAGGCCTAAACCACTTAGATCCAACCATAGGTACCCAAATGAAAACAAGTCTAACCATCCTAACCATGGTTAATCTACCCTCTAACAAGTCTAAAACTAAAATTAAAAGACAAAATAGCCTATGGGACATTCCTACAAAACACTTGGTGGGCCACCCTCGGAATTTCTCCTTGGGTGCCACAAAAACCATCATAACTCCCAAATGAGGACTCCAAAGTGTCTCAAAATCAAACATAAGGATAGTCCATATATGGGGGTGGTTCTTATGGGTTCAAAACTATCAAAATATAATACAAAGATGAAATAGAGAGGGATTAGAGAGAGAAAGAGAGATACCTATTGGGAGTTGGATCCCAATGAAAAACCCAAAGGACACGAATCCGACACGGACTCTCCTTGCAAATGGACTCCTCTCCTTGCTCCTTGCTCCCCACTCCTAGTAGGCTCCCTCTCCTTGATGGATTGAGAGGAATGGAGGAAAAATGAGTGGATTTGGGAGATGAAATCCAAAGGGGTTGCTCTCAAGTTTTGGGGAAAAACACCAAAGGAGAAAAAGAGGCTATGTGTGAAATGAAAATGATGTGAACCTCTCCATGGTGTGGCCGGCCATGTAATCCTTATGTTCGGCTATTGGAAAAGTCAAGGATGCCCCTAACTAAACCCTCTTTGACTAATTAGTCAAGTACAAGAGGTTGGGGTCAAAAAGGTCAAGTTTAATTCTCTAACTTAACCATTCTAATCAAGTGTGATTAGTCTAATTACACTAACTAAATTAGTGGAATTGGTGGGCCATAGTTAACTAATCTTTGGGTCCCGACTAGAGTATAAGCTACCCGGGTCACTAACACAAGTAGAAACTAGACGAAAGTCTAACCCGACTAAACTAAACCCAAAAATACAATATTAAAATATAAAAATTCCTAAAATATTAAAATATGAAAAATGACCAAAATCATAATACGTCAATTTAAATAGTATTAAAATAATCTAAAATTTACCAATTAATCAAATCCTAAATAATTCAAAAGTCATAAAATGAACAAAATACCCTTAGCCTAAAAGTGGTAATTAGCTAATCTAATCACATGGGTTAGGCCTCCATGATCATGGTTAGTCTTTAGGCTGAACAGCTCTAAGGTTACACTAGCCAAAGAACAAAATCACAAAACACTAATTTAATAATATAAAAATAATCAAAATTACCAATAAATCAATAACATGATTTAAATATATTATTAAATAATTAATTTTATAAAATTTTAAAATTACCCTTATTTTTTAAAATAGACAATTACAATCCTACCCCTAGAAAAATTTTGTCCTCAAAATTCAAATTGGTTGTACTCTTCTCTAGGTCAAGCCCCCAACAATCAAAGTCTACTAAATTCTATCCAAAGTTATATAACATGCAATTCTATGGAATAGGAACAAACATGCATGGTTGTAGTCTCTACAGTATCATGTTATTGCAGTCTCCATGGACTTTCTATTAATCTAGCATGATCATCACATATGCAAGCTAAAGGTACTTAAAAAGCAATCAACAATCAATGGGTGGAAAGAAACAGGAAAAAAAAGAACAAGACCTAACCTCCTAGTCCCTCACCTGCGGTGTGGGTCTCCTCCATCGCCATCACAAAAGTCCTGCCCTGACGGGGTATATCCCGCTGCTGGTGCGGGGCGTGATGCGGTGCCACAGGTGGCCTAGCATGTGCTCCCTGCACTGCACAGTGATGGTTCGATGGACAATCCCTCAACTGATGCCCTTCGGCGCCACAGTATAGGTACACTCCCAATCACCTCCTGCAAACTTTCCAGAGATGACCGGGCTTCCTGCAGTGGCAAAGAGGAGCCTGCTGCGCCGGTCCCTGCTGCTGCTAGGGTACCTGCTGAACTGGTACCCTAGTCGGAGCATAAATCTGCTGCGGGTGCTGCAGGAAAAAACGATGCTAGAGTTGAGGACGCTTAGCAGCCCCCGCGCTGCTAGTAGCCTCCAAAAATAGATCACGATCCCTCTAGGGCTTCAAGCCCTACTCTCTCTCCACCTTACGAGCCTCCGCGAGTATCTCCACGTAAGTCGAGTAGAAAGAGGGGATAAGGATCTTGATATCCCAGATCACCCCCTCTCGAAAATGACTCACCTTGATCTCCGGGTCGTGAACCATATACTCTGTATATCGGCCCAGCCGGCCAAACTCTGTAGCATATTCTTCCACAGACATGCTACCATGCTGAAGGTTCTGAAACTGCCTCGCTAGGTAAATCTTGTCTGTAGGTGAAAAGAACTTCTCTTTGAAGAGGTCCTTGAACTCGGCACAGGTATGGCCCTCTCCAGCAAGAGCCAGCTCGTTCCTGAACCAAGTATGGGCGATATCTAACAGTTGCAGTCCAATCGCCTCGACCTTCAGGTTATCTGCGAGACGGGAAGCCCTCATCTGACGTTCGATATCCTCGAGCCAGTCATCAGCATAGACGATGCCCTCAGTTCCGCGAAAGTCCCGAGGCCCCAACTTCTTAAAGTCTCGAATGTTGCCCGGCCTCGGCTGCGCTCCCTGTGCTGGAGCCCCTCGCTCTACGGCTGCTAGAGCGAGCTAGTGCGCATCCTTCATTCCATGATGCATCGCGTCTGTCTGTCTCTGCTGATCCTCAGTCTGGACTCGTTGGGCCTCCATCATCTACCGAAGAAAGGGAAATATCTGCCCCATATCGGTAGGTAGTGGAGGCGGATGAGCTCGGCTACATACGGAGGAGTCCGATGTGCAGGAGGAAGAACACCCATGACTGCTCCTGCCGTAACGACCTCCGGGACAGTCCTTGTAACTGGTGGAGGAGCGCCCCCGAATATTGCTGTAGATGCACCGACTGCAGGAGAAGTGATTGGCTCAGGTCCGCGAGATGTGGCGGACCTCTCAGTATCCACAGGCTCCAAATGCTGAGATCTAGTCATCACCATCCTGAAGACAGGTCGAATAAGGAAGTCAATATGGCACAAGATAGATCATATCAAAAGAGGACAATTAGAGTACAAATAATCAACATCAAGAAATGACAGTTGTATAGAAGCAAATTAGAAGTTTCCTAATTATGATTGAGTATCCTTAGCCTATAGCCTATATCTTCTAAACCTACAGCAGGCTCGTAGCAGCACTCTAAGTCGAGCACCACTACGATATCGCACTAATTACAACTTCTGACCTGCATGGGCCACCACTAAAAATGTGTCACGGCCCGCACCCGGAGTAAGGGCTTGAGTGCGTGACAGCGTTCCAGCCTACGCCGCAGAAATGACGTAGATCGCTGTCTAGGTCTACTATCTAACAACAGTTATAATATCAAAACTTGTCGAGAACGGTCAACTCCGAATGGAGGACAAGCAATGACAATATAATATACTCATCAAAACTCTAAGAAAGATAGATGATACCGAAAGATAAAGACAACAAGATATGAAATATCATCCAGAAGATCCGACACAGAAATAATACAAGTCTAGAGTCAACAATCTCTAATACAAATACTAAAATAATAACAAGCCAAAATATAATCTGGAGACAAAGTCCAGTACCAAACTAAACCAGCTAAGCTACTCTAAAACCCCATCGGCTGGGACTAACCCTTGTTGAACTAGGGTCTCCAAGTCTAGGCTAATTACGTCATGAGGACCGTAGTAGGTAAGACACTCGTCCTCGCCATAATCTGTAAAATTTTGTCAACATATCCAGTCAGGATGGAACGAGCACAAATCTCCAATAACAGTTCTAGTTAGACGATATTGAAAATGTAGCAGTAAATAGAGAGAATATATAAGGTAAAGTAATGAGTACAAGAATCATGGTGAGGCATATCAAGACTGTAAATGAGTGTAAGAGCAGAAAGAACAATATATATCATGTACAGGAATCAGGAACTACTATCTATGTGAGTTTAGCACTAGTTTCAACATGTGATCGGCTTAGGAACATGATACAAGATTTGGCCTGGTTAATCATACGTGCGATGGATGATTAACTCTATTCAAGGTTCAAGGCTTGATACAAGGCGGGTATTGATCACACATCTACGCTAATACCCCCGCCCCTGACTAGTATAGTGGATCCAACCATGACACGTTATGACACGTATTCTCTGAGAAGGTCGCAAGCCTTCACAGGAATCGTATCTACACAATACACGAGAACAAGGAGTCTTGCACAAGGTATACCATGGAGTACAAGGAATAATATTTCATGACGGGATCCAGACAAATACCAATCCGTGTGAACAATGTGTCAAGAGAACCAGGATATCTACACTAAATACAAAAAATATAGACGATATCATAAAACAGAAATACTATCAGAGAATGTACACCCCTGAGATCCGATAGGAATATGTCAACAGTATAATCTGGCTCAGAGTGAAGTCACAGACCTAAACATGAGATATACATGAGTTAAATAGGGTTTAACAGCGTATGGCATGATTTCTAGTATATGCTATGCAATCTAGGTCAAACTCAGTCATACTAAGTCACACTTGGTCAAACTAAGTCAACCTAAGTCAACAAGGTCAAACTAAGTTACACTAGGTCACACTAGGTCATACAAAGTCAAACTAGATCAAACTAGGTCATGCTAAGTCATACTAAGTCAAACTAGGTCAAGGTAAGTCAAACAAAGTCAAACAAGGTCAAGACAAGTCAATCTAGGTCAAACTAGATTATACAAAGTCAAACTAAGTCATACTAGGCATAACAAAGTCAAATAGGTCAAGACAAGTCAAATAATGTCAATCTAAGTCAAATGTTGACTTACAGTTGACTTTTGGTTAATCGGTCAACTACGGTCAACTTCTAGTCCACTCTAGGTCAAACTAGGTCAATGGTTGACTCATAGTTGACTTTTGGTCAACTGGTCAACTCTAGTCAATTTTTGGTCAATTTTAGGCTAAAGTTGTATTTTGGTTGACCTTTAGTCAAAACGGTCAACCATGGTCAAACGGGGTCAATCCGTAAGTCAATTACCTATTCCTAACCATTACTAACCACCTATCCTAATTCTAACCATATCTTAATTATGTTATCTAGATATCTTAGTTATAGGTATTACCTTAACCTTTACCCCATTACCTTACCAAGGTAAACCCATTACCTTAGCCTCTAACCGACACCTTAACCTACTTTACCCTTACGTATCCTCAATACTCTACCAAGGTTTTCTAACACTTACTCTTGTATCTCGATACCATACCATGGTATCTTGATACCTCACCTCATTACCTTACCCTTGTATAAGGTAAATACCATTTACCTTGAAGGTAAAGGTAAACTTGGGATACCGTATTGGTATCCTAAGATACCACTCTAAACTCTAACTCTAACACCCTAACCAAGATATCACTTGGTATCCTATTTTAGACACTAACACACACACTCTATCTAGGATACTAACATATATCTATTACCTACTATCTAACTTGTCACGCCCCCGAACCAGAATACCGGAGAGCGGGGGAGTGACTCAGCCAGCTACGTATTATGGGTAGATGAATACCGTATAATACGATCAATGCTGTCAAAAAAGACGAGGGGTGCATACTACATGAAAGTCTCACTAGGGTTACTCAACATCTATGTCTCAATCATTCAAACAAGAAGCAATAATAGAGAACATGTAAGATAAAGCAGTAAGGCGTTCCAAATGCTCAGTCAAAATGTTCTTAAGATCTGGCTTTACAAACATAGCCATATGATATAGCAAAGTATACACAATTGTTATCAGCTGCAGTCTGACTTAGTTACAATTATGTAAAAGTAAGTGCAAGACAGACGACTAACATGTCGGTGCCAAACAGTATAAGTAAAGTAAGTAGTAAAAACGAACAGGGTAGCAAGGAACCCACTCGTGTCCTTCTGCGATCATCCCTCTAGTATTGCCATCTTGGAGGTAGAAGTAAGCTGAGTCCTCGGGGACTGGCTCTAAATCTAGCCATGCAAAACCAGAGAGGTTAGACCTCTAATAGCAAGTACCACAAGGAAGCACGACATGAGAACTAAAACCAGTGATAAGAGTTAAGAATATGATAAATAAGTCTCCGCTTGCTACTGGGGTTCACACAACTCACGACACTTCAAACCAACTTCCTAACCTAACAAGGACAGAAGTTGACCCGTCAAGTCCTGACATTCTGATCATCTCAGTTAGTTAACAGAGTAGGTACAGTACACAAACAAATTAATTTAAATTGCCATTCAACTACAACGGCTTGCTACTGTAAGTTCCAAGTTACCCTGGAAATATGCAATAAGGATTCCTCAGTTCTTACTATGTACAAGCAAGGCTACTCTACCCAATCAATCAATTACGCCAGTCAGGAATTAGACGAGTCCCAGCGGAACGACCGTCTTTAATATACAATAAATAATATAAGCAGATACCGCTCCCTGCCCATGTGGCAGATTTGTATATCTGTGGGAACCAGCCGGCATATCGGGCACTAATTGTCCCAAGGATGGCTGCCATGAAGAACTCGGAATCCATTCTCCATGTAATTATTATTTTATTTAACTTAGTAGTCCCTATGTTGAGTGAATTCCCATACCGTGGATCATGGTCATTCAGAATGAGTACTTTTGTACAAAGTACGATATGCACAACACCTACAACGATCCCCGTGCGGCTAGGTTGTAGGTCTTATATAGCGTAACACAACAATCAATCCTAGCCACGGAATAATCATGTCTTGACC
>JANAVB010040619.1:17320078-17457578 GCA_029216955.1 Iris pallida
CGGTTGAGTTCGTATCGAAAAACTGGACCTATAAACATATAGTTTGATGATTTTAGAGCCATTGACTCTGGCACGCTTTTCGGTGCAAAGCGGGTCCAACGGCGGATACGTTTGACCTGAAATTATCATTTTGTCCCTGTGTTTAGAATTGGACTTAAGAACAGGCAATTCTAGCTAATTCGACTATTCTAAAAATGGTAATGTTTATTTCAGTATCTGGAGACTTTTGCATGTGTTGACTGTTTGGCTCACTGAGTGGTATAGTATTACGGTTTCACCAGCACAGGACCTCAGGCGAGTACATCTCTGATAGTTTTCGTATTGATTATCTCTATACTCCTGGATTTAATAATGTTTTACATTGATATCACGTTGATTCTTAACACGCTTGTCACACGAGATAGTAGTTATGGATTCTTGCATGTTGTTCGTGACCATAATTTCGTGTTCGTGACCTGTTTGAATCCATGGGTACTATCCGGGCGGAGAAGTACATTAATAGACATGTAACACCATAAATATCCCAAAAGTCTATTCTTGCCTAATAGCAGTCGCACAACTCATGTGCGGGGTGCCGGATTTACTCCTTAGCGTTTTACATGTCGAAAGTGTATTTCAAATACTTGTTAGATATAGTCTTGCTATATTACAGTTTCTTTTCATTGCTTTCTTGTGTACCATGTCTTTCTCCTTTTACTCGCATGATTCTACTATGATTTTCTGTTTATCCCTTATCATGTATCTCAGTATTATTACAGATTTATAGATTTTGTCATTTATTGATTCTGTTTGAGAATGTACTCGTCCATTCCTGACTGGAAACCAATATTTCTCAGGTTTAGCCACGATCACTCTTAGCACTGGGAAGGCATGGGTATGCTGAGGTCAACCTAGATAGTTGAATTAGCTGTCTTTTCTATTTGTAGATATTGTATTTTCAGCAAATGTGAAGTTGTGAAACCTTAATTTGTAAAATTGATTTAGTAATATGAATGAGCAATAAATGTATCTTTGTGATTTTGAGCATCTTGGCCGTGACGACATTCTACGTCGACTCTGCAGCGCGCAGGCTGGCTTGGACACGTCTCGTTATCCAAAAAGCGGGTGCGGATCGTGACACAGAGTTCAGCCCGAACTCTGTGTAGGGCAGATTCAGCCGAACTCTGCCTCTATGTGGCAGAATGACTTTGGGCCTTTGGGCTTTGTTTGGCTTGGTGAGCTTGGGCTTGGTTCAGGAATTGGTCTGTTTGTATGGTAGAGCTTGGAGAGATATATCTAGGGGTTGAGATGACACAGTACGACTCAACGTTCACATTCCCCTAGACTCAATAAATTAAAGATTACAGACTTGGAACAAATAGAAAAAACCAACAGCCCTTTGATGATGCCTTTCTTCTAATATTTGAGCAGACCTGAAGACGTCTTTTTCCTTGACAGCAGTCGTCCAAAGATATACAGATCTGGAAATCTGAATACCTTTCGGGGGCTTCGTCTCCGATCCCCCAACGGGGGGCGCTGCCCCCTCGACCCCTGTCCGTTGACTGGCCACTGGAACCCCCGATACGAGGCCCCGGATAGGTCGCTAGGCAGTTCGGAGAAATCTTTTTGTATGACGTCGTCTTTGGTCCATCATTAATTCTTCATTGCCTATGCCCTGGTTTGATCATATTTGATCATGCTTACTGCATGTCTACAAATATATGTTAGGCGAGCAAAATATATTATAGTATGATACAAGTATAGCAATATGATATAGGACAATTAGGACAATGCTAAGTTTAAGTAGCAACATGATAGTGAGTATATGAATATTAGTGACATCATTATGTTAAACTTAACTGATTAGCCATATTCAAAAACACGATGTAATCATTGGGCTAACATGCTTTGTTATACGTTTTCAGATTCATAGAAGACCGTACGAGTGTCCATGATCGCTTGTACTTCAGAATTCAAGGTTAGTCTGGAATTCGTCAAGAGCAGGGTGTTAAATAAAAAGATGCAGAGAAAAATTGTAGGACACTTCACCCACATCTCATTCAGAGGCGCTTATTTCAGAGAGCTGTGGCAGGAGTAAAAGCAAAGGTTCAGGTGGTGGTAGAGACAAAAGCAGAGGCAAGTCTAAGGGTCGGTATGAAGACTTTGAGTGCTACAACTGTGGCAAGAATAACCACATTAAGCAAAGTTATTTCTCTTGGAATAGAGAGAAGAAGGGTGACAGGGGGAAGAAGAGTAAGAACACAACATCGACCACCTCAACACGGAGGCGATGTGATTATTTTGGGCGATAAGGTAGTCAACAACCTCGCTTGCAATGATAATTCTTGGTTGGTGGACTTAGGCGCTTTAGCGTACATATCTCGCAACATGGTACTATTTGCTACTTAAAAAACATAAGAATGTTCAGTATTGAAGATGGGCAACAGGGAAGTGTCAAAAGCTGTTGCTATTAGAGATGTGCATTTGAGAACAAAGATGTCTCCGATATCCATTCAACTTGTTGTCGATTGGAAGGTAAGATGATAAGGGATTCTTCAACCTTTTCGAAAACTGTCAGTAGAAGTTTTCCAAGGGTTCGATAGTGATTGCTGTCACGCCCCAGAACCAGAATACTGGAGAGCGGGGGAATGACTCAGCCAGCTACGTATTACGGGTAGATGAATACCGTATAATACGATCAATGCTGTCTAACCAGACGAGGGGGTGCATACTACATGAAAGTCCTACTATGGTCACTTCACATCTATTGTCTCAATCATTCGAACAAGAAGCAAAAATAGAGAACATGTAAGATAAAGCAGTAAGGCGTCCCAAACGCTTAGTCAAAATGTTCTTGAGATCTGGCTTTACAAAACATAGCCAGATGGTATAGTAATATATACACAATTATTATCAGCTGCAGTCTGACTTAGTTACAATTATGTAAAAGTAAGTACAAGACGATCCGACTAACATGTCGGTGCCAAACGGCTAAGTTTGAAGTAAATAACAAAACGAGCGGTGGAGTAAGGAACCCACTCGAGTCCTCCTGCGATCATCCCTCTAGTGTTGCCCATCGTAGAGGTAGAAGTAAGCTGAGTCCTCGGGAACCGGCTCTAAATCTGGCCATGCAAAACCAGAGAGGTTAGACCTCTAATAGCAAGTACCACAAGGAAGCACGATATGAAGGATTAAACCAGTAAGTAAGAGAATATAATAATAGATCTCTGCTTTCCACTAGGATTCACATAACATCATAACACTTCGAACCAACCTCCCAACCAAACAAGGACAGAAGTTGGCCCGTCATGTCCTGACATTCTGATCATCTCAGTTAGGCAACAGAGTAGGTACAGTACACAAACAAATCATCTTGAACGGCCAATCAACTCCTACGGCTTGCTATTGTGAGTCCCAAGTTATCCTGGAATTATACAAATAGGGATTCCTCAGTTCTTACTATGCGCGAGCAAGGCTAGTCTATCCAGTCAATCAATTGCGCCAATCATGAATTAGACGAGTCCCAGCGGGAAGCCCGTCATCAATATACAATATACAATAATAATATAAGCAGATACCGCTTCCTGCCCGTGTGGCAGGTTTACAGTATCTGTGGGAACCAGCCGGCCTGTCGGGCACTACTAGTCCCAAGAGGGCAGCCATGTAAGAACTCGGGGATCCATTCTCTCCATGCCATCATTATTTTATTTGACTTAATAGTCCCTACGTTGAGTGAAATCCCATGCCGTGGATCATGGTCATTCGAATGAGTACTTTCGTACGGGGTACGATATGCGTAACTCTACAACGATACCCGTGCGGCTAGGTTGTAGGTCTTACATAGCGTAATGCAACAATCAATTCTAACCACGGAGTAATCATGCCTTGACCATAAAGTACACATGCTGCTTTGTAAAAAAATAAATAAATAAATAAATAAATAGATTGAAGCCTGCATGTGCCTGTACGTCAATATTCGGGATCAGCCAGTCGATTACAATAGTTCATTACATGAACGTGTCTCATTCATTCAATTCAATAAGACGACTAGCCAGTCTCTTCGTTCCAACTAGGAACGCATGATCAATTTTAGTCAAAATAACCATTATTATCAATGGTGACAAGGCATGAAAGTCAATTAGTATTAAATGGGGTCGAGTCTATAACTCTCAAGGTTAAGTTCCAGTCTTACTGGGTATCCATAAACCAATCAAGACACAAGGCACGTTCTACACAACCATATGTATTAAAAATATTAACATGTCAAGATTATCGAGTTCATGCCAAAAAGCATAAGGATATAATAGGAGAACTATCATGCCACCATTAAATGAATAAATTATAGAACAAATAGAAACACCCAGGTCAGGAAGTCACGCCAACAAGTCTGTGCTAAGGCCAACAAGTCACGCCAGCAAGTCTATGCTAAGTCTAGCAGGAGTGAGCGTATAAACAGCGTGAGCGTGAAAAGTGGTTCAAGTTGGCACGCACAGCGTGAGCGTGAAGAGAAATTCACGCACTCATAACGTGAGCGTGAAAAGTAATTCACGCACTCACAGCGTGAGCGTGAAAAGTGAGCGTAGAAAATGAGCGTGGAAAATGATAAGAAATCCACGCACGCACGCAAAGACGTGTGCGTAACTAAAATGTCACGCTGACACGCAAGAACGTGTGCGTGACTAAAAATTCACGCACGCATGTAAGAACGTGTGCGTGACTAAAAATTCACGCACTCATGTAAGAACGTGAGCGTGACTCAAAATTCACGCAGACACGTAAAGACGTGTACGTGACTCAAAATTCACGCAGACACGTAAGAACGTGAGCGTGACTAAAAATTCACGCAGACACGTAAAGACGTGTGCGTGACTAAAAATTCACGCAGACACGTAAGAACATGTACGTGACTAAAAATTCATGCAGACATGTAAAGACGTGTGCGTGACTAAAAATTCACGCAGACACGTAAAGACGTGTGCGTGACTGAAAATTCACGCAGACAAGTAAAGACGTGTACGTGATGGAAAATTCACGCAGACACGTAAACACGTGTGCGTGACTGAACCTTCGTTCCAAGCCAGAAATGAAGTTCCCATGGTTCAGAACCCATGGACAACTGTCACGCCCCAGAACCAGAATACTGGAGAGCGGGGGCAGACATAGCCAGCTACGTATAATAAAATGGAATCCATCTCACCATACGGTCACGGCTGTCTAGATATGTGAGGGTTTATCTACAAGCCATCAGTCTCTTAAGGTCATAAATTATCCTATTGTCTCAATCTCAACCAGCTAGTAATAGGTACAAGATATCAGACCACCAAATATACAATTGTAAGGCGTCCCAAACATTACATATCCAGATGATCATGAAGCTAGTCGTACAAAATGTATAGACTAGCAAGAGTTAAGTCATACATGATCAACCTCGAGTTGCCAATCATGTTACAGTCCATAGGCAGACAGTAAGTAAAAATATACACGAGCTAACACTGGCTCGGCGGCTAAACGCCTCAAAAGAATAATTTTACAATAAAATGGGAGAACAAAAAGAAACCCACTCGTTGCCCTGGTTACGCCTGGCGGTCACCATCGGGCTGAAAAGCAGGTAGATCCTTTACTGCTGCTCCGGTATTTGGCCATACAAAACCAGCTGGATCAGACCCCAGAAAGAGCAAGTGCCACAAAGGAGGCTTCACTTAGGAACTAAAACCAGCAATTAGCATAATAATATAATTAAAAAAAATAAGAGACAGTAATTTAAGAAAAGCATGATAGGTGAATATAAAAGACAATCTTGTACAGAATCAATAAAAGACAGAACATATGGAAAAGCATGACAGGATGATATACGATGAGATAACCATGGGACTATTCAGATAACCAGGTTACAACCCGTAAACCAAACAAGGACCGGGGTTGTAACCCTTCGTCTGAATGGAACTTGGTTTCTCCCACCATTTATCGGCAAGATAAAGATAAGAAATCTGGTCAGGTAACAATCTTGTACAGGATCAATACGAGACTAGACAGATTATTCTCATACAATCAATCACGGCCAAGCAGTAAGTACGGCTTGCTACTTTAACTAACTAGGGTTATCACAGTCCTAGTTACTAGCAAGATGCAATGAGAATTCCAAGTCCGGTTACCTGTTTGTTACTACCTGAGTGATCCCAGCAAGAAAAGGAAAAGATAGCAGGATATAGCAGACACACTGTAGTAAGATACATGTGTCCTAAGGTACCACACTCGACGGCGGGCTGGAAGTGCGCTCATCTCGACGGATAGCAACAAATCCCATGTATATATATATATATAAGGCCGGGACCAAAGGGGCAACAGGTAACTAGGAAATTCTCCATGAACTATTTGATCAATCTAGTCATTAACCTAGCCAGATTCAGTATGAATCCCTGACCGTGGTACTCAGGGATCATGCCCTAGACATGATGCAAGACACAACCGGACCAGTAGTTTATACAGGCACATTCAATACAAACAACCACGATATCAGGATTAATTATACAGGTTATGTCATGTTAGGTAGCCGTCACAACAGCTATTCAAGATAATCATGTCAGGTTTATCATATCAAGTGTGCTAGTCAGGAGTACGCCACGACGGGCCACTATCAGGTTATGTCAGGTTATCATGTCAGGAGTGCACCACTACGGGTCACTGTCGTGTCATGTGTAGTAGGTCAAATTATCAGGTCAAGTTATCATGTCAGGAGTGCACCACGACGGGCCACTATCATGTCATGTTTAATTATCATTCTAAATATATTAAGTAAATTCGTGATTATCAAGTTCATGACAAAAAGGCGTAAGGATATAAAATGGACGTAAAATATCTAATAAAATAGCAATATTCAGGACTATAGAAGAGCCATGCGGCTAAGGCATATGCGACCAGGAAATAACAGTGGCATATGCGGCTAGCGGGAGTTTAAGTTCATGCGGCTCAGGGTGTTGAGTTCATGCGACTGAGGGTGGGCGGAGTCCCATGCGGCAGCAGGGGAAAAAGCTTATGCGGCTCAGGGGGGAGAGTACCCATGCGACCGGGAGGGGGCTGTACATAGGCGGCCAGGAGCAATGAATGCGTATGCGGCTGAAGGAGCAGTGGAGCCTATGCGGCTCGAACGACTCTGGGTCATGCGGTTAAGTATGGCGGGCACATATGCGGCTGCATAGGTAAGAGGGCGCATGCGGCTAGAATAAATCGGGTCATGCGGTCCGGACTCAGAAGCCCATGCGGCAGCAGTTAGGACTGGGCCTTATGCGGCAGGGTTAAACTCATGCTGCTAGAAATGTAAGTCTCATGCGGCTAGGATTAAATTTTTATGCGGCTGGGAGAATTAAGTTCCTGCGGCATAGGCCATGCGGCCAAGTAACACAGCAAGGCTTATGCGGTCAGGAATAAAACTTGCTACATAAAGCTATGCGGCTAAGTTCAGTCGGCTATGAACTGTTCTTCTTCTCCATTCTTTCGAAAAGAAGAACCCTTCAAGCCATGGCTCCCAAGCTCCATGAATCTTTCATCCAGAGTCCAAATCCAAACTTCCATAGGTCAAAATGGGACAGAATAAAATTCTCAACAACATGGAACCATCAAAACTTAGAAATAACAGGATTAAGTAGATCAAGACCCAAAAATTCCGAAAATAAAAATAAACTTAGATCTACAAGAATCTAGCCATGGAAATTAAAAATGTCAAGTACTAAAGTGCTTTAGAATGCAGTAAGGAAGAGAATGAAGCAATAAAATTGGAGTTCCTTCATGAAGTAAGTTGCACTTGCCTAGACCTCTCTCTCCCTCTCTCTGGTAGGTGAAAAATTAATGAAGGAGAAGAAGAAGAGTAATGAGTAATAATGAAAGAGAGAGAGAGTGGGATATAAATAAGGGTGGTGGTAGGTGGGAGTGGTTTGGTTCATATAAAACCCAACCAAGCCAAACCCACCGAACCGAACCAAACCAAGCCAATGCAATGCCATGATGAACCATGAAATACTCAATAAACCAAGCTCCATTAATCAGAATTAATCCATGAACGATAAATGATAATTAAACCATAATGCTAAATATGAAAATAAACCACAACTAACTAATCAAGGAAAAGAAAAATACGGGTCAAAAATACGAACACGTATAAAATACGTATCACGAATTTCGGGGCACTACATCCTACCCACCTTAAAAGAATTCCATCCTCGGAATTTAATCAAGAGGCTAGAGATGTCAGGACAGCTATACTATCGTAAGCAATCTATGCTACCAATCAATCATACAATCATTCATGCAAGCAAGGAATCGAAGTGCAAGGCATAAGGAAGATATTACACCTCACGAGCCAAAACCAATTGGGATAACGTGATCGGATATCATCCTCACACCCCCACGTTTTGACTCTCCCAAGGAGCGATGAACTCGAGCAACACGAACTAAACTGATAGTCTTGCGCTTGAGGTCTCTCTCTTTGGTTAAACAGGGACACGGGCCTCTCCTCATACGAAAAGATTGGTACCAATAACCATTTTTGAATGATCTAGGAAATGGCTCAGGCCCGGGATATACCGTTGTATTTAGGATACATGAAACATGACATGTGTCCCGCATGACGACGGCGGAAAGCAAGACAATAGGACACAGATACCTCTCCGCCAATTCTGGATCTGGGCCTGGGCCAGGGCGAACTGCTGAGGCCTCTGTTGCTGGAAGGTCTGGGCCTGAGACGGCAATGGACCCGGGAACGGGAACTGCTGTGGTTGGTGAACTAGGGCTGGTTCTGGTGCTGGTGCTGGTCCCATAACTGAGGGACTAGTTACTGTCGACAATGATCTGTTTCTGAACGGACAAGATCCTATCATATGGTCCGACGAACCACAAACCAAGCACAATCCCTGTGCTCTGCGGCACTCAGTAACAACATGCCCAGGCTTCCCGTAATGAGAACAACCGGTTGCGAAAGGCCGCTTCTGCTTCTGCTGCTGGGGATAAGTCGGGGCAGAATGCTGTAAGGAGGTAACCGAATCGGTCCTCGTAGCTCCAATGGTCAGGGCCCTAGCTGCTGGGGCCGGTGCTGAGGATTGGTTCATCTGGTCATGAGACCGCTTCCGACCTCCGGTCCGGTCCGCTATCCTTCGGGAAGTGTACTCATGCCTCCTCGCTGCTCGCAAGACGGCATCAAAAGTTCTGTGCTCGAATTGCTCTACTGCCAATATGATCTCCAAGTGGAGCCCCTGCTGAAATCGCTGTGCTCTGTCTAGCTCGGTTGCCACCAAGGTGGGAGCAAACCGACTCAACCTTGAAAACTTGGCCGCATATCTGTCGACCGTCCTGTTCATCTGCCTGAGATTACTAAACCTGGTCTGTAGGTCATATCTAGCCACTGCGTCAAAGTACTTGGTCTGAAATATATCACTGTATACCGCCCACATGACAGGCGTACCCAAACTCGCTGCTTGCATAGCCCACCAGCTGCGGGCTAGATCTAGTAACTGCAGGCGCACCACAGCCACCTTCTCTGCTTCAGGGGTCCTCGCTGTCTCCAAGATAACTTCAATGTCCTGTAGCCAGGCATCTGCAGCAATAGCATCCTCGCTGCCGTCGAAGAAGGGAGGGTTCAGGCGCTTGAAATTGTTGACCGCACTATTCCCTCGAGGACCACTTCCGCTCATAGCTTCTTGTACTGCTTGCTGCAAAGTATCACCTCGACGGTCCTGAGACGCAAGCAACTCACGGATGAGCCCTATCAAAACCCCATCCTCTGACCCTACTGGCTGAACTGACTGGACTGGGGGCACTGGTTCTCCAGAAGGCATGGCTCGGGAGGCGGCTGCTGAGGATTGATCTTGATCTTCTTGCTGTTTCTGGTCTGCCGGCCGAACTCCTTCTGGCTGATCAACAGGAATGATGCCACTGAAGCAATAACATCGGGAATATTAAGGAAGGACCAGGATAGAACAATGATGCAAGCATGTTATCAAGTCAGGGATCCAAGGAGATAAGAAGATACGAGTAGAGATCAAAGGCGAGTAGAGATTGAGACATCTATCCGGTAAACCCTCACATTTCTTGCTATACAAGACCTGCATGGGCCACCACTTAAACCATGTCACGCCCCAGAACCAGAATACTGGAGAGCGGGGGCAGACATAGCCAGCTACGTATAATGAAATAGAATCCATCTCACCATACGATCACGGTTGTCTAGATATGTGAGGGTTTATCTACAAGCCATCAGTCTCTTAAGGTCATAAATTATCCTATTGTCTCAATCTCAACCAGCTAGTAATAGTTACAAGATATCAGACCACCAAATATACAATTGTAAGGCGTCCCAAACATTATATATCCAGATGATCATGAAGCTAGTCGTACAAAATGTATGGACTAGCAAGAGTTAAGTCATACATGATCAACCTCGAGTTGCCAATCATGTTACAGCCCATAGGCAGACAGTAAGTAAAAATATACACGAGCTAACACTGGCTCGGCGGCTAAACGCCTCAAAAGAATAATTTTACAATAAAGTGGGAGAACAAAAAGAAACCCACTCGTTGCCCTGGTTACGCCTGGCGGTCACCATCGGGCTGAAAAGCAGGTAGATCCTTTGCTGCTGCTCCGGTATCTGGCCATACAAAACCAGCTGGGTCAGACCCCAGAAAGAGCAAGTGCCACAAAGGAGGCTTCACTTAGGAACTAAAACCAGCAATTAGCACAATAATATAATTAAAAAAAATAAGAGACAGTAATTTAAGAAAAGCATGATAGGTGAATATAAAAGACAATCTTGTACAGAATCAATAAAAGACAGAACATATGGAAAAGCATGACATGATGATATACGATGAGATAACCATGGGACTATTCAGATAACCAGGTCACATATCAGACACAGTCCATTCAATGTCCGACACACATCTCTAGTGTGCCCCATCTTTCCACAATAAGTGCAGCCCGCCGGGGGTTGCTGGTTCTTCCTCTGTTGCTGTTGCTGCTGCCTGGGTGGTGGTACTGGTCCTCGTATCGCCACATCGTGGATACGAATGCCAGTGGATGGTGCTGTTGTTCGGGGCGCTGCTTCCCCTCCTCCTTCAATCTGACTGTGGGATCTCTTCTGACCCCCAGTCCTTGCCGCAAGCCTCTGAATGGTGATCTCATGCCTTCGAGTTGCCGTCAATACTTCGTCAAAAGTTTGGTAATTGTGCCCCTCTATCAATTGCAAGAGTTCAAGATGAAACCCTTGCTGAAACCTCATGGCCCTCTGGCTCTCTGTTGCTACCATCTCTGGGGCGAATCTACTCAATCTGTAGAACTCTGCTGTATAAGCATCTACAGTCTTGTCGGCCTGCCTGAGGTTGATAAACTTCTGTTGTAGCTCAAACCGTGCCACAACTCCATAGTACTTGGTCTTGAATCTTGCAGTGATCCCAAGCCACAGGACGTCTGATGCCCACTTCCTCTGATTTCTACCAATCACGTACGAGATCCTGAAGTAACAACTTCACTAGATCCACACGTTCTTCTGCCGGTACCTTAGCTGCTGTCAGAATAGCCTCAATATCCTTAAGCCATGCATCTACTGAGATGGCATCCTCCGTGCCCTCGAAACGGCGGGAGTTGTACTTGCAAAACCTGGCTGATGCTCCTGAATCAGTCCTCACTCCTCTTTCCAAAGCCGTCTGTAATCCTTGGTTAAGCAACACATTCTGCTCTTGTAGCTGAGTGTGCATGCACTACTGGGCCAACATCTGATGTTGCTGGGTAGCCATCATTCCTTTCATGATCTCCAGAAGGGCTGGTGTGTCTACTTGGGTAGGTGGAACTGTTGGTGGTGGTGGAACATCTGGATACTGCGGTTCAGCTGCTGGTGCTACTATCACTTCTTTTTGGATAGCTTCCTGAGGTGAGACTGGCCCTTGTTGCTGACCAACCTGGTCATGTTGCCCAAGTTGCCCCTGTTGTTGCTGCCCAGCTCTGACCGATGCGGACGAAGTACCCCTAAGAAAAGGGATAAGAGAACAATCAAACAACCGGACATGAAGGATCAATGAAGTCAAAGGATACCGGAATGTCAAGCAAGGGTTGAGAATAACGAATCATGAGATCAAGGAGGAAACACGTGTGATTGAGACATCCTATAAATCAAAACACCCCACAAGTCTGAAATCAGACCTGCATAGGCCACCACTAAAACCTTGTCACGCCCCAGAACCAGAATACTGGAGAGCGGGGGATTGACTCAGCCAGCTACGTATTACGGGTAGATAAATACCGTATAATACGATCAATGCTGTCTAACCAGACGAGGGGGTACATACTACATGAAAGTCCTACTATGGTCACTTCACATCTATTGTCTCAATCATTCGAACAAGAAGCAAAAATAGAGAACATGTAAGATAAAGCAGTAAGGCGTCCCAAACGCTTAGTCAAAATGTTTTTGAGATCTGGCTTTACAAAACATAGCCAGATGGTATAGTAACATATACACAATTGTTATCAGCTGCAGTCTGACTTAGTTACAATTATGTAAAAGTAAGTACAAGATGATCCGACTAACATGTCGGTGCCAAACGGCTAAGTATGAAGTAAATAACAAAACGAGCGGTGGAGTAAGGAACCCACTCGAGTCCTCCTGCGATCATCCCTCTAGTGTTGACCATCATGGAGGTAGAAGTAAGCTGAGTCCTCGGGAACCGGCTCTAAATCTGGCCATGCAAAACCAGAGAGGTTAGACCTCTAATAGCAAGTACCACAAGGAAGCACGATATGAAGGATTAAACCAGTAAGTAAGAAAATATAATAATAGATCTCTGCTTTCCACTAGGATTCACATAACATCACGACACTTCGAACCAACCTCCTAATGAAATAAGGACAGAAGTTGGCCCGTCATGTCCTGACATTCTGATCATCTCAGTTAGGCAACAGAGTAGGTACAGTACACAAACAAATCATCTTGAACGGCCAATCAACTCCTACGGCTTGCTATTGTGAGTCCCAAGTTATCCTGGAATTATGCAAATAGGGATTCCTCAGTTCTTACTATGCGCGAGAAAGGCTAGTATATCCAGTCAATCAATTGCGCCAATCATGAATTAGACGAGTCCCAGGAGGACGTCCGTCATCAATATACAATATACAATAATAATATAAGCAGATACCGCTTCCTGCCCGTGTGGCAGGTTTACAGTATCTGTGGGAACCAGCCGGCCTGTCAGGCACTACTAGTCCCAAGAGGGCTGCCATGTAAGAACTCGGGGATCCATTCTCCCCATGCCATCATTATTTTATTTGACTTAATAGTCCCTACGTTGAGTGAAATCCTATGCCGTGGATCATGGTCATTCGAATGAGTACTTTCGTACGGGGTACGATATGCGCAACTCTACAACGATATCCGTGCGGCTAGGTTGTAGGTCTTACATAGCGTAATGCAACAATCAATTCTAACCACGGAGTAATCATGCCTTGACCATAAAGTACACATGCTGCTTTGTAGAAAAATAATTAAATAAATAAATAAATAGATTGAAGCCTGCATGTGCCTGTACGTCAATATTCGGGATCAGCCAATCGATTACAATAGTTCATTACATGAACGTGTCTCATTCATTCAATTCAATAAGACGACTAGCCAGTCTCTTAGTTCCAACTAGGAACGCATGATCAATTTTAGTCAAGATAACCATTATTATCAATGGCGACAAGGCATAAAAGTCAATTAGTATTAAATAGGGTCGAGTCTATAACTCTCAAGGTTAAGTTCCAGTCTTACTGGGTATCCATAAACCAATCAAGATACAAGGCACGTTCTACACAACCATATGTATTAAAAATATTAACATGCCAAGATTATCGAGTTCATGCCAAAAAGCATAAGGATATAATAGGAAAAATATCATGCCACCATTAAATGAATAAATTATAGAACAAATAGAAACACCCAGGTCAAGAAGTCACGCCAACAAGTCTATGCTAAGGCCAACAAGTCACGCCAGCAAGTCTATGCTAAGTCTAGCAGGAGTGAGCGTATAAACAGCATGAGCGTAAAAAGTGGTTCACGTTGGCACGCACAGCGTGAGCGTGAAGGGAAATTCACGCACTCATAACGTGAGCGTGAAAAGTAATTCACGCACTCACAGCGTGAGCGTAAAAAATGAGCGTGGAAAATGATAAGAAATCCACGCACGCACGTAAAGACGTGTGCGTAACTAAAATGTCACGCTGACACGCAAGAACGTGTGCGTGACTAAAAATTCACGTACGCATGTAAGAACGTGTGCGTGAGTAAAAATTCACGCACTCATGTAAGAACGTGAGCGTGACTCAAAATTCACGCAGACACGTAAAGACGTGTGCGTGACTCAAAATTCACGCAGACACGTAAGAACGTGAGCGTGACTAAAAATTCACACAGACACGTAAAGACGTGTGCGTGACTAAAAATTCACGCAGACACGTAAGAACGTGTGCGTGACTCAAAATTCACGCAGACACGTAAGAACGTGAGCGTGACTAAAAATTCACGCAGACACGTAAAGACGTGTGCGTGACAAAAAATTCACGCAGACACGTAGGAACGTGTGCGTGACTGAAAATTTACACAGACACGTAAAGACGTGTGCATGACTAAAAATTCACGCAGACACGTAAAGACATGTACGTGACTGAAAATTCACGCAGACACGTAAAGACGTGTGCGTGACTGAAAATTCACGCAGACACGTAAAGACATGTGCGTGACTGAACCTTCGTTCCAAGCCAGAAATGAAGTTCCCATGGTTCAGAACCCATAGACAACCGAGAATACAACAACTTAGATCTAGAAGAAACAAGCCAAAGAAATCAAAAATGCTAAGTACTAAACTCTCTCAGGATCATGAGAGGAAGACAAATGAACCATAAAAATAGTTCTCCAAGTGGAAGCAAGAAGCAAGATGTACTTGCCTGCTGTTGGTTGGTGGAAGAGAGTGGTGAGGAAGAAGAAGAAGTAATGGTGAAGGAGAGTTATGAGGAGAGAGAAGGGGATGGGGCCTTAAATAGGAAGGGTGGTGGTAGGTGGGGTTCGGTTCATTGAACCACCATGAACCCGAGAAAACCAACCTAGGCCGAACCACATAAGACTAAAGCGGAGAATAAAATACAGAAATAAAAATGCAGGAAATAAAATGTAGATAATTAATTAACATAAAATTAAAGGAATTTAAATACAGGATGATACATGATAAATACTAAATAAATATATATGAGTTGTACATGTATAAAAATACGCATTCTGGGAACGGGGAGTGACAATTGCCAAAGGAAGTAAAAAGTCTGGTCTCTACTTTATGGAAGGGAGTGCACAAGGGGCACAATAGGTGAATGCAGTCAGTGATGCACCTTCCGAGTTGTCACAAGCGGCTTAGCCATATCAAAAAGAAAGGAATGAGCTACTTGTTAAACATGAAAGTTATTCCGGGGCTCAAATCTACAAAAATAGAGAAGTGCACACACTGTCTTTCTATAAAACAAAATATGATGTCTTTTAAAAGTCACTCAACTTCAAGGAAGCGAACGTTGCTAGAGTTAGTTTACTCGGATGTTTGCGGTCCAATGAAGGTAAAATCTATTGGTGGTGCTTCTTATTTTGTAACTTTTATTAATGTCCATTTTAGAAAAGTTTAGGTCTATGCTATAAAGACCAAGGATTAAAGTTCTACATATTTTCAAAAAATATTCAGGCCTTTGTTGAAAGTTAGGATTTTAATGGTTTCGAAATTGAGGAATGTTTAGGCCTAGATCTAAATTTTAGACCTCTACATTCTCTACAAGTTCTTTCGAAATTGAGGGATATTTGGGCCTAGATCTAAATTTTAAAGTTAGGGTTTTTATGATTTTATGTGGGATTGATCTAGTAGAAATTGTTATTTTTGTAAACAAGTTGTCCTATGTTGTAGGAAATTAAATTTCATGGAGTTTTGACTTTTGTTTTGCCAGATTTTGAATTATTTGAAAAAGTTATGATCACTTCAAGTTTTAGGGGTTTTGGAGCTTATTCTCGATTTTCTGCTGTTGTTTGGAGAAGACGACCCTCTATGCGCGCAGGTGGCCATGCAGCATAAATGCTAAGTAGCCATAGAACCTGCCGTATACCCCTGACAGAATGAGCACTAGGCGCATACGTTCCCTATGTGCCTGGACTAGAAGCGCATGCTTGTCTTGCTATATGCCTAATCTCGCCATGCGCCTATGGTTGCTCATGCACTTATTGGTTTCCTATGCGCCTATGGCCATCATGTGCCTATGGTTGCTCATGCGCCTATTGGTTGCTATGCGTCTTGGTGTTATGGCCAGGTTGCTATGCACCTATTTCTCCCCCGACATGACCACCCTATGTGCCTATGACCCCTATGCGCCTATTTAATGTATTTGCACTATGGTAATTTGTCATGCTCTTATTTGTGCCATGTGCGAATATAGTCTGGATTATGCGCCTGTTGCCCATTTTTGCATAATTTTTATATTTCTTCAACTATTTTGATTTCTTACCATAATGATATGATTTTTGAGATGTTAGAATATTTTATCCTTCACATACATGCTTGATATGAGTGCATACCCTATACGACACTGTGGATTGTCGTTCTATGTTAACCTGCTGCATTTTGGCATAGAGCAAACGAGTGTGAGCATTATCCTATGTATTGCATGTTGTGAAATACGATAAGTTTACAAGTGATAACTCGTGAATAGCTTGTATGTATGACTCGTCATACTAGGTCGATTCTCTAGTATCCACGACTCGAGAATCGAGAAGAAAACTTATAGTATAATTAATTAGTACATATCATATAGTGCATTGGACGGAGAAGGATAGTCGCACTACCAAAAACTCCGATCGCTCAGGGCTCAAGAGGCATGGACAACTCTGATTGGCGAGGGCCCATGACCTACCAATCTCGTATGATGCGACACTTCCAATTTGTTTTATATGTTATATATTTCCAGTTAATGCTCAATATACCGCTAATTGATAAATGTTCATACTTATATGTTAATGCTCATGTTATGTTGTTTGCTCATAGCTCGACAAGCGCTCATTGGCGATCCTGGTTCCTACAGTGCAGGTGGTAGGAAGTTTCTCACTTGCATCCTTAGTAAATAAGGCTGGTGATAACCCTAGCTAGTTAACAAGTAGAAAGCCATAGGAATGCTTGATCGTGTTCTGTTGCATAACTTGTCTTTACGCATGCACTTGCTTTTGTTTTTGGTGCGTAGTTGGAGTGCTAAGTCCTGCTCGGGTTACGATCTACAACCCCGGTCCTTGTCTGGTTTACGGGTTGTAGTTTTGCACCAGAGTAGTTATGATGCCCTCTGACTGCTCGTCGTCCTATCCTGATCTTTAGTAATTTTTGTGGCTATTTTTTGGTTATTTCTCGAGATGCGTTCATTGGTGCCACACAAGTCTTGACCCGCGTGTTTTTGTATTTACTGTTGTTACGAGTTTTGGACATTTATCTTGGGCTTGTTGCTTGGCGTTCTGACCCTACTAGTTTGTTTGGTCAGATCAACCAGAGGAGCCTGAGGATCTGCCTTCTGCTAGATGGCTCTCACCTGTAGGTCAGCAATCACAGCTCGCGAGTGAGTTCCTTCTCCGTACCACTCGTTGTCATCCTTATATATTTATGGCTTTAGCTAGGGCACATGTTAGCACTTTTCTTTTCTCTGTTCACTACCTTGAGCAGTTATGATTATATATATTAGACCATGGCTGATATAGCGATTATTTAATATTTTACTTGCTAGTGTCGTATTTTGTACTCACTAGCTTCATGATTATATATGAAATGTATCTTGGGATGCCTTTTTACTATCATGTGTGATTACTCTTGTAATTTGTTATTATTGGATTGAGATACTATATTTTGTTGGCCTTAGGACTGATGTCATTATATGTTAGAGTCCACCCACATGTCTTCTAGACAACCGTGATCACCGTACGACATTTTTATATCATGTACGGAGTAGCTGGCCATGTCCGTCCTCGTATTTTCCTAGTATTTTGGGAGCGGGGTATGACAAGGTTTTAGTAGTAGCCCATGCAGGTCTAATTTTCAGACTTGTAGGGGATTCATCGAGTTAGAAATCTCAATCCTATATTTATCTTTAGTTGATCTCTCCTTGCTCATTGCTCTTACCGTTTTCCTTGACTTGCTTGTATTTGTGATCTATCCCTGCCTATTATTGATATCTCACGTCCTTATCCTTCACGGATGTCTTGCCATCATCTTCATCCGAGGGTTCCATTGCTCCGCCTCCTCTACCAGTTTAGGTTGTAGCCCAACATCAGAAACTGCCTCCGAGTCATTGGCCACCAACCCCTCAGCATCAGTCGACAATGCAATTTGTTCCCATCCAGTCAGCTCTACCAGTTTTGCTAGCTCGGTCATCTCCGCCAGTCCGGCCAGCCCAGCCAGCACCCCCAGCTTCTCCAGTACTACCAGTGTAGTTAGGCTCACAAGTTATATTGGAGTTTATCAGGACCATGGTGGTGACGCAACTACAATATAAATAACAGCTCCAGATCCAACAACAGGTGACCCAGCTCTTGCAGCCATTTTAGCAAGACCAGGACTAGACCAACAATACTCTATGCCATGAAGTCAGAATAGCTCTAGAGAACAATGGGCGCTCCAGCCACAGCGCAGCATCCAACTTCAATCACCTGTGACCAGCTCAGATCCTTAGCACGGAGGATGCTATTTCAGCCGATTCTTGGCTCCAGGACATCGAGGCTATCCTAGATGCCGCTAAAACCCTAACAGATTAGAAGGTAGTGTTTGCCATAAAAATCAACAACATGTATTACAGAACACTGGAATTGATTGCAAACTCGTTTGTACAAAGAAAGGGCATAGAAAGAAAGCCTAGGAAACAATCTAAGTATAATTGTTTAGTTTTGATTCTGGAGGGTGACGGTGGAGGCTTGGGAAAGTGCTATCAACTCTTCCTTATCCGTGGACTATCTGATGCAATCTCTAGCTCGTGAACATATTACTTTTTTTTGAAGGTTTCCAGCCTTTTGCAGGGGTGTGGCACCCTGCTATTTATAATATTATGGATTTTGAGCCACATAGACGGCTTGCGGCCATGTGACTGTTTAGCATGCGAAGACCCGCTCTTGGGCTGCCATCTGTCGGTTTGTTGGGATTTTGTTACAGCAAATCTGGATAGTTGAGGAATTGGTCAGATTGCCACGTGTCCCGTTGCGTATGATATTCTCAGTCTTCGATCATGCGGGGTCGCATGAGACTCATGCTTGTGGCCTAGATCACAATTACTCCCGGCTGCCTATAGTTCTAGAAATTTTGGGGCCGTATAAGCTGGGCCGCATGAGGTTCACGCAGCTTGGATGACGCTTTTTTACCGCATGGAGGCGTACGAACCCTGCTTTTGGGCGACATCTCACGTCTTATCTTTCTTGTCAAAGTGTCAGAACTGTCATGTCTTACCAGGACTTGTCAGCTTTATCAGTTGAACTGCTCCTCCTTGGCCGCATATTTTCCTTCTACAACTGTTCGTCGATGGGCCGCATATGTCTTTGAACAGTCATGCGGCTTTCCTTCATGCGGACCTGTTTGGCTCGAAGTACCTATACGGCAATTTGTAATTCGCATGAACTCCATAGTTTTCATGTTTCTACAAGACCCCCTTCAAACTTTACAAATTACAAATTTGGAATACTTTGAATAAGAAGCATGAAAAATATGCCAAGCCGTAAGGAGTCTTCAAGTTACAGGAAGTAGTTTTCGAACTTGAGTTGCAGAGAAGTACTGAGCCGCAGAACAAATCTTGAGTCGCAGGGACGCTTTGAGCCGCAGAGAGCCTGCCAGCTGTCACTGCTGCATTTAATTATTCTGACTCGGTTATGGATCTATTTTCGACATGAAGCCGATAGTTACTGGGGATAAAGTTCCCAAACGTCGACTCTATCTTTAATGATCTTGAAAACCGAAGGGACTCCCAAACGTCGTCTCTATCTTTAATGATCTCGAGAATCGAAGAGTCTCTCTTTAGCAACTCTATAAATAGGAGTCATTCAGAGAGAGTCTTTCCTCTTTCACCTTCTTCTCCTTTATACTTTCTGCTATGGCTCCAAAAGCTTCTAAGTCGATTCGTGCGACGGCTAAAGGGGAGAGATTTGCTTCCCCGTCGAGAGCGGTAGACACTTCTTCCATTCATTCCTTTGTGCAACCTTCTCCCAAGGGTAAGGGTGGTGAGCAGATGATGACTGAAATTTTATGCACGGGACTGTCATATACTGCCTCTGCTATAAACTTGGTCGATGTATACCCTATCTCGTCTGGACCATATGTGTTCTGTATAATAGGGCTGCACAGAGTGAGTCGTATAACCGCTGCTTATCCAAACCTGAACTGGCTGAGTGCCTCAAGATAAATCTATATGAACTTTTCATGACCGAGCCACATAGGTGCCGTATGAGCAATTTATGATTGGGTCGCATGAATACTGTAAGATTGGGTCGTATGATCGCCCTGTGACTGATTGGGCCGCATGAGTTTTTTATGACTGAGCCGCATGATAATAATTGAGCCGTATAAATATTGCATGAGTGCTTCATGAAGCCGGCCTCATAACTGTGGAATGTATGAGTTCTGTTTTGGCTGGGCCGTCTAACTGGCTAGGCCGCATAACAGAGTTCTTTGTTGCTATATGACTATCTTCTTTTCTTTTGATTTTTGTAGCATCTGTGTCGAAGACTGTGACCATTACGAAGGAAGAGGTGCTGCCCCCTTTCATCAAACAAGAGTCACCTTTTGTTAAAGTTGAGGTGAAAGAGGAGCTGGCATCCATCGGGGAAGGGATTGCTATCAAGGAGGAGCCCAAGTCTGAGGGCAGTAGTATTGGGAGTTCTGACCCTCCTGCCCTCGTCGGAGACTCCGGTCAAATAGATCTTTTATATGCAAAATGGCTAGGAGAATGGTATATGCCTCAGCACGGCTATGATCCTTGACTGTAGGGATCCGTAGGCTACCATGTACTAGATGTTCGTATCCGCCTTTGTACTTCCGTCTGTCTATAGCTGTATCTTTCGTTTTGCTTCTTTTGCAATCCTTTACTGGAGGTGTGGTCCTGTGAATGTAACTGATTTTGAATAAATGGGATATGCTCACCCCATTTTATTTGTGGTATTTTGTGGTGTTTGTACTAGAGGGCCTAATACAACATTTGTAAAAGACATCCCACTGGGGGATTTTTGTGGACCTATTGCCCTTTTGTGCATCTGGAAATGCTAGCAAATAGATTTGGATGATATTTTGTGGACCTACTACTCTTTGGTACACTGATGGTGTGAGTAATAGATTAGAATAATTTTTTGTGGACTTATCATCATTTTTGTGTACTGGCGATGCGAGTACTGATAGTAAGTGGGGAGGAAACCAACGTATTTACTCAGAGGTAATGAGGACGTGGTAAATACGGGTCAAAACAAAACTTTCCTACTCAGAGGTAATAAGGACATGTTAGGGGTAGGCATGATAGGGATACACAGAACAACTCAGAGGTGCTATCAACGTGAAAGTTTTATGCATTGGGTAATTTGTTTGTGATGGACGGGAAAACAACTCAGAGGTAATATGGACAAGGTTACTTTTTTCTGTTGGAGAGTTTTGTGGACCTATTACCCTTTTTGTGCACTGACAGTGCGAGCAATAGATTAGGATAAGTTGTGTGGACCTATTGCCCTTCTGAGCACCGGTGGTACGGGCAATAGATTTTGAGGCAAATTCTTGGTGGTAGAAAAGCTATGACCACGACTAAGAGAATTCATTCGGAGTAATCAGAGAGTAAGTTCAGTGGTATCTGAGGGTACGTAACTCAACCATCTTGGAGATATGAAGTCAGAGTGTAAGTTCAGCGATACTTGCGGGTATAAAACTCACAATCCGAGAGATAGTTGGAAGTTGTCGTTTATACATAGTATTTCTTGAGGAATTTGTCGTTGACGGGCATCATGAGCAAGTCTCTATTTTGTTTTGTGAGACGGTACGCATTATTGGAGAATACGGTCTCGATGACGAACGGACCCTCCCACTTAGGCTGGAATTTACTGGGGGTCTTGTGAGTCATGACCATTGGTCTGCGAATGGCCAAGACAAGATCGCCCACTTGGAATATCCTCTGCTTGACTTTCTTATTGAAACCCCGAGAGATGCGCGCTTGGTAGAGCTCTATGCTTTGTTGAGCTTGTAAACGCTTTTCATCTAATGCTTCTAACTCCTGTAGACGTCGGCGGTAGTTATCGTCCACCATTAACCGGTAGGTGAGGGCCACTCGAAGTGAGGGGATCTTTCCAATGGGAGGAATGCCTCGCTCCCGTAGACCAAGAAGAACGCTGTATTTCTTGTAGCCATTCGAATCGTTGTCCGATACGCCCATAGGCACTCACCAAGCTTTTCATTCCAGTCGCGTTTGTTTGCAGACACAAACTTCTTGAGGAGCTTGATTATGGTTTTGTTGAATGCTTCAGCCAGACCATTGGACGAGGGGTTATATGCTGTCGAGGCCATGTTCTGGATCCAATTCTTATCACAAAATCGATAGAAAGCGTGGCTTGCGAACTGCAGACCATTGTCGTGGATAATCCCTCGGGACAGTCCAAAATGGTAGATGACGTAATGTTTTATGAAGCTAATCATGTTCGATGTCTTGACCTCTGCCAACGGAACAACTTCTGCCCATTTGGAGAAGTAATTGGTGATTGCAAGCATGAACCGATGCCCTCTAGATGATAGCGGGGTTATTGGCACAATGACGTCCATTCCCCATGCTTCGAATGGATAAGAGGCCACTGTCGGGTGCAAGAATTCAGATGGTAGATGCATAAAATCTGTATGGATCTGGCAAGACTTGTACTTCTTTGTATAATCAACTACATCTGCGACCATTGTAGGCCAGTAATAACCCATCCGGCGAAGACGATCTTCTAATTTTGGGCCAGGTTGGTGAGCACCACAAGTACCGTCATGAGCTTCACGTAGGGCTTCCTTAGCTTCTGCACCTGACAGGCATCTTAGTAGTAGCCCATCATAGGATCGTCGATATAATATTTTCGTCTCCGTATCGTAGAAGAATCTGAGGGAGCGACTTTTGATTGAGGTAGCTTCCTTCACATTCTCTAGCAGAATTCCATAGACCGCAAAGTCGATTTGCGGGCGTCTCCAGTCTTGTATGTTATTGGTTATCTGAATGGAGCAAATCATACCCAGTTGAAGATTATTCTGGGAGCAGACCAGTTCATGGCCTATTACGTCGACTAGATGATGAGCATTATTTGGAAGTGCCAAGGAAGCGGCGAGACCGGCCAGGGCATCGGCTTCGATATTTCGAAGCCTAGGAACTTGCTCTATAAAAAACCCCTCCAGGGTTGTTATGATGGCCACTGCTGTCTGATGATAGGGAATTAGGTCCCCATTACGGACCTCGTATGAACCCCGGATCTGGTTAACAATCAACTGCGAGTCACCATAAGCATCCAGGTATCTGATCCCCACTTCTTTTACGAGTTGGAGCCCAATGACTAGAGTATTATATTCGGCTACGTTGTTCGAACAGGGTTCTATAAGAGAATACGTCCGATTGACTACTAGTCCGAAGGAAGAAATTAATACCACCCCGACTCCAGTGACGATATCGTCTTGTGGCCCCGTTCTTGAAGCACCGTCGAAGAACATTCGCCAAATGGCGTTGTGTGAAGTCATGTTCGAGGCGACGACTTCATCAGGAATTTCTTCATAAATTCTAGCTATTTTTGAGCCTGGATGGGCTGCTACAAAGTCAGCCAGGGCTTGACCCTTGATAGCTTTTTGCGGAACAAAAACCATATCATAAGGGGATAATAGTATCGCCCAGGTAGCTAGACGAGAACTGAGTGCGCCTGGCTTGGTCATGAGAACCCTGAGGGGATTGACTCATGAAATCAGATGGATGGTCTGCCCTATCACATAGTGTCGTATTTTTTGAATGGCGAACACTAGGGCAAGGCACTCCTTCTCCACGGCAGTGTACCTATGTTCAGATTCTACCATCATCCGACTGAGATGGTAAATATCTTGTTCATGTCCCACATCATTATTCTGGGCTAGCAGAGCGCCGAGGGAATGTTCCATCGCCCGTACATAGAGCAGAAAGGGCTTTCCGGCGATAGGGGCTACCAGAACCAGCGGATTCATCAGGTACTCCTTAATATCCTCAAAGGCACGCTGACATTCCTCATTCCATACAAAAGAGACACCCTTCCTCATAAGTTGAGTGAAGGGTTGGCATCGTCCCGAGATGTTAGATATAAACCTCCTGATATAGGCTAGTCTTCCCTGAAGGTCGCGGAGTTTGCGGAGGTTCTTTGGTGGGTTCATCTCCAGGATTGCTTTTGTTTTATCGGGATCTATATGAATGCCCCGGAAAGTAATGACAAAGCCCAAGAACTTTCTACTGGACACCCCCAGAAAGGACTTGGTGGGATTCATCTTCAGTTTGTGTGCCTGCATGAGGTCGAACATTGTTCTCAAGTCATGTAAATGATCATTTTTGGAGCGGCTCTTGCTGGCGATGTCGTCTACGTAACACTCCACCGTCTTGTACAAATGACCTCTGAAGATGACACTCATAGCCCGTTGATATGTTGCATCGGCGTTCTTCAAACCAAAGGGCATGACCGTATAACAATATACGCCGATCGATATTCGGAATGATGTATGCTTCTCATCATCGAAAGCCATCTTGATTTGATTGTATCCCGAAAAGCCATCCATAAAGGACATGCGCTCGAAGCCGTATGTATTATCGATCATTATATCAGTGATCGGAAGAGAGAATTCATCCTTAGGGCATGTCGTATTCAGATTGCGGAAATTAATGCAGATTTGGATTTTTTCGTTCTTTTTGATGACGGGCACTACGTTGGCTACCCAGTCTGGGTGCTGCTCTTCACGGATGAAACCGCTAGCTATAAGCTTGTTCACTTCTGCCTTGAAGGAATTCATAATATCTGGACGAAATTGCCGCTGCTGTTGCTTGACTAGTTTTGCGTCTGGATAGATGTTAAGCTTATGGAGTGCAATCTCGGGGTTCAGCCCTGGCATGTCTATATAGCTCCAAGCAAAGACGTCGATGTATTCTCTGATGAGTTGTAATAACGACTCCCGCTCATCGTCTGTCAGACTTTTACTGACGAAGATTGGCTTTGGAGAGGATTCATTGTCGAGGTTAACTTGCATAACCTCATCTTCAGTGGGAGGATCACGAAGTTCAAAGCATTTCTCCCATTGTGCATCTAGTTGCTGGATCCACAGCTCCAACTCAAGAGGTTCAAGTAGGTCTTCGTCTTCTTCTTCGACATCAGCAGATATCATATTGGCAGATAATGTCTGTCTAAATATATCCCCAATACTGCTATCGGAGTCGTAAATGAGTGACTCGGACGAATGGGAGTGCCACTCGCACTCTTCGTCAGAACTTTCGGGCGTTGTAGGTGGAGTAACATACCCGAGGCCACGTCTGGATTTGTGATAATGATCCTGAGGCTTCCCTACCGGTGCCGGTGGCTGTAGAGGTAATTGTCGACCACTGCCATAATTTAGACCCAGAGTAGCCTCCATGTTGTACCCCTGCTTTTGCATGAAGTACTTGGCTTGAGGACTATATAAGTAGAGCGATAGTCTTCCAGCTTCGGATCCGAGGTCGGACACTTGCGGCGTGAAAGATTGAGGACCTTCTTTTCGGCCAAAGATGATTGTGTGATCCCATCCTCTTCTGTCTGAGACCGGAAAGTAAGCGCCTTTTATTGGAGTAAGTCGATTTGGGGTATGGACGGTTGTCACCTGTGTGTGCAGGCTAACGTCTAGACAGTCCCGTGTGGCATACGTTAGATTAGGCTTATCATACTCAGAATTGTCTAACAGCACCCTCTTATTGATAAAATAGAGAATTTTGTCCACCGGGATTACATCATCAGGAGAGGGGCTATCCGCCTGTGTAACCACATATTTGGCGAGTTCTCCGTCTTCCTTGGCTACCTCCTGCGAGCTCAGAGTTTGGGCCGCTACTTTGGGTAACTTGACCACTAATGGTTCTGTTTGAGGTATTGATCTGCCTGGGAGTATTGGATCAACACTTGGCTGCTGTCTCATCTTGGAAAGACGGATGACCATCGGCTCTCGGCAAGGGATTTTGTGTCTTCTAGTCGCCTTGGAGCAGATTTTGGCAATCGGATTACCATCGGTGTTACCGAGGGCTTCGCATCTTTCTATTGCCTTTGATTGGACTTTGGCAGCTGGATCACCATTGGTCCTATAACAGGTTTTGGCTTCTGACTGGATCTCGGAAGACGGATGACCATTGGTTCCGACTGCGCAGGTGTGACAGGAGAATCGAGCACCTCTTTATTGAAGGTTGCGATAAGGGGTGCGGCCCTGCCCGATTTGCGGGATTGGAGATAGATTCTCAAGGGTTTCTCTGGCCCTGTGATGGCCTCCGGCTCATCCGTTATGTGTTTCCTGGATTCTCATATAGACAAGCCTCCGATGAGTAATAAGATTCAACCCCTTTGAAGGGATCAATGTCGGCGAATTCGGTCTTCACGGAACTGTGTTTACTGACATACTTGAAACACTGGTGGAGGGTGGATGGCACGATCATATAGTCATGTATCTACGGACGTCCCAGGAGGATATTGTAGGAGGTGTCTGCATCTATGACGTAGCAGGTAACTTCCATCCTCAGGTCACCAATCTGGCACTTCAACCGGATCTTCCATAGGGGATAGCTTCTCCCTTAGTTAAACCCGCTAATTACAGTGTTGGTTGCAGCTAGTCGGTGTATAGGGATGCCAAAAAGTTGGAGCAAGTATTTCGGGATGATGTTTATTGACGATCTTGGGTCGATATACATCCTATCCACCTTGATGTCGCCTATGTAACCAGTGTAGTATAAGGGGCGATCATGTAAGTTGGTCTTAATCAACATGTCCTACGGAGTAAATACGATGTTGGACATTGCATCTGTGCTACCACCGGCCTGTAGATCTGCTGGCGGGTCTTCCCCTGGAGGCTTGACCTGAGCTAAGTAGGCATCAGCATTCTGGAGTGCTTCGCTTAATACGACACGAAGATTCTTAGAGAGGCTTAGGAGCTCATATAGCGACAACTTTGCTGGCGTATTAGCCAATTATGCTAATATGTCAAAGTTGTAAGGTCTCTCCAGTCCCTGAGGTACATCATTACGGAGTGGCCTGTCGAAGCGGGTCTCCCTTGTCTTGGACTTATCCACCAGTGGAGGCTGAGATGGACTTGGAACATCGGGGGGAGGCAACGTTGCTAGCTGAGGATCTTCGGCTGGACTATCCCGTACGGGCTGGACTTGTGCTCCAGACCGGGTAACAACATCTGCAGCTTCTTCAGCTTCAGCTGAAATTGTATGGCAGGCTCTAGACTTCCTGTCCTTCTTCTTGTTGGTAGTAGATGACACCCCCTGGGTAACTTCGGGCACCAAGTCTGGATGCAGCCACATGATCTCTTATCGCGAAGTGGTGAGGGGTACCAATCGAGATGTCTGGCTCCGGGCGGGTGGAAGATTAGTAACCTCCATCGTTGCCCGAGGGACATATATTACCCCGTCAGGAGTGCTTATTGGAGAGAAGTTGCCGAACTGAATAGATACCATATTCGCCGCCACAGTAACCTCTTCAAAGTCTATCGACAGAGCTTTGGAGTCGATAAGACTCTTGATGTACCGCTTCAATTGGAAGCAATCCTGGGTGGCATGATGGACATAGCGGTGGAAGTGACAGTACTTTGGGTCCTCCATTTCTGTTGCTCGGGGCTCGCACCTTGATGGAGGGAGTTGGATCCAACCCCTTGCAAGAGCATATCGAAGATAGATTTGACATGACTATCTTCGAATGAGTAATTGATCTTGGGCCACTGACCTTCCGCCTATTTTTGTTTGGGCTTCTAAGTCGCATCAGTGACCATGTTCTGTTTGCCCTTATTGTCTCGGTTGGTGGTGGCGCCTCTGTTGTTTTTTCTGGAAGTGGGACCAGGACGTCTGCCCTTATCTTTTCCGTCTGGGATGTGTAACCCCAGCTGGCGAGCCTTCTTCAATTTTGCCTTCGCACTGGTAGCACTTATGATGAAGGTCGTCCAATCCCTGAACTGATCGTCACCTATCCAGAGGCTAATTGCAGGGAGCATCTTCTTCTGGCAGATTTTATTCAGGGAGCTCTCGGGATTGCCCTGAGGCAATCTCATCGTGGTTTGGCATAATCGCTCGATATAGTTCCTCGTCAGCTCCCTCTCTCTCTGAACGACGTCCAAGAGAGATGACATCATCACATCATACCCCACCTCGTAGAATCTCTCCAGGAACATGTGCTTGAAGCCGTCAAAAGAATAGAAACAGTTGTCGGGGAGGTTGCGGTACCAGTCGAACGCGATCCCCTCCAATGCTCCGATGAATAATCGCGTGAGGATGGCGTCACTATGCGGCAAGTGGTCGGTGGTGACTTCAAAGTAAGTCATGTACCGACTAGCAGAGGTCTTCCCATCATAAGAATCGATATGGAACGGCTTGTACCATGGTAGAAAAGGTACGTCCCTCTATGCGAAGGGATATGGCTGCCGTATTCTAAGATCCCGAGAGAAGTCTCCGGCATTGAACATTGCTCGAAGCTCCTGGACTTCCCTTCTAGCCTCCTTGGCTTCATCTGCAGCTGAAGAAATGGATGGTGCTACGGAATCATCACCCAAAGGAGGGACGGTCGTGTTGGAGTCCGCATTGACTGCGGGTCCCAAGCTTGTTTGTCCGGGCGTCCTCACTGGTTGAGCTGGCAAGACGGCTTTGATCTCGTCCACCGACTGGACTAAGGACATGAGCATGGCTTCGAGCACTTCTAGTCGTTGTCGGTCGGAAGGTGCTTCATGATCGTCGTCAGTCATAAAGACTGTTCTTACGTGGGTAGAGATGGAAGGGATTATGACAGAGGTACTCTCGGTGCCATACCTTGGTATAGAGAAATCGTCAGGAAATGTCAAAATATCATCTTCGTCAGACTCGAAAGGGGTGCTACCCCCTGTGCAGGAAGTCGCATCGTCTTGGCGAGGGTGGTGGCCCTCCGGGAAATCCGATTCTGTTGTAGAGTTCTGGGGGATCTCTACCCCCTGCGTGTGTTCTTGGTACACCGGGTTGTCGCATACATTGAGGGGGCTGCTACCCCCAGCTTCATCTAATCTCAAGGAGGCTGAAGACGTACCTCTAGGTGTCGAAAGCTTCTTCTTGGATCGTGTGCCTAAATAGACACCCCCTGTGGTTGATGGGAACCCCCCCAGATGAAGGTCTCCTTACAATATATACTAGACGAGATGGTCGGGCTGGAAGAGCCTGTCTTCTTTCCTCCATTGTCGGGAGGAACTTTTTGAGTTGAATTACAGGAGGCAAAAGGAAACTCTTCGTCCCCTGGGATTTGCACCTGTCGGACAGGTGCTGGCTGCTACAATCGCTAAAAAACTGACTGCCGATCTTCAGGTGCTGCTGATTTGTTACAGCAGCACTTGATGATGACTTGAGTGCAACGATGCCCCGAGAGGGACTCATTGCATGCTGATACTGCCGTCTTGCGCTTGTGAGTAATCACGTCACGTAAGTCGGTAGGAAGCTGCTCTGCCTTTGTACCAAACTTGTAAACTCGGGGGTCCCGTGCGCACGAGTGCTTAGGCATCATATTTGCTCCCTGATCCGTGGCTAGTAAAAATACTTGCTCTGGATCTTTAGAGGGAGACTTTAAAGACCCACCCTGTCCGTTAGCCCTGGGGGACTGGACGCGGTTGGTTCTGTACAACTTTCCATCAGGAGCCCGTGTAACAGTTAACGGGGCCCACTGACAGTCAGCAACTTGGACAGTTGACTGGGCTGGTTGAGCCTGCACTGTCCTAGACTTTTTTGACTTAGCGCCCAAAGGCACGTAGTAAAAAGAGTCCAGATTGATACATCCCACATCCTCGGTTGGCCGCATGGCATCGGGCCTGCATGAGAGGCGGTCGAACACAGAGCTTCTGTTAGAGCCGCATGAGACGTCCTCTTTGAATCCAGGATTGGTCGTCGCATGGACCATCTTCTTGCGGCTGGAGCTGGCTGTCGCATGGATCATCTTTCTGTGGCGAGAGATGGTTGCCGCATGGATCATCTTTCTACGGCGAGAGTTGGCTGTCGCATGAGTTGTCTGCCTGCAGCCAGAGTTGGCTGTTGTATGGGCAGACTGCCCATCTCCTCTCTGCGGCCTCCTCTTTGTCCGCATGGAGTTCCCTTGTGCCCCAAAAAACTCAACATCGTAGTATTTTCCTCTGCTGGATTTGGGGACGACGGGGTCCTTCGCGGTCGGAAACAGAGCCACAGGAGAGTTCTGGTCACCATCTTGGGCTGCAGAAGGAGCTTCTTTGAGAACTTGGTCGGGGGCAACAGTTTTGTGCACCAACGCCTTGCGAGTCCTCTTCGGGTTGGCTCGCTTCTGAGACGGGCTGGCGCTCCCTTCAGAGAGCAATTTTTGAAGGTTTGTTGGTCGAAACGGACCACAAGTATTTGCTGTGTAGAGCCGAGCTTGGACGTGTCAGATTGCGTCACCAACTTCTCATCGAAAGAGAAAGATGTCCCCAGCAGAGTTGCCATCGTATTTGTCATAAAAATCAACAACAGGTATTACAGAATACTGGAATTGATTGCAAAGTCGCTTGTACAAATAAAGGGCATAGAAAGAAAGCCTAGGAAACAATCTAAGTATAATTGTTTAGTTTTGATTCTGGGGGGTGACGGTGGAGGCTCAAAAAAGTGCTATCAACTCTGCCTTACTCCGTGGACTATCTGATGCAGTCTCTAGCTCGTGAAGATATTGCTTTTTTCTTGAAGGTTGCCAGCCTTTTGCAGGGGTGTGGCACCCTGCTATTTATAATAGGATAGATTTTGAGCCACATAGACGGCTTGCGGCTATGTGGCTGATTAGCACGCGAAGACCCGCTCTTCGGCTGCCATCTGTCGGTTTGTTGCAGTAAATCTGGATAGTTGAGGAATTGGTAAGATTGCCACTTGTCCCGTTGCGTATGATATATCTCAGTCTTCGATATTGCCGGGTTGCATGAGACTCATGCATGCGGCCTGGATCACAATTACTTCCGGCTGCCTGTAGTTCTGGAAATTTTGGGGCCGCATAAGCTGGGCCGCATGAGGTTCATGCGGCTTGGATGACGCTTTTTTGGCCGCATGGAGGCGTACGAACCCTGCTTTTGGGCGACGTCTCACGTCTTATCTTTCTTGTCGAAGAGTCAGAACTGTCATGTCTTGCCAGGACTTGTCAGTTTTATCAGTTGAACTGCTCCTCCTTGGCCGCATATTTTCCTTCTACAGCTGTTCGTCAATGGGCTGCATATGTCTTTGAACAGTCATGCGGCTTTACTTCATGCGGACCTGTTTGGCCCGAAGTACCTATGCGGCAATTTGTAATCCACATGAACTCCATATTTTTTATGTTTCTACAGGTAGCAGTTATGAAGCTACAGTTGATGGATCTTGCTCAAGATTGGTGGACAACACAAAAAATAGCACTTTAATCCCATTCGCTGGAAGACTTTTAAGGGGCACTTCCAAGTGAAGTATTTCTATTCTACCGCCAAGTTCCAGCTTCAGCAGCAGTTCATCATCCTTCGTCAGCAGACTAGACTAAAGGACCACTATGGAGCAAAGTTTTGTTGACTTAGTCGATATGCTCCCCATATGGTAGCTTCAAATGAAAATATAGCCGGGAGGTTCGAGCATGGCTTGTATTTAGAGCTTTAATAGCTTATGGTGGGCCATTTCTATACCACCTTTAATTCAATACTCAGGGCAGCTAGATCCGTAGAGATTGCCAGCCAGAGATTAGCAGAAAGGACCGGAGGTTAGAAGATGTCCTACACCGCCATGAGAGCCATTAGTATTCAGTCCTCAATTCTAGCCCTAGCAGTCAGAATTTTAGAAACTCGAGCTCCTCGTCAGCCAGTTTCCTCAGCCCCGATGGTAGCATCGGTACACTCTTTGAGGCAGTCAATATCAGCGTGATGTAACTACTGTGGTAAGTCAGGGCACACTGGGGCTCATGTGAATGCCCTGTACCACATGATACATTACGCTGAGTCGATTGGTTTGATAAGGTATGAGTTTGATTCGAGGAGGTATGATTTCAATTTGAAGAAGTGTTAATTGAGTTGGTTTCATGTTCAGGTAACGTACGACACCCTCTGCAACAAGCTGAAGCATGGGACGATTGGCTTAAGGTAGGCAGGATTAGACCCTTCTTCCCTACTCCTTTATGCCTAATAAATGAATCTCATCGTGCTTTTGTTTCTATTTAATTATATGTGTGCCGTGCGGATAAGAGTTAATGTAATGTTGGTCGAACACTAAGAATAGAAAAACGAACAATTAAGGTAATATGCATTAAGTGCATAGATCACGGTAGGGCATTAATGGTAGAACATTGAAAGAAAATATTGAGATGTGCATCAAGTGTACGACTCAGAGAACATTGAATGCTAGGCCTAGAACATTGAAAGTACGAAATTGAGCGTGCATCTATGCACAGAGAATCTGAGTATGACTTAGTAAACGATAGACAATTGGGCACAATGTCACAAAATTGTCGTAACATGGAAAGATATACTTCGTGCATCAAAGTATACAGTTGTGGCAAAATTTCCATGGGACTGCCGAATATGCAAGCGACTTGGTAGTCATTGCGATGGTATCGAACGAATATCGCGAGTAGAGATGATTCGATGCCTTATGTTGGTTTGGAGATGTTGATGCATTGCATGGTCATGGACATGGATGTTGATAACCTCATGGGTTTTTCTATCCCTCGAACGAGTTACGACTGGGGCACCAGGATCATTTGGCCTAGGAGGGAATTAAGATGGGTATTATGGTACCACCATTGAGGCTTGCTACCTAGGCTGGTTGGGCACGTCGTAATGCGGATGTTGCGAGACCTTCGTTGGTCTAGCTACCCGGGTGATGGATAACGGCACGTTGTATCGAGATATGGTCCATTATTGGCTCGAAATGCCAAGTGACCTTCATATAGATAATGGCGCACACATTCAAATGTATGATGTAAGGCGGCATATATATCACCTTTTTTCAGTACGAAGGTGGGTGCACTCATATAGTTAAGACCGGTGGGCTAAATGGAATCAAGTACATGAATGCGAATCCTGGTACTTTGATAACGTAATGTTTTCCTTGGGCATAATACAAATGGATATGAGCATTCACTATGTTTATGAATATTATGTGGCTAACAACGTCTGATGCAGGGACACTGTGCTGGACACATTTATGATTTAGTTGTTACCTATAACATGCGTTACAACTTTGAATCTTGTCATGAAATTGCCCCTAAGACAATAATAGATAGACCACATAATAAGATACATGTTTCACTAAATTACTTAGTGTTGGTTTAGGCGAGTGGGTCTCATCATGTAACCTCCATTAACAATTTCTTGAATTTTTTGAATTTTGTATTTTTCAAAACTCTAAATTTTTTGAATCTTGAAAAATGTGCAGAGAAAATATTTTCGACCGTAATTGCTATTGGTCCTTATTGGTCTTGGTTTACTATTTTATGCGATTTTATCCTATTGAAATTTTTCTGTCCATTTCCTTAAAATCAATAAGTTATAAATATTGTTCTATATGAAGAAAACGTTTATTGAATTTTGAAATTTCAAAACATATTTATTTACTAAATAAATGGTTGTTAAATATATATAAATAATTAGAGAATAAATTAGTATTATTTTAGTAATTAGAAAATCTTGGCTAAATTATAATTAGCCCATTTGTTAATTAGTAGTAACCAGTAATTAATCAATTAATTTATAGCTAGTATTTATTTAGTACTAATTAATCAACAGATGGTGATAATGTTAGGATTAGAAGTTAGTGGTTAGTATGTTAGTTTTTCACTAAAATTTCTAATTTCCTTTTACATTTTACATGAGCCCTTAAGGTTTCCCCCACTCCCCTATAAGTAGCACACTTCTCAAGAATTGTAACCTAGAAAATTTTTTAGCCCCCAAAAATTCCTAGTAGCCACTCCCATCTCCTGTAGAAACGACCACAACCAAACATACCATTCCCGATAGTCCACCAGAACACAACGACCCCCTGCCTGGCCATGTCTGGCCATTGACATCCCGACATCCCCATAGCCGGCCACCATTGGACAACACCACCATCGTATCCACCACTGTGAACACCAACTCCGACCACCCAAACATCCCAAACCATCGCCATCACGCCATTTCACCACGCTGCCACAATATGATACCGCCCCTTCATCACATCCACCACCAAAAATCACCACGAGAGACAGAGAGGGAGTGAGCGAACCTAACTCGTGCCCTAGCCCCGGCGTCCACCGTCGTCCGCCACTAGATCCGCCGCCCTGATGCCGCCGCCGACCATGGACCTCCACCATGTCGCCCTTTCCGGCGCTCCGCCCGAGTCCGACGCCTCCTCGAGCCAACACTGCGCAAGCTGGATGGCCGTGCGCCGCTAGGCCGAGATCTCCTCCGCTACTCTCCGATCTTCCGCCAATGTGAGCTCAGTCACATCCCTCTTTCATTTTTCTCCCTCTTCCAAAGAGTAATGGCTCTGCTTCTCTCCCCTTTAATTATTGGGGGTTTGACTTGATTTTGAGCTCAGCAGCTCATCTTTCCTTATCCCTTCGTTTTTATATTGTGGATTGAGTTATGAGCCATTGACTCAGATGATTTCCCCCATTATGGATTTTGGGTTTAACAAAAACTTGAATTATAATATTAGTAACAATTAACTTCTAGATATAAAGATCATAACTATTTTAGTGTAATGATATATTTTATAAACAACAGAATTCAGATTGAAATGTGCAATTGACTGACCCCCTTCATTAGAGTCTTCTGACTCATTCACCCCTTTTCCTAATTCTCTTTTATATATATATATATATATATATATATATATATATATATATATATATATATATATATATATTTTTTTTTTTTATTATTATATATATATATATATATATATATATATATATATATATATATATATATATATATATATATATTGTTGGCAATAGGGTTAGATCTTAATGAATTAGCTTTTATTATTTTAAATCATAGATTAAATTATAGTAGTGATTATGGTTTAGATAGTTTTCATTGGTAATTATTTACAGTAATAGAGTTGGGAGACAACAAGATTTTTTTTACTATTATTAAGAAAATTCCTCTCTAATTTATATGTACTTAAAAATAAATATTGTTATTAATTTTTTAAATCTTTACTATTATGGTTGTTAAAAAAATAATAGGAGTGGATTTTGACTCTGATTTGGGTTTGAGCCCTACAATATTAATTTGAAATATTAAGTTTTAAACCCATTTTTGTAGGAAATTTATAAATGTTAATAAAGCATTTCCTACTATTTATGTTATCTACAAAATCATATTTACATACATATTGATTTAACACATAAATAGCTTATTAATTATTACTATTCTAAATATAGTAAATATACTTGCATATTACTTTTATAATACTTCTTGGCCAAATTGTATTTGACAAATTGGGAATTATAGTACAATGTAATGATTCCTATTTTGATATATATAAAAGTGTTATAACGTTTTCAAAAATAATTATATGTATTAGTGATGCTTTTCCCTTTTAAATCAAAATCGTGACTAATATAGTCATTTCCTCGTTCTTGATTCGTTTATCGTACCAAAACTCTAACTTAGGACTTCTATATATCAAACTAGGTCATTTGGACTATTCTGGACTCAATGGGACCGTCTGCGCCATTGTTTGAGACCATCTTGTGGAGCATAGCATCATAACTATCCTGCGCCGACACGTTCATGTCGCGCACATCGACTCTAACCAAATCAAGACGAGTACATTCTCTGTTAGTTTTCACTCATGATAGTATCTATATTGCCTGCTCTAGACTACTTGATGCTGACACATTATTATCATGGACCAGTACTCTATGGATCTTGCATGCGATGTTATCACCTTACCGGGTACATCAGGTATTTCATGTTCATGTACTTTATCATGTGTATCATGTACTCCTTGTCTTCGTATTATTCGTGTATAAATTGTGTGCTCTCATGTACTCTCATGTGCTTCTTGTGCAAAACTAACTATCGTATACGTAACATAACTTGGTCGGATCCTTGTGTATTGATTGAGGTGAGGGAGTAGAAGTGGTCATGTGATTAAACCCCTTAGTATACTCGTGTACATGTCTATTATACCCTCACGTATAATGAAGACCCCGTAGAATACTCGTGTACAAACCTAAACATCACATAACTATCTTGTGCTCTGAAACACTTATATTTATTATAGTTCATAGCTTCTTCATTATATTTAATATACTCAGTTAACTTATCCATATCTCCTGTATTCATGTACTTCTCTTTACAGCACGTCATGTACTTTATTCTATTGTTAGCTCTATGGTTCTTACCATGTTTTGGACCTGCTTTCAGAGTTATGTATTCGCTCAAATCCTGACTCGATACGTTGACAAATTTTAGGAATTGTTATGTCCCACATTATTGGACCACATGATGATGCTAGCAGAGACAGATCTCGATGTTCTATTCACCGCGAGTTGTCTCACAGGAGTTCTAGGCCCTGGTAGTTTGATTTTATTTCGTTATTGTATTTACCTCTGTTACATTCTGGTCTTGTGTATTCATTTGTCGACTCTATCTCTATCAGTGATATTACTATATTTACTAGTTCGTATCTTCCTTAACTCTCTGTGATGTGGTTTGAGTACATTTATTATTATGGATCATCTAGATGTTATTGATAGTTATTGGGTACTTGACAGCGCTCTACCGTCGGTACTGCAGCGTAGGCTGGGCATGGCCTACGTACTCGTGCCTGAATATTCGAGTGCGGGTCGTGACACATCAATACGCGAGAGACTGATCCTCCACTAGATTGCTTGCAAGTTCGAGGAATGGACTGCTCGTGACGGAGCTTCACTTGGACGCGTTGAGGCATATAGTACCTTAGCATTTTGAGGCATGCGACCGCACTGGGTTCGACTTGCAACCTAAAGATATTTTGGCCGACTGTCTTTGGATGTGCTATAAAAGATATGATGTATGGAACAAAGAAATCCTTTATGAGCTAGAGATATCATTAGTATTGTAAGCCAATTGGCATATATAGTTGGGCTATTCAAAGATATTGTAATCTGCTTCATTATCTATAAAGATTTGTTTTGTGTACTCTGATGTCTCCACCTTTTTCTACTACTTATGTATTGAATTGAGACAACCATTTTGAGAATTTGTCATCTTGCCTTGCATGAGTGCAACTCCAGACTCGTGCGGTATCACATCCAAAGCGAGGATGATTGATTCAGGTGAAATCGATGCGTGGACGAGCGATTTTTTGGGTCAAAGAGTAATATGTGGTATCAGAGCAGTTTTTTCCTTTGGAACTTGAACGAATTTCTTTGACCCAGAGTTTCTTCTGCTATCGAAATTAGTTGGCCCTAAGTTGTTTTCGCAATCACATGGCTCATGGATCTGCTCGATGCTACACTGGATGTTCCATACGATAAGTCTAAAAACTTGCGTGTGTCTTACTGCATATGTTTAGAATTTATGTGATTCTGTCAAATAATGTTAGGAGATTTTAGTTGTATCAAGCACAATGAATCGTACGATGTTTGTTGCGTCGGTGTTGTAGGACCGTTGAGCACCTCTAGAGGGGGAAAGGGAGTGGTGAATAGAGTGTTTGCGTGTGCAGCAAAAATAATTCCCACTTAAAAATTAACAAATTAAATATTATGGCAGATATAAAAGAGTAAATTAAATGCCGAAATCAAGAGATAGAAGATCAAACTCAGTGAACACCGCAATATATACTGGTTTCCCTCTGAGAGGACTAATCCAGTCGTGAGTACTCTTGCCCGCTGTTAATCGACTATTTTAAGCTAACTGAGAGCTTGCCATCTCTTTACAACACCGTGCTTGGCGACGAGTGCACGACCGACTTTACAGCACCGTGTTTGGTGACGAGCGCACGACCGACTCCAACAGAACTTGAGTACAAAAATAGAAAAGTTTTCTGACTGGCGACCTCTTTACAACTCTGTAAACCAAAGACTCTAAATCGAACAGAATATTACTGGCTTTGGCTAAGAGTGGTATAGGCGAGATATGAAAGCTTTGGTCCGAATGAAGACGACTGGCCTAGACATTCCACCCACCGCACTAGGGGATTGAAAACAAATGTCTGGTCTTGTTTCAATTGTAGTTCTTCAGTTGAGTTCGTTCTTTTATTCAAATACATCCCATTCCAGGTTAGCTCTCTGCTCGGGATGCATGGCCTGGGCGTTCTTCCCTCATTCCTATCCTTTATTTCATGTAAATAGAGACTTCCCCTTCCACTCTTCAATATAGGGAACCTCTATTGATCATATCACATCTGTCTGTATCGTCGGTCGTATTTCTTTTGTAAGAGGACGTGTTAAAGCAATAAATATCATAGATCTCAGACGTTCCACGTGCGTTTGATTTCATAGGAACTAAAACTGGAATGATACCTTCCTTTAAATAAGGAATTTCTGGAATATACTAGAAAAAATAGAAGAGCGAGGTGGACATCGGCACGTGCAGGGAGGCTAGCGCAGGTAAGCTCACATAAGGGTCAATATCGATGAAGAACACTTAGAAAGAGATAGAGAGAAGAGTGAATGAGTGATTAGAAATGTGAAAATCCTTCTCTATTTATAGTATTTTTCCTGATCGAACTCGGGCAGAATTCGGACTGAGTTCGGATGCTAAGATCTCACAAACGAATGTTGCATGCAGATTTGGAGGGAACAAAATTTTGAAAATCCCTTGATCGAACTCGGACCAAACTCTAACCTGACTCGGTCATAGTTCTGGCCAAATTTTTTCTAGGCAGAATGGGATTTTTTGGGTCCAAATTGCATATAATTTTGGCTATATGGATATGTGAAATTATGTGGGATTGGGTAGGCTTTTTGGATTTGTGGACTGAGAAAACCTAAGCCAGTAATATCCCGAACGATCTCACATTTTATATTTCATATACTCAATAAAGTAAAAGATACAGAAGAAAATATAAAACGACTCGATCTGGATTTTGATACAATCTTGTCTGGATGACGATGCAATGTTCATTGTAGATGCAGGATGTAGAGGTAGTATGTTCTTTTGATATTGATTTCAGCAACCTGTAATATTAGAAGCAGTTCGTATATTTTGCGTATCGACTTAAGTTATCGTTGATTATCAAAATCAGGTGTGACCATTTAGCTAATGGGTCAACAATCTTTTCCATTTTGATAATTGACAAACTTGAGTTTATACCAAAATATAACTAAAATGAAACTTTGAAATAATATACCTGACTTGTTCATTGATTGGAATTTTTTATTAAAATTTTGGTGTTGCTTTTCTCCTCCTTTGTCATGTACGCAAAAGGAGAAGCTCCCCCGTAATAGGTGAGGCCAATAATTTAACATAAACAAAGAAACATAAAGAGTAATATCCAGACAAAAATAAGTCATAACTCAGTAGAACTAGTAGCAGTATAAATGAACTAAAAATTAGATAGCATTAATTAGAAAATAAAGGTAATACAGCTGAATTCCAAAAGCATAAAGTCATAACTAAAAGAGTTTATGACTACTACATAAGTCAAACTAAAGAAGTTTGGAATACTACAAAGTGAATAACTACATAGATCATCATTAGCAGACTAAAAAAATACAAAAATCTTTAAACTATAAGCCCAAATCACATCTGAGCATCATCATCGATTGGAGGAGCAGGCGGCTGATAGAAGTAAGCTGTAGCAGGATCGAAGTATCCAAAAGTGGTCGGATCATCAAACCGTGGTCCATCGAAGACAGGATGACGGAGGATCGGATAGGGAGCTGAAGGACGATGCCCAAACTCCAGTATAGATCAGCGATGCTATTCCTCAAGATATGAGCTTGGGAGGTATGGCGGAACTCAGCATCGACATAGCTTTGATGATGTTGTCCAGAAAGAGTGACAAAGTCATCGAAGCGCTGAAAGAACGGCAGATAAAATCCTGGAGCAGAAGCGGGAGCGTCTTGATCGGCATGAGCATCAGCAAGAGCAGCACCGCATGGAGATAGAGGTAAATGATATTTTCTAGACCTAGACAGCTCAGAAGATGACCCGGAGATAGGACATGAATCAAGGTTGATTTTAAATTTCCTAAAGATAACTGCTAGATATATGGGGTACAGAAGGTTGCTCCCCACTCTCCTACTACGAATCATCTAAGCCATGAATGTCTTGGGGACAGAGAAAGGAACACCGAAGTGAATGTGGTACATGGCAGACATCTCAAGAAAGGTAATCTCATCGGTAGATCCCTTTCTAGGAAGCAAATCAGAATAAATAAAATGATGTAACTCATAAATTTTTTGATTAAGGTATTTTGCATGCAGCCTACCGTCCCGAGGGACTGGGTTAGGATGATACATAGTAGCCTTAATGTAATCATGGGTAACTTCTGTAGAAAATTGAACTCTATGAATCTCGACTAAAGTTTTGCCGATGTCAGGCATATGAAAATATTTACTAATGTCAGTCGAGTTGAATTCTATTTCTTTTCTGCCGACACAAAAATAGATACTACTGTCGAATTTTATTTGCATGTTGCAGTAAAACATACGAACGATATTATCATAGATATCACTAGAAGTTTCAAAGAAATCTCGGAGGCTTAAATTTTCAAAAGTCGAGGCATACTACAAGAAGATAGTAAAGTTGACGTATCGTCCGAGGCAAATTTTTCGACAACAAAAAGCGTCAAACCAAGACTCTGATATTTCCAAACATAGAAATAAAGTAGAGACATATTCCTCTTCGCCAGTAGGGCGAGCGGGACTGAACACGTTTACAGGTTCGTGCTCAGAAGTAGAAGATGAACCCGCTACAGAGTCTCCTTTCTTTTTCTTGTACATTTTAGGAGCCATAAAGAAAAAGAAAAATGATGGAAATATTGTTGACACAAAGTCACAGTCAACCAAATATTGATAACATTGACTAAATAATACTTGTGATAATTCAATACGACATGACGACTACATCCAGCTCAAGCCAGACGACAGCACAGTTCTGCAAATGCGAGTCATTTTTCGAGTCTGTACTTTTATATTTATTGAGTCTAGAATGATTGTAAACTGAGTTATGCTGGGCTCTTGTGACTCAACCCATAAACCTATCCAAATCCATAAAGCTCCACATCCAAAATCAGCCCACTGGACCCTTGGACCCATTCTGTGCTCTGGAGACAGAGTTCGGACCGAACTCTGCCTCCACACAGAGTTCGGGCCGAACTCTGTCCCCTAAAAATTAGCACCCTAATTTTTAGGGCTGGCTGGTTGCTAGTTGTCCAACGGCCAAATATTTGAAAATTCCTACCAGAATTCTGGCCGAATTCTGCCTGTTAAAACCCTATAAATAGGCCAAGAATTCTCTCATTTTCAATCATCCAATCTTCTCTTCTCTTCTCTCTTAAGCTCAATATAAGCCATACCCTTCTTCATCTACTTGCCACAAGTTTTCTAAGTCTCGAGTGCTCACCATCTCTCAGTTAGGAGTCTTGTGCAAGAGTGCAAGAAGTAGCTTGGAAAATTCCAAGCATCGCCACTGTGATCCTTTGTAAGAAGTTGACATGCTCTTCTGAAGAAAAGACACGGGGTGTAACTACTATTTCACAAATAGTGGATTTAATCCTGAGCTAGAGTTCTCAGGCCTGGACTAGTCCTCCACGAGGAAAACCAGGTTAAAATCGGCTGTGTTTGCGTATGCTCTCTTGTTCCTTATTTATTTCCGCATTTACTCTGATTAATTTTAGATTGTGAAAGAGTTGAATTTTTAATTGGCTATTATTGCTATAAACTCTATTCACCCCCCTCTAGAGTTGCCATCTGTTCTTCAATTGGTATCAGAGCTCTGTTCTCTTTACAAGGACTTACATCCTAGAGCTAATCCATGGAAACCACACAATCCTTGATTTTCAATCACGGTGACGGACAGTCCACTCATAGGCCTCCCCTATTTGATGGAACTAACTACACGTATTGGAAAACAAGGATGGGCTTTTATCTCAAGTCGCTAGACTTTGACCTATGGACTATCGTCACTGACGGTTACAAAAAGTCCGCCAGAATAGTTGTCAATGGTGATCTCGTAGAGAAATCACATGACAAATATTCTGACGAGGAGAAGAAATAGGCAAGTCTAGACGCGAGAGCTATTAATGCTTTATTCTGTGCTATAGACAGGAATGAGTTCAACAGGGTATCTACATGCACCACATCTCACGAAGTATGGAGACTTCTAGAAGTGACGCATGAAGGAACCACGCAAGTCAAGGAATCAAAGATAAGCCGTCTCACTCAAGAATACGAGGCTTTCAAGATGAAGCCAAAATAGACGATCACGCAAATGTTCACAAGATTCCTCGACATCATCAACCCCCTGTCTTCGCTCAGCAAGCAATATTCAAATCACGAGAAGATTCGCAAGCTTCTTAGGGGGCTACCAAAAATTTGGAACCCTAAGGTGACAGCCATCATAGAATGAAATAATCTCACAACCATGTCCATGGAGACCTTGATGGGAAAGCTAATGACTCATGAGCTTGACCTCAAGGACTTCGAAGAGCCTGCTCCTAAGGCTAAGGAGATCGCACTCAAAGCTCACCGACGGAGGGCTGAACCCGAAGAGACGGATGATGACAACTCAGAAGATGATGATCAAGCTCTCATGGTCCGCAACTTCAAGAGATTCCTTCGCTTCAATCGAAGAAAGAAGGAACCACAAGAAGATGGCGAAGAAGAGTCAACTTGCTACGGTTGCAAGAAGACTGGACACGTCCGAAAAGACTGTCCATTCTTGAAGAAGAGCAACCGCTATGAGAAGCCATACAAGAAGACCTCCTCAAAGAAATATGCCAACACAAGCATTTGGCATGAAAGCGAAGCTAGTGACTCCGAGAAAGAAAAGGACTCTCCTCAAGATACGGCTAATGTGTGCCTAATGGCGACGTCCGACAAGGTATCAAACGAAACTCTTGACGACTTCACTTTTGATGAACTTGGCGATGCTTTCACCGATTTACTTAATGACCACAAAAAGGTCATTGGTAAATACAAACATGCCAAGGACAAAATCAAAAGTCATAAAGTCGAAATACAAAGACTTTCTCTATTACTTGATAACATTAGAGACACTTCACCCACGGATGTCACTGATGAGGTATCTAAGCTTAAAATAAGCTTACATGATGCCGAAGCACGTATTGAACAACAAACACAAGAAATCACAGCACTCAACACTGAGCTTGCAGAAGAAAAGAGTAGACACAAGATTTTTATTACTAAGATGCATGGTTTGAATGCTAAGGTTACTGAACTACAAGCTGTCTCTAAGAAACTAGAGACTAAATTGGGAAAACAGGTTGCTCAACCTCAAACCCAACATCATGAGACACACACAAAGCATGATACTTCTCATACTAGTCACCCACGTCATCCACCTACAATACGTAACCATGCTTACATATATACACACTTTCACAAAGGACACAAACCACATGCATATAGAAATAATCATCATATGTCACAAAATCATCATGCTACACATAGATACAATCATCACCATGTTGCACAAAGACACAATCAACATCACTCTACATATAAAAATCATCATGTCATGCCATATAGACAATATCATCATGCCATACCATATAGACAATATCACCATGCCACTCCACATAGTCATCATCACCATGCTGAATCTACATATCATCACACTTCTCCTCATTACTCTGCTTATAGACATCATCAGCATGCTCCTAATGTAAATAGGAATGCTACAAGTACTTATTGTGGTTTACATGGACATACTTCACCACAATGTAGAATTAGAAGATTAGTAAATAGAAAGATATATGCATGGTTTCCAAAAACTAACTTTTCAGGACCCTCAAGAACTTGGATACCAAAGGTCACATCTACTATTGATGTAGGTGGACCTTCCCTCCTCAACTAAGAGTAAGTGGATTCTCGATAGTAGATGCTCGCGGCATATGACGGGAGACGCAAATCTTTTCGCATCACTATCGATGAAGAGAGAAGGATTTGTATCCTTCGGCAACAACCTAAAAGGTTATATTATAGGTAATGGTAATATTGGTCATCCTCCCTCTCCCATAATAAAGGATGTCTGCTTAGTGACCGAGTTAAAGCATAACCTGCTCAGCATCAGTCATCTTGCTGACCATGGATATGACATTAACTTTGGACAAAACAAATGCCTTATTTATGATAGGTCAACGGGAGACATCACTTTTGAAGGGGTAAGAGAGGATAATATTTATATTTTCTATCTGTCTAGAAATACTAACAATGCAGGTAGATGCCTATATGCTCATAAAGATGAACGGTTACTATGGCACCAGCGTCTTGGTCATGCCAATATGGATACTATATCCAGGCTATCGACCAAGAAGCTAGTTAGAGGCTTGCCCGACATCATATTCAAAAAGGACACCGTATGTGCCGAATGTGAGTTGAATAAGGCAACCAAGTCATCGTTTCATTCCATAAACTACTCCATATGGATTTATTTGGCCCTAGTAGAGTAGCCAGTCTTGGTGGAAAACTCTATGCCTTTGTTATTGTTGATGACTTTTCAAGATTTACTTGGGTTTTCTTTCTTACAAATAAAAGTGATGCTATTTCGATTTTTAAGATTTTTGATAAGAAAGTTCAAAACGAAAAAGGCTACATGATTACTCGTATCCGAAGTGATCATGGAGGCGAGTTCAAAAATTCTGATTTTGAAAAGTTATGATTCAAATGGTTTTGATCATGAGTTTTCTTGTCCAAGAACTCCTCAACAAAATGGTGTTGTGGAGCGGAAGAATAGGACTCTTGGCGATATGGCTAGAGTCATGTTGAACAAGTTTTCACTTCCGAAATACTTTTGGGCTGAAGCTGTCAGTACAGCATGCCACATTTTAAATAGGGTACTTATTCGTCCTATTACGAAGAAAACACCCTATGAGCTTTGGTTTGGGAGAATCCCAAATGTTTCTTATTTCAGAGTTTTTGGATGTAGATGTTTTATCCTTAACACCAAAGACAACTTAGGCAAATTTGATGCCAAAGCTGACGATGGTATTTTCCTTGGCTATGCTGCCAAGAGCAAGGGATATAGAGTTTTTAACAAACGCTCATTAATTATGGAAGAGTCTACAAATGTAACTTTTGATGAAGATAACAGTGCAGCAGCTACTCTTGATGATGATGTTGAGCCATCAACGTCTACTCCAATGAACACCACAACCGAAACCAATTCTCTGGAGAGCTTGCCAAAGAAATTCTCTTTCAAGCCATCACATCCAGAAAACTTGGTGATTGGTGAGGTTTCACGTGGAGTAACTACTAGATCATCATTAAGAGACTCTATTACTAGCACTGCCTTTATTTCACAAATTGAGCCGAAAAACATTTTAGAAGCTTTCAATGATGAATTTTGGATTTCTGCTATACAAGAGGAACTCAACCAATTCAAGAGGAGCCAAGTATGGAAACTCATTCCTAGACCGGCTAATCACTCGATTATTGGTACCAAATGGGTTTTTAGAAACAAAGTGAATGAAGATGGTTCAGTCACACGCAACAAAGCTCGTCTAGTAGTTCAAGGATACAACCAAGAGGAAGGTATCGACTACGATGAGACGTATGCTTCTGTTGCTAGACTAGAATCCATTCGGATGCTTTGTACATTTGCAAATTTTCAAAATTTCAAATTATTTCAAATGGATGTTAAAAGTGCTTTCTTGAATGGTTTTATTAAGGAGGAAGTTTATGTAAAACAACCCCCTGGCTTTGAAAATCACAAATTTCCCGACCACGTGTTCAAGCTAAAGAAAGCGTTGTATGGCCTCAAACAAGCCCCTAGAGCTTGGTATGAACGGCTAAGCAATTTCTTGCTTGAGAAAGATTTTTCAAAAAAGATTTTTCAAAAGGGAAAATTGATACTAAACTTTTCATAAAAGCTTTCAAAGACACTATTATTTTAGTACAAATATATGTAGATGATATTATTTTTGGTTCTACTGATGAAACTCTTTGTCAAGATTTTGCCAAGTGTATGCAGACCGAGTTTGAGATGAGCATGATGGGGGAGCTCAACTACTTTCTTGGGCTGCAAGTCAAACAAATGTCAAATGGAACCTTCATCTGTCAGTCGAAGTATACAAAGGACATGCTGAAAAAATTCGACCTTGACAACGTCAAACCAATCAGCACTCCTATGGCTACTTCAACCAAACTTGAACCAGATGATAGTGGCAAACCCGTAGATCAACGTAAGTATCGAGGTATGATAGGCAGTCTACTATATCTTACTGCAAGTCGCCCTGATATTATGTTTAGCATTTGCCTGTGTGCTAGATATCAAGCAAATCCTAAGAAATCACACATGACCGCGGTTAAGCGTATCTTTCGATACCTTAAGGGTACAGTTACAGTAGGCCTATGGTATCCCAAGTCAACATCATTTGACCTCATTGGTTACTCTGATGCTGACTTCGCCGGATGCAAGGTCGACCGTAAAAGTACGAGCGGTACGTGTCATTTATTAGGAAAAGCTTTAGTCTCTTGGTTTAGCAAGAAGCAGAATTCTGTCACACTATCCACAACAGAAGCTGAATACATCGCAGCTGGGCATTGTTGTGCACAAATTCTGTGGATGAAGCAAACCCTTGAAGACTATAATTTATCTTTCATGCATATTCCAATCTTTTGTGACAACACTAGTGCTATAAATCTGACTAAGAATCCCATTTGTCACTCACGCACGAAGCACATTGAAATTCGTCATCACTTTTTGCGTGATCATCAGCAAAATGGCACGATTAACTTAGAATTTATTGACACTGATCATCAGTTAGCAGACTTCTTCACAAAACCATTATCCGAAGAGCGCTTCAATTTTCTTTGTCGTGAACTTAGAATTTTAGATGAAGCTGTTATAAATTAAAATCAACCTACGTAAATATCGAATATATCGTGATTCTCTTATGATGAACTTGCTATGGGTACAAGCCGAAAGGGCCCTTCTGACAACAAGGCGTAAAAGCCTAAGCGACACGGTGCACTAGTCCTCAGGACTACCGCTAGATGGGATTCGGCCCCTGCAGCTAACCCATGGCAGCTTCAAAATATTAAATTATGATATAATTCCTTGTTTATTATATGGTTCATTTTCATTTATCACATGCTGAAATACTATGATTTCAATTTCATATTGCTGCTTCAAACTCACATTCTGTTATTCTTTTGTTTACTAATTGGATCTTTCCTATCTTTATACTCATGTCTTATATTGGTTTTATTTTACTTAACCAATATCTTTTCTTTTTCTGCCTGATTCCTGTTCTGTGACCAGGACCCGGAATTCGGGCCGAACTCTGCTCCTACCGGTGTTCGGGCCGAATTCGGCCCGACTGTTCCAGAACCGGGAACAATCTCAGCCGTTGATCAAGAATTAGATCAAATGGCCATGATTAGGTCCGACCAAGAGAAACCCTTCCCCTATATTCGGTTTCTCTTCCCTCTCCTTCTTTCTTACCACCTTTCCACCTTCTCAAACACAATTCTCTCAAAACCCTAACCCTAATTTCTCCTCTTTAGTGCTCCATTCTTCCCCAAACTCAAGGAGAAGGCTTATTTTTCAATTCTCTTCCATTGTTCATCACTAGTTTGAGGTATAATTTTTTACTTCTCTATATCTCAAATTTCTTTTATTATCTTCTATCTATTGTGTTATGGCTCCTCGTCTGTTCAACCGCGGAAAGAGACTTCGGACAGAGGGAGCATCCTCGTCGAATGCTCCTCTACGCGTTGAACCGCCCGTTGCACCACCCGTTGCACCGGCCATTGAAGAACAAATCCATCCGTTGTTCAATTCTCCACGTCCCCATGATCCAAACACTTGCGACGACCGAATTTTTGTATCACTAGATGCCTCAAATGATTGGTTTAGTGATTTTCGGACACGTCCAGTATTTACGGGACACCCCATCAACTTTACTATATTCTCACAATATGATGCACTATTTCATGACCTTTGCCTTGATGAACTCGTTACCTCAAATTCGGTCATTTATCGTAGTGCCATTCAAATATTTTACAGCAACTTAACCTATAATGACACTCATATCTATTCACGAGTTGCAGGAATTGATATCTCCTTTTACGATTTCGAATTGGCCGAATATCTTGAACTTCAAGAGCTTAATTCTTGGGAAAAGCTTGTAGAAGCTAGATCCTTTATCTTTCCCGAAGGGATTTCACTTGAAAGCTTCAAGGACGACCTGTGTAGCCCTAACACACGTCCTCGTAAGCTTTTGGCAAAATTCCTCAATCCTTATTTCTATGAGCTTCATCGGATCATTTTCAACACCATTCTACCCAAAGTGGGTTCTACCGATGAAGTCACTTATTTTGAGATCTCAGCCTTATACCATCTCCACTTCTATGTTCCATTTAATCTTCCATGCACAATGATGGATTGGATGATCAACTGTAGGAAGAAACCAAGATCTTTGGTTTATGCATTATACCTTCCTATGATCTTTCGTGCGTTCCATGTACCGCTTGATGAGTGTCCATTCTTACCTGCCCCTGCCTTCCTCTCTAAGGCAAGGAGGCTTCAGGCGGCCATTGGCTCACCAGTAGTGTCTGAGCATTCTGATGATGAGCCAGATGCCCCTCCTCTCGGACAGGATCCTCCTCCTCCTCCTGCCACTCTCGAGTCTCTTCAGACTATGCTCCGAGATCGTTTCACTTTGGAGGACGATCGATGGACTCAGCTGGATTATCGAACCACCTTGCAGATGAGTGCTATCAGCAACTCGATGCATGATATTCGGTATTCCATGTCTCGTCATCCTTCCATGCCCATTCCTATGGAGCGAGACCCAGGTCGTGAGGGATTCCGTATCGATGACCCTTGGGTTCGTCGCTACATGGATCCGGATGCGGTATTTGTGGACCCACGTCGCTCCTTTATTGATGCTTCGGACGACGCCGGGCCCTCTCATGCTCGATGATGGATATGCACCACTTTTGATGCTGCTACTGAGGATCTTAGATTATGTTTATGCATTTTGCTTTAGTTGTTTTTCTGTACTTGCTTTGTAGTAGACTTATTATGAGTTGTGCTTGTGAGACTTTGGCAGTTCTATTATCAGTTTTTATGTCATTATGACTCTTGGTTATTATCTTAGTTCATATGCAGTTTCTTCTCTTTTGGGTGTGTTTGCCAGTTATTATTTATATATCTCATATTGATAAATGCCAAAAGGGGGAGATATGTGTATATTCTGTTCTGTTTGGTTTATATGTGCTTTTGGAAGAATATTATTAACAGGCCAACAAGATTCACAACATTTTTTATGGGGGAGCTATTCTTAAGCTCGGCACTAATTATGGGGGAGCTATGTCGTTATATGTGTCCAGGTATGGATATTGAATATACAATTATTATTTTGTCAATTATCAATATGGGGGAAATTGTTGACACAAAGGCATAGTCAACCAAATATTGATAACATTGACTAAATAATACTTGTGATAATTCAATACGACACACGACGACTACATCCAGCTCAAGCCAGACGACAGCTCAGTTCTGCAAATGCGAGTCATTTTTTGAGTCTGTACTTTTATATTTATTGAGTCTAGAATGATTGTAAGCTGAGTTATGCTGGGCTCTTGAGACTCAACCCATAAACCTATCCAAATCCATAAAGCTCCACATCCAAAATCAGCCCACTGGACCCTTGGACCCATTCTGTGCTCTTGAGACAGAGTTCGGGCCGAACTCTGCCTCCACACAGAGTTCGGGGCGAACTCTGTCTCCTAAAAATCAGCACCATAATTTTTAGGGCTGGCTGGTTGCTAGTTGTCCAACGGCCAAATATTTGAAAATTCCTACTAGAATTCTGGCCGAATTCTGCCTGTTAAAACCCTATAAATAGGCCAAGAATTCTCTCATTTTCAATCATCCAATCTTCTCTTCTCTTCTCTCTTAAGCTCAATATAAGCCATACCCTTCTTCATCTACTAGCCACAAGTTTCCTAAGTCTCGAGTGCTCAACATCTCTCAGTTAGGAGTCTTGTGCAAGAGTGCAAGAAGTAGCTTGGAAAATTTCAAGCATCGCCACTGCGATCCTTTGTAAGAAGTTGACGTGGTCTTATGAAGAAAAGGCACGGGGTGTAACTACTATTTCACAAATAGTGGATTTAATCCTGAGCTAGAGTTCTCAGGCCTGGACTAGTCCTCCACGAGGGAAACCAGGTTAAAATCGACTGTGTTTGCGTATGCTCTCTTGCTCCTTATTTATTTCTGCATTTACTCTGATTAATTTTAGATTGTGAAAGAGTTGAATTTTTAATTGGCTATTATTGCTATAAACTCTATTCATCCCCCTCTAGAGTTGCCATCTGTTCTTCAAATATTCCTTAAGAAGAATGGAGAAAATAGAAGAGGCCACCTTCTAGAGCTTGTAGATCTAAGGAGATTGAAGATAGAAGCTTGGAGAAGATGGAAGAGAAGTTTAAATTTGAGGTTCCAGAGCTTGGATGGAGAGAAAAAGTGGAGAAGATGGGTTTATAAAGAGGGTTAGGGCCGGTTTTGCTGTTCTGGAAACTTGAACCGATGTTAACCGAACTCGGTCCGAGTTCTAACAGAGTTCTGCCACTTGTTTTTCCATTTCATTCTATGCATAATGAATAATAAATAGACTTTATAACTTTTAGTTCTTAAATTTAGTAATATTCATTACTTTTGGGTTAGCTGTAGGGTCCGGATCCCAACTAGCGGTGGTCCAAAGACATTTGGCACCATGTCGCTTAGACTTTTATATTTTTTTGACAGAAGGACCCTTTCGGCTTGTACCCAAAAATAACTTTAATTAATAAATATCAAAATATCAAGTTTTAAGAATTTTTATTAAACATAACACATTATGAATCTAAAAATTCAAGTATGCCCAGTTCACGTCGCAGATAATTGAAACGGTCTTCAGCCCGAAGTTTTAGAAAAATATCCGCTAATTGATGATCTGTGTCAATGAATTCTAAGCAAATATCCTTGGGTTATTGGTGATCACGTAAAAAGTGATGTCGTATCTCTATGTGTTTCGTGCATGAGTGACAAACCGGATTCTTAGTCAAATTGATCGTGCTAATACAATATATGGGAATCTTCGTTTAGTGCATATTGGCGTCTTCTAGGGTTTGCTTCATCCACAAAAATTGAGCACAACAGCGTCGTGCGGCGATATACTCAGCCTCAGTCGTTGATAGCGCTACATAATTTTACTTTTTTCCAAACCAGGATACTAAAGCTTTTCATAGAAAATGACACATACCACTGGTATATTTATGGTCTACTTTGCATCCTGTAAAATTCGCATCTGAATAACCGATTAGGTCAAAAGATGTAGTTTTAGGATACGACAAGCCGACTGTAGAAGTTTTCTTAAGGTATCGAAAGATACGCTTAACAGCGCATAAGTATGATTCCTTAGGATTAGCTTGATATCTAGCACAGATGCAGACGCTAAACATGATAAAAGGGAGACTAGCAGTTAAATATAATAAACTACTAATTATACCTTGATACTTATGCTACTAATTTGCCACTTTTATTAATGTCAAGCCGAGTTGATGTAGCCATAGGAGTTCCGATAGGCTTTACATTGTCGAAGTCATACTTATTCAGTAAATCCTTCATATACTTTGCTTGGTTGATGAATGTGTTTGCAAAAAACAAAAAAGTTTGATTACAAACTGAGAAAAGAGTACAAGCGTACAATTGATTTCTGGGGAAATACAACTGTAGGAATCTGATAAAAAGATGATCATTTTATCCCTTGGACGATGTGATATCGAAGACACGAGCCTCTGGAGGATGCAACAACACTTTAGTAGGAGATTATGATCATTCATGATGCTTTGAGACTGATTTAAAACTCTATTTATGTAACGTCCCAGAACCAGAATAATATAGAGTGGGGGCATACATAGCCAGCTACGTATATTGAAATAGAATCCACCTCGCTATACGGTCACGGCTGTCTAGATACATGAGGGTTTAACTATAAGCCATCGGTCTCTTATGGTCATGAACAAGCCTATTGTCTCAATCTCATGCAAGGAATAAGAGTTACAAGATGTTAGAGCATCAAATATATAATAGTAAGGCGTCCCATACATTACATATTTGGATGATCATGAAGCTAGTCGTACAAAATGTGAAGACTAGCAAGAGTTTTAGTCATACATGATCAATCCTAGGATTCGTCAATCATGTTACAGCCCGTAGGCAGACAGTGAGTAAAGTACAATACGAGCTAATACGTGCTCGTCGGCTAAACGCCTCAAAACTTTTTTTATAATAAAGTGGGAGAACAAAAGAGAAACCCACTCGTTGCCTTAGTTACGCCTGGTGGTTACCATCTGGCTGGAAGGTAGGAAGATCCTCTGGAGCTGCTCCGGTATCTAGCCACGTAAAACCAGCTGGGTTAGATCCCAGAAAGAACAAGTGCCACAAAGGAGGCTTCACTTAAGAACTAAAACCAGCAATTAGCATAAAACATAATAACATATTAAAACTGGAGATATGGAAAAAAATCATGAGGATATACGATGCGATAACCATGGGACTATTCAGATAGCCAGGTTACAACCCTTAAACCAAACAAAAACCGGGGTTGTAACCCTTCATTTGAACGGAACTTGGTTTTCTACTATTTATCGATAAAATAAAGCACAAGCAATCAGGTCATGTTACAATCTTGTACAGGATCAGGACAAGACAAGACTGGATTAGACTCCATCCAATCAATCGCGGCCAAGCAATGAGTACGGCTTGATACTTTAACTAACTAGGATTATCACAGGCCTAGTTACTAGCAAGATGTAATGTGATATTCCAACAGCCACAAGCCCTGCAGACCATCCAGGTTATCCAGGTCGAATATCCGTTCATGAACGGTGCAACACATGACAGTGTGCTGGAAATGTGTCCTACTTGTCGGCAGGCTACAAGTCCACTTGCGCGCCCAGATAACGGGATTGTCTGTAGCTGGTAAATCTTTACATGACTACTGGGTTATTCTAGTTATTAGCCTTAGTCAATTTTAGTAGGTACCCCTGACCGTGGTACTCAGGGGTCCCTGCCCTAGACATGATGCAAAATAGTATTAGTTCATTTGTACAAACACAATCGTCCATGGTGTCTAGGCCATTCATTCTTGTCATATCATGCTAGCCATCGCAACAGTATTCAATAGTTCCCATCAGGCTTGCTTGTCATATCTTGTCAAGTCATGTCATGTCATGTCAGTTACTTGTCATACCATGCCATGTTTAATTATCTGTCCAGTCATGCCAATCAATTCAAGTTATCAAGTCCGTGACAAGAGGTGCAAGAACAATAAAGCAAACGGGTGCACATAGGGCTCAAACCACTACGCAAATGAAACTACGCTAGGCCAAGGGGCCCCAAGCGTAAAAATGGCTTACGCTGGCAAAAGCAAGAAGGACTGTTTCTATGCGAGCAGGAACTCTACGCTAGCAACCACCCTACCCAAGTGGAACTTTACGCGCATGAGCACCCAAGTGAAACTCTACACACGCAAGGCTCTACGCGAGCGAGGGAGAGTCTACGCGAGCACGACTCTATGCGACCAAGAGTGGCCCCCGTGTAGAGTTCAAGTGAACTCGGCATAGAAAGGATTATGCTGGCACGCAATGCGGGTGCATAAAAGGGGACACTACGCTGGCACGTTTAAGACGTGTGCGTAAAAGGAGGAAATGCTACGCTGGCACGTTTAACGTGGGCGTAAAATTAAATACTACGCTAGCATGGAAGAACGTGTACATAAAACTTCATCTTCTCCCCCAGGCCAAGACAAGCAGGCGTAAAAGCTCAAGAGCTCAAGAAAGCCCCATCTCGGTCAAGGCTCGATGAAATCCAACCATTCCAAAACCAAACTTGAGTAAAATCGAAATCCCTACTACATAGAACTCTCCATTCTCGGAAACAAGCAAGTCTCAGGAGATCAAAACCATAAAGATCGAAATGCTAAAACTTAGATCTACATGAAATGAACCATGGAAATTAAAAATGCTAAGTACTAAAGTGTCTTAGAATCTCATGAGGAAGACAATGGAACAATAAAACTTGAGTTCCTCCATGAAGTAAGTTGCATATGCCTACGGTGGTGCTCGGTGGAGAAGGAATGAGGAAGAAGAAAAGAAGTAGTAAATAAGTAATGAATGAGGAGAGGGAATGGTTGTTGGGTTAATAAATGAGGGATGGTGGTAGGTAGGGGTTTGCATATCAACCCAAACCGAGCCCAACCAAGCCGAACCCAACCATACCCAATGCAGGCCAAGGCCAGGATAAACCACATGAACCAGAAAATGCTAACTAACCCATGCCAATGCAAAACCCAAGACTAGCCAGTCAAGACAAGTTGAACCAGGATGAACCAAAAATAAACCAAGGCAAGATTAAACCAGGATCAAGCTAAGCAAGATAAGTCTAATTACGGGTCAGGATTTCGTACACATATACCAAAATACGTAATACGAACTACGGGCGTTACAATTTATAGAGTTCTTGAAATAACTGTTTGGCAGTTATTCTGGGTTACACGCACTTCAGGTAGCGCGCCTCTTATTCACTTGTGCGAGCGGTTGCACTAACTGCTGTAGACGTGTGGCATTTTGATTGAGATACGCGTGGTCGTGGACAGTGTAGTGGGTATGTTTTACGAAGTTAGTGGCATACGTGCCATGTCACCCGGTTCTGGATACTGTTCGATCACCTTGTACGAGCTTTATCAGGTTACACAAAAGCACAATATATAAACTTGTACGAACGGTCGCACCAACTGCTGTAGACGTGTGACATCGTTTGAATGAGATATGCGTGGTCGTGGGCAGTATAGCAGGCACGCTCTGCGAGGTTGGTGGCTTGCGTGCCATGTCACCCTATTTCTAAATAAAAGTTAATCAGGTGGCGTTAACTAGCCAGGTTGCGCATGGGCGCAACTCAACACCTGGCGCCTTTGACTGGGTTTTCTGTGTTGTACTGATTAATTCTTGTGCCACATAATAACTTGCGCGAACAAGCTGTCAGTATTAATTACATGCTGACAAAATCTTTTCGGGCGTCGCGTTGTGCGAGATTCGAACAGATTTTCCTTGATATGTGTGTTGTCAGCTGTCAGACAATGATGATGTCGTTACAGCTTTTCGAAGAAGTGTGCCACATGGCACTCGTGCAACCTGTCGCCTGTGCAACCTGATGTTGGCGCAACCTGATGTTGCACAACTTAATGGTCTGGTGCAACATAATAATTTGGCGCCACCTGATGATTGACACTTTAATAGGTGGCACAGCTTAAGTTTTAGCCTCTACAAGACCCCCTTCAAAGTTTTTGAAACTTGAAAATACTTCAAAGTTTTGAAATACTTTGAATCATGCTAGTTTTGTCTGGGTTGCGCCAGTCAACTCGAGCCCGATTCTTCAATATAGATTGCGTAACTGTTTGGACTATAAATAGCCGTACACTTTGGGCCTTTCATTTTTCACCAACGTGACTTTCTCGAAACCCTACCTCCTTCTTTTTTTCTGAGCTTCTTCGACCACCGACGTGATTCTTCAAAACTTTGTCTCTTCTTTCTCTAGACTCAGAAGCTTCTTCGACAAACCTTAATGGCGCCCAGAAGATTCGATGTTAAGAAGAAAAAGGCTTCGTTGAGCCTTCATCTTGCGCTTCATCATGCAGAGAGCAGCGACGTGTGTGTCAGTACATTTTGCCTTCGTCAAGACGAGAGACTGTCAATCCGGTCATGGAAGGTGAGCATTTTGATCATTGATCCATGCATCGATCATATCAACCAAATCCTTTTTAGGGTTTTTTGGATTAATCTGTTCATCGTGTGCCCTCTCTTTTTAGAATTTGGTGCACTTTCTGAATTACGCCACCCTTTTTAGTATTTGATTGCTGTCACTTTGTGCGATGCAACGCAACAGAGATATTACGATATGCAAAATTTAGCGCAACACAGATACTGCGCTATATGGCACGATACAAATGTCGCGCTTAGCGCAATACAGATGCTCGCGTTGCGCAATACGGATGCTGCGTTCGGCGCAATACAGATGCTGCACGTGGCATAATACAGATGTTGCGCATGGCATAATACAAATGCTGCACATGGTGTAACACATCCGTTGCACAACATGGAAGTTTTGGTGCAACCTGTGATTTTTGTACAGATTTGATCATTGCACTCTGTAAATTCATTAACTTTTTTCTTGTTCACTTCTTGCAGGGAATCAGTTGGCAAGATTCTTCAGAACTGGTATTGGTGATATTGGATGTTATGGAGCTGAACCACCTTGACACACACATCAGAGAGCTCCGAACTCTTCATTTTAAAAGGGCTTCCTCAAGATGGTAGGAAGGGCCTTTATACATGAGAGTTGGATGGTGGAGACACAAAACTAGGAATCGTATCACAAGGATGATCTCATTCCTACTTCTCATGAATGGTCGTCTTTTTTCTACCAGTTGTATTGACAGCAGCTTATCTTCGAGCTGCTGCACTTTGTGGTTCTCCTCTCGTCTTTTTGAGAGAGAAGACCAGAGTTAATTCTGTTGCCTTGCTCGCTGCTTCTGGTTGAGTCGACAAGGAACTTGCACCAATAAGAAGATCCAAATATGTAGTAGACCTCCATTTGTTATATTTAGAATGAAAATCTGAGATGTAATATATTTCCATTAAGATGTATCTATATTTTTAAAGAAGGAATAAAGAATAAATTTTTTCTCTCTTTTATGACTTGATTTGATGTGATGATATAGAAAATAGAATCCAGAGGTAATGTGGACGTAAATTCAATTTTCTATTGATGATCTTCAAGCCCGCTGGGACTCAAAGATAGGGTATCATGTCTAAAAAGAGGATATCTGTGATAATACAGATTTATCATAAATATAAGATATCTTTTAAAATAGCTGATTTCAGAAGACAAAATTGATGATTTGGATGGACTCCACAGGGGATTTTGAGTATTTATTATCTGTGGCTTTATTTACGAGAAAGTAAATAAATGATGATAAATGTTGGCCTAAAAAGATTGATGAGTGAATAAGCATGACTTTTCAAAGAAAGGTCGTTTCAGTTCCCGCGACAGAAAATAAACGGAGACCTATGAACGAACATACCTTTTCGAGGAAACGTCGCTTCGGTTCCCACGACAGACTGTTTTGGCCTTTCAGTCTATAAATAGTACGAAACTTTTTGGAGAATGTTATCCACACATATTCCTTTATTGCAATTGTCTTCCGAAGATGTACCTAAGAAGGCTGTAGTCATTCCGACGATCGAAGCTGCTATCGACACTTCTTCTGACAAGCCTCCGCCGCCTACTCAGCCAGAAGTGGGAGAAAGCTTGGCTGTTCCTGAACAGAAGCAGGACATTCTTGCCAAACTGGTGGAATCTGGAAGCAATGCTGAAGAAGAAGCTCTGAGAAAAGACGCGTGTGAATTGTTGGTGTCATCCAACAATAATGTATTCGAGCTTCTTGCGAAATTTGTCTTCGATCAGGAAGGCCGTGGTCCTCGTTGATTTTATGTTTGAATTATGCAATAAAAGAAATTTTATTTACATTCTGATTCTCTGTATTGAAATCTCTTTGTTTTTAAACATGATATTTCTTGAGAAATTTGCCATTAATGGGCATTATGGCGACTTGACCATCCATACCAGTTAATTGATAAGCTCCGTTGGAGAAAACTTTGCTTACAACGTAGGGTCCTTCCCACTTCGCTTCGAATTTTCTTTTGCTCGTGTGCGTCATAGTCATATGACGTCTGATGGTTAGAACTAGTTCTCCTTTCTGAAATGTTTGGACTTTGACTTTATGGTTGAAGGCTTTTGATAGACGAGCTTGGTATAACTCAATATGTTGTTGAGCTAGGAGCCGTTTCTCGTCAAGCACTTCAAGCTCCTGAAGTCTCAGACGATCATTATTTTCGGTTGTGAGTTCATTGGCAATGGCAATCCTTAGGAAAGGGATCTGGATTTCCAATGGTAAGACGGCCTCACATTTATATACCAAAGAGAAAGGTGTGCAGCCAGTAGGAGTACGTATACGGTAAGCCCACAGACATACTCCAAGCTTTTCACTCCAGTTCCGTTTGTTGGTAGAAATAAACTTCTTGATGATTTTGATGATGGTCTTGTTAAATGCTTCTGCCAACCCGTTAGCTGCAGGATTGTAAGCTGTAGAAGCAATATTATTGATCCTGTTGTCATCGCAGAATCGAGTAAACTTCTGACTGATGAATTGTGGCCCATTATCATGAATGATTCGCCGAGGAAAACCGAATCTGTAGATCACATGATGCTTAATAAAATTGTTAACACTGCTTGTCTTGACCTCAGCTAGAGGTATAGATTCAGCCCACTTTGAGAAATAATCAGTTATGGCTAATTTAAACTGATATCCTCGAGACGAGGGAGGGTTAATAAGACCAATGACATCCATGCCCCAAGCTTCAAAGGGCCATGATGCTGCCGTTCGGTGAAAAAATTCTGATGGTTGATGAATAAAGTCAGCATGGATTTGATATGCTCAACACTTCCTTGCATACTCGATTGCATCAGATACCATCGAGGGCCAATAGTAGCCTATATAACGAATAAGATCCTGTAGTTTAGGACTAGGTTGATGTGTGCCACAAATACCGTCATGAGCTTCACGAAGTATTTGTTTTGCTTTCTCTCTTGTGAGACAGCGTAGGAGTAAGTCGTCAAATGTTTGTCGGTAGAGTGTCTTTGTAGTATGATTATAATAAAAACTTAGTAACCGCCAACGAATTGTTGTAGCCTCCTTAGGATCTTTGGGTAAGATATCATGGACCACGAAGTCTATGAAAGGAGTCCTCCAATCTTCACTGATAATACAAACTTGAACTGAATTGTTGAATTCCATGTTTGAGTTGTTGACTTCAATTTTTAAGTTGTTCTCAACGCAAAATAACTCTCTATTAGTGATGACGATCATTTGTTGCCTTCTTACTGGAATTGCTAAAACTGCTGCAAGATTAGCGAGTGCATCAGCCTCTGTATTACACGCTCGGCGTACATGCTCGATGAAGAAGCCTTTGAATGAAGTAGCCATCCTGATCGCTGCATCATGATATAGGACCAGATCTTGATGTCGAGCTTCGTATGTGCCTCTAACTTGGTTGACAATCAGTTTGGAGTCTCCGTAAACTTCAAGATACTAAATATCTAATTATTTAGCCAATTGGAGACCAATGAGCAGAGTGTGTATTCAACCACATTATTGGAATACGACTCATCTAAAGAATAAGCTCTTTGAATCGCTAACCCTTCTGGTGAGATGAGGACGATTCCAACTCCAACAACAAAGCACCTTTTGGTCCACTTCTGGATGCACCATCAAAGAATAGATTCCATATAAGAATTTCTTCTGAAATCATGTTGGACTCCAAAGTTTCGTCTGGAATCTCGTCGAAGAGTTTAGACATTTCGGGAACTGGATGAGCTGCCAGAAAGTCAGCAAGGGCTTGACCTTTAACTGACTTTTGAGGTATATAAATCATATCATATTGTGCTAATAATATGGCCCATGTTGCAAGCCTGGAATTGAGTGTACTGGGCTTCTTTATCAGGACCCGGAGAGGGTTAACTCTAGAAATAACATGAATAGTTTGGCCAGTGATATAATGTCTCATCTTTTGAACAACAAACATCAAAGCTAGACATTCTTTTTCCACTGGGGTGTATTAATGTTCAGCTCCAATCATTGTACGGCTAAGATAATTGATAGCCTGTTCATGACTTTCTTTATTCTTCTGAGCTAATAAAGCACCTAGTGAATGGTCCATTACTCGAACATACATCAGAAAGGGTATTCCTGAGACTAGAGGCACTAGAACTGGAGGGTTCATCAAGTACCGCTTTATGTCTTTAAATGCTTGTTGATATTCTTCAGTCCAAATAAAAGACACACCTTTCTTCATGAGTTGAGTAAACGGTCTACAGCGTCCAGAGAGATTTGAGATGAATCTTCTGATACACACAAGCCGTCCCTGGAATCCTCGTAGCTCTTTTAGGCTGCGTGGAGGACGCATCTCTTGAATGGCTTTGATCTTCTCAGGATCAACGTGTATACCTTTAGAGGTAATGACTAATCTGAGAAATTTGCCACTAGAGACTCCCAGGAATGACTTTGTGGGATTCATTTTAAGTTGATGCTGGCACATTAGATCGAATATAGTTCTCAAGTCTTGAATGTGGTCTTCCTTTAGACGACTTTTGACAGTAATATCATCTACATAGCATTCAACCACCTTTCGTAAATGATCACGAAAGATAGTACTTATAGCCCGCTGATAAGTTGTTCCGACATTTTTGAGACCAAACGACATGACTGTATAGCAATAGACTCCAAGAGGAGTGCAAAAAGATGTATGTTTCTCATCTTCCGGATGCATCTTGGTTTGATTATATCCTGAAAATCCATCCATAAAAGATATACGTTCAAATTCGCAAGTATTGTCGATCATGACATCAGTGATTGGAAGAGAAAATTTGACTTTGGGACAAGCTTCATTAAGGTCTCTGAAGTCGATGCAGACTCAAAACTTCCCTATTTTCTTCAAAACTGGGAAAACATTAGCCATCCAGTCCGGATGTTGTTCTTCTCTGACGAAACCACATGCGATAAGTTTCTCGACTTCAGCTTCTATGGCATCCATCATGTCAGGTCAAAATTGACGCTGTTGCTGCTTGACTGGCTTCGTATTTGGCAGAATGTTGAGCTTATGGGTAGCGATATGAGGATCCATTCCCGGCATGTCTTCATAGCTCCAAGCAAATACATCGATGTATTCCCTAATAAGTTGGACCAGTTCTTGTTTATCTGCTTCAGGGAGGTTTTTGCTGACAAATATTGGTTCTAGGGAAGTTTTATCTCCAACATTGACTTGAACCAACTGATCTTCGGTAGGTGGCTCACGTTGCTCGAAGCGAAGCTCCTATTGAGTATCCATCCTTTGTGCCCAAGGATCAGATCCAGAGACTTCGGCAAAATCTTTATCATCTTCCGAGAACTCGGCAATTACCATAGAAGTTAGAGACACTCGATGGACGTGTCCTATACTGGAGTCTGAATCCCATAAGACAGAATTAAAAGAGTTAGATCGTTCTTCTTCATCAGATTCGGAGGTTTCTGGAGTCGGTATTGGTGAAGTATAACCCAGTCCCCGCTTCATTTTACTGCAGTATTGTTGTGATTTTTCTTTTGGAGCAGGGACATGAATAGGAGTTCGTCTTCCCTTATCGCCATTGAGACCAGCTTTAAATTATAGCCCATCTTTTGAATGATATATTTTGATTGCTGACTATAATGACGTAGTTGAAGTCTTTCGTTATTGTGATTTTCTTTTTCATCATTGGGCGTGATCTTCTGTTCTGTTCCTTTACTAAAAAGTATAGGAAGTTCATCTTTCTTCCTGGATGGAACTAAGAAGAAGGAGTCCTGCATTGGCTCGAGCAATACTTCATTTTGGAAGGTTTGAACTGCTCATATGGTAAGTGGTTCGAAGTTATCTAGCATTTCTAAATAACATCGAGTATAATAAAAAAACATCAATATACTGTAAAGGAGATGCTATTTTATTGATTTGTACATCATCATTTACAACATGATTCTTAGCCTTAACAGAAGTCTTTGTAAGGTTAATAACCAGAGGAGAAGAATGAGGATTCTTAGCCTTAACAGAAGGCTTAGTCAGGTTGATAACTAGAGGAGGAGAAGGAGAAGGAGAAGGAGAAGGTGAAGGTTTGTTACGACGAAGGTCGATAACCAGAGGCTCAGAAGGGGTGATCTCCTTTTGTTTCCTTTCTACAATAGGAGACTATTTATTATGAGAGGAAAGATGGATAGTCAACGTCTGAGAAGAAGAGGGACGAGTAGTACGTCCTTTGACGGGGATCATGATAACATCTTTTGAAGTATCTTTCTGATCTTCCTCATTATCCATCGCCAATACAACCTTCATGAACTCTTCCTTGTACATTCGAGGGTCAGTACAATATGCTTCAATGCCCCTAAAAGGATTTAAGTTGGCTACTTCCTTCTGAACTTCTCCATTAACATCTACATATTTGAAGCATTGATGTAGGGTGGATGGTACAATGTTATGCTCATGCAGAAAGGATCTTCTCAGCAAAGCATCATAAGATCCATGATTATCGATTACGTAGAAAGTAACCTTTGTACGAAGATTACCTATTTGAACCTTTAGACGAATCTTTCCCAGAGGTTCACTTCTTCCAGAATTGAATCATAAGATTGTCGTGATGGTTGTTAAAAGATTGTGTACAAGAATCTTTAATGCATCTAGTAGAGTCTTTGGCATGAGGCTAAGTACTGATCCAGGATCAATCAAAATGCGATCAACCTTCATGGTATCGACATATCTCGTGAAGTAGAGGGGTCGGTCATGACGATTATCTTCCAACAACATATCATCTTGTGTAAAGGTGATGTTGGGTATCGGTTCCATCACACTATGACAATGAAGACATGTTATAGGCTCTTCCTCTGGCTTCTTAAGGAATGTTAGACAAGTATCAGCTCGCATCAAAGCTTCACTCAATGTTTCTCGAGTTTTCTTTGAAAGACGGAGTAGCTTAAAAATTGACAATCTTGCCGGGGTATTAGCCATCTGAGCCAGTATATCAAAGTTATACGGCTTCTCGAGTCCCAAAGTTGGAATCGTCTTCAATACTTTATCAAAACGGACAGGCTATTTTCCTTTGTCGCCTGTCATTGGTTTGGGAAGAGTTGGCTCTATTGGAGGTGATAAAGCTGATGGAACATTAACATCAGGAGAAGATGATGCTTGAGGAGCCTCCAGAGCTGGAGCAGAGTTTTCTTGACCTTCTGAATAGTCTCTTAGATAAGGTTTCCCAGACCTGGTACCAGTTAAGGCTTCTTCTTCGGATACAGGTCCGAAGGACACCATATTGCAACTCTTTGCCTGGATCTTATTTCTAGAAGGTTTCTTTTGGCAAGATAAAGAGTTTGTCCAGTAACCCAAGTCAACCCGAGATTGGTTGTGAGAAAGACATAAAGAAAGAGGTACAGGGGATCCCTTTCCATGGTTCAAACCAGAGGCCTTTTGTAGATCATATCCTATTTTCTTCATTAGTTCACGAGACTGTGGACTATACAGATGGAAAACTGGTTGATATTTGGCTTCTGACTTTGACAATATTGTCTCAACAGGGGAAGAAGAAGAAGGATTATCTGCTGCCGAGATGAAGGTAGAAATTAGAGGTGGAAGACAATGTTCACCCAACGAAATCATATGACATGATTTATATTTAGTGGCCTTCTTAGATTTGGTGGAGGAAGACGGTATTTCGAAGTCAGCCACTAAATCTGGATGGATCCACATAATTTTCCCTTTGTCAGTAGACAGAGGAACAAGACCATCAGTTCGTATAGGTGGAATATTAACAATCTCCAGAATAGTTCTCGGGATGGGGATGACGCCGTCCTGCACAAGTTGAGCCAAAAAATCTCCAAACTGTAGAGAGATGACGTTAGCCGTTATAGTTTTCTCGTCTTGTTGGAGATTGATTGCACCGGAATTGACCATCTCCTGAATTTTATCCTTCAGCTCATAGCATGCTCGAGTTGGATGTCCAATAAATCTGTGGTAAACACAATATTTAGGATAGTCAATCTTGCCAACTTCCTCTGACCATTTTGCTTCTGGCAGTTGAAGCTTATTGCTCTTGATTAGACAATCAAAGATACTCATGATATCATCTTCATCAAAAGTGTATTCTTCTTTTGGATGTGGTGCCCTTTGTGGTGGTACTGTTGGGGTAGATGTTGGCTGACTTACATTGATAGCTAGATCTTCTTTGCCTTTGAGATTAATAACCAAAGTCTCTTTGCTCTTGCGATTGTTCTGACGACCGCTGCTGTTGGTTGCAGAATGTTCATCTTTTTTAAGATTAGGCATTTGAATACCTAATTGTTTGAACTTGTTAGTGCTCTCTTCTGCTGCTTTGGTATTCACTATGAAGGAAGGCCAGTCATAGAACTGTGTTGATCCCATCCACATGCTGATTATAAGCAACAGGTTTGATTTACAAGTGTTTATTGTCAAAGCATCTGGAGTTCCGAGAGGCATTTTGAATACTTTACGGTGGAATCGTTCAATGAAACGTTCAGTAGTTTTATTATGTCGTTGTTTAATTTTGATGAGAGCATACATAGTCATGTCGTTGGTTACCTCATAAAATCGTTCCAAGAACATTTGTTTGAAGTCAGAGAAAGCAGTTATACAACCATCTGGTAAACTACGATACCAGTCATATGTTGCACCAGTTAGACAGCCGACAAATACTCTAGTAAGAAGAGCATCATTTGGTTAAAGTTGATCAGTCATTACTTCAAAGATATTGGGGTATTGACTTGGAGATGTGCTGCCATCAAACAACATAATAGTAGGGAGTTTGTATTTAGGAGAAAATTAGACTTCTTTCTATTCTATGGGATAGGGCTGTTTGATCCCAAGATTCTGCAAGCCATCTTTCTGTTTAAAAGCTTCAAATTGAGTACGTAAAAGTTTTAAGGCCTCATTGGTACCTTCCGTTGATTGTGGAGCAGTTGATTGATTTGATATGTTAGGAGGGGGTACTACATGATAAGTACCACCCCCGATACCAGATTGACTTGGAATAGCCTGTGCAGGAATGGAAGCGGTGTGAGGAGATTGTACCCCCAGATCAATATTAATGGGAGCAGATGTTGTTACAGGTTCTTGAGTCAGAATTAGATTCACGACCGGTGAAACTGTATGTTGTGCCATAATGACAACATGCATGCCTGTCATCATCTCAGCCATGTTCTTCAAACTAACCTCCAAAGCAATAATTCTTTGCTCTTGATTGTTAGAACTGGAAGCATCTTGATCTTCTGTGGCGACATAAGCAGTCGCTTCTCTAGCTATTGAAGATGAGCTAGTGGAAAAGATGGTCTTCTCATAACTTTCACTATCAGCATCAAAGTCATATAAGGTCTCACCCCCAGAATAAGTGATACGGGTGTCCTGTTGACTGAGAGAATCTTAGTTAGAAGGAAGATTCCTTTGACCAATTGTGTCTCGGCTTCTTGATCTAGTATATTGGTATACTCCCTCGCCGAATTCATGAATCCGATATAAGTATTGTTGACTAGGATTGTGGGATGCATTACGTCTTGGACGTTTTCCATCCCCAGTGCTTCGAGATGCCATATTGACAGAAGCATAGATTAGTTCATCTTCGTCCACTAGGATTGGTTCAGGAGTCTGAACATAGTTCAAACGGTCAAAGACTGACCGCTTAGCTGATTGACAGCAACATTTGATGACAACTTCATGGTGGTGATTGCAATGATGTTCTTGCTATTGGACCACCGCTGGACGGGATGGATTTGTAACCTTCCGCTTCTGTATCAAGAGTTCACGGAGATCACTGACAGGACGAGAAGAAGTTGCAGGAATGTTGCCCTTGACGATATTCGGGACATGGTTCCTGTTCTTGAGGTGTCCCGTACCTTGAGTGTACAAGGACATGCTAAGTTGATTAGCATAAGTCTCAGAATTTTTTACCTCAGAATTCTTCCTCTGGTACAAGTTAGCAACTGGTGCTGTCACGACCCGCACCCACTGTGAGGGTACGAGTACGTAACAGCGCCCAGCCTACGCCGCAGTGTCGGCGGTAGAACGCTGTTCTAAGTCTCTAACTAACCATCAACTCATGCAGTATATAGTGTACTCATCATGATCAACTCCGAACGGAGGACAAGTATAAGATATGGTGTAACTCAATCACAGTCTAAGCATGATAAGATAACATCGAAATATAACGAAGAAATTGAAGACAACAAAACAACTAATAAAATAACAACAAACTCAAACAATCTCAAATACATCTCAAGTCTCAAATCTCTATATACAACTCCAGTTCTAAACAGGAAAACTAAAACAAGACAGACTAGCTAAACTCCCGATCACTCCTGAGTGTCAGGGCCAAAGGTAGCTAAACCATCTCCTGTTCTGTAACATGTAGGGCATGTGTCCTCAGGGCAATCATCTGTAAAATTTACAACAGGTCCAGTCAGGACAGGAACGAGCACATCTCATCTAAAAAACCCAAGTAAATGACAGAGAACTATAAAGCAGTTATAGACAGTTATATTGATGAAAATGGCAGTTTATATTCAGGTGATGGTAAGAAAGACAGAATAAGTGCAAGAAAAGTAACTACTAAACAAGAGAAGAATCATAGCAATGAAGACTGTAAAAATAGAACTAGCTGAGCCAGGATAATATGATATAAAGTCCAGACAGCAATGTAGATCAGTGTAACTCCAATGTAAGTCCAGTACAAGATGAATCTAATACAAGATGAATCCAGTAAGGGACGATTCCAGTTATAGTGATCAATGATTCCAGGGTGAGTCCAGCCTATACTCTAGCAGTGTGTTTTAAAATACCGAGTTCGACATGTAAACGGCTGTAGGTAATACGGCACATCACACACCTGGCCGGGTGTGAGATGGCTATCATTCCAGTAGATTCCAGTTAGGAGATTCCAGATTGGGGTATGTCTACATGTCTTACTCTAGTATTTCTCCTCCCAGCAAGTGTATCCAGAATTCCGACACAATGATTCAAGATGAGTCCAGCCAAAATATAATAAAACCAGTAAATGATTCCAGTAAATAATTCCAGTAGGTGATTCCAGTAATAGAAGCCAGGAATGATGATACCAGTAATAGAGGCCAGAAAATAAGAGTGTGTCGTATACATGAATCCAGAAATATCCACACGTGTTGTAACAGAGAATCGCATACAACTAACTAGAACTGAAGTACAATAATTGACAAGTAAATGAGAGAACTATCAGAGAATGTACTCGCCTGCTACTCTAAAAGAGTAGTATAATACAGATGTCTGCACCAGAGTCACAATGTCCTAAACAGAAAAATATAGGTTATAATGTGTTTAAAACAAGACATATGAAGTTTATGATGCATCTACACGATTTCTAGGTCAATCTAGGTCAAAGTCAACTCTAAGTCAAACCTGGTCGACTGTCTAGGTCAAACTAGGTCCAAGTCAAACTTGGTCAACTCTGGGTCGACCCAAGTCAACTGCAATAGTCAAACTAGGTCAATCCTAGTCTAGTCAAGTCTCACTAGACCTAACCAAGCTTAGACTAGCAAGCACACATCAAAACTGGGCTATACAAGCCAACAACACATATTGATTGGGCATTCATGCCATAAACATAAGCTAGAAACTATAGGCTATAGGCCATAGGCTAAATAACATACATTTCACACACAAGGTCTACTCTCACATATTTATACATAAAATATCTAATTTATATAATAGCACACATTAATACACATATAGGCTACTTTATGCATATAGGCAAAATATATATATATATATATATATATATATATATATATATATATATATATATATATATATATATATATATATATATATTAACATATAGTGCTAAAGAGAGGATACAAGTTTATGTGCATGGGGGTATGTGTGTGTGTGAGTCTAGGTGTGCCTGTGACCATGTGGGTGTGTGTGTGTCCTGTGAAAGTCTATTTAGATTGTGTGTATGATATCTAGAAAATCTGTGGATAGGGTGTGAGTGATCAACATGAGTGTGTAGTGTGTGAAAACTGTGAGTTGTGAGCATGGTGTGTGATACTACATGAGTGAAGTTGTGTGTGAGCACTGTGAGCTTCAATATCAGTTTTGTGTGTGTGTGTGTGAATTAACGTAGGAAATCAGTGTGTTGACAGGAATCAATGCGTAATGGTACCTATGTGTGTGTAATAGTGGACAAGTGACAGGGACAAAATGTGAAGGTGATGTGCAAAATAGAAAAGAATCAAGGGCAGTCCATAAAACAGTCTAACCTAAATGAAAACCCAACAATCTCAGTTTTAGGAACACAATATCAAATAAAAGAAATCAGTGAGCTATTAGTCAGTGCATTCACAGGTTTTAGGAAACTTTTGATAGGAAAACAGTGTGCTAAACATTGTGTTCAAGTGTCAGTGCAACCAGTGAGCCACTAAGCATTACAAAATCTGGAAATAGGTTGACAGTTACCATGTGAGAAAATCAGTGAATATATTGAACAACATTCAACTCAGTTTCAAAGTCCAAACCAAGTTCACTCAACACCATTTCCCTCAACCACTCATGAACTCTCACATGTCCTGCACATCTCCTATACTGCTACTAAGGTGTAGAGAGTATTAGTTGACAGTAACAATCTCAGGAAATGGGAATCAAATCCTATTCTCAGTGTGTGTGTATATGTAAAATCTGTGAGAATGTAATAGAATAGTGTTCTCAGGTTTCATGCCCTGTGCAACTAAGAAAATAGTGAGCAAAAATGGTTTCCAGTTCTTTACAACAGTGTGAGATGTGTGTACAGTTCATGAGTGTGTGTGGGCATGTGTGGGTAATGTGTATACATTTAAACAAACATTCATTTCAGTTTTTCAGGTGAAAGTGAAACACTATATATATCAACCATATTTATCTCAATATGAATCCCAATTTCAATCCAAAAACCCAACACAACCTAATCTAACATAGAATCAAACTGGCAGTGACCAATGCACATGTATATGAATCCAACATGAGAATTAAAACTAAGATTCAGTAAAAGAAACTTTAAAAAAATAGAATGAGTTATTTGAAAATCTGGGATTTCAGTCCCTCATTGAATTTGCCCATTTTTATACTCAAATTCCATTTCCGTGATAACAAGCTAATCAAACTATGAAAACCTATCCTACCATGAACTAATACACATGTGGGAACCAATCTAGTGATTTAAAACAACATTTAAATCAGATAAAAAAAGAGAAATCAATTCAGGATATAAGAACAGAAACACGTATCAGTAAAAAAAAGAAACTCAAATCGTATGCTAAAACATGTAAATATACTAAATTATAGGTTGGTAAGTCATGTTACATAAGTGTTGGTGTCCCTCGAGTCCTCTCGTGTCACCCAGGGCCGGATACGGCGTGTCCACACGTCAAGAACCACTCTCGTGCACACACAGACACGCTGTCTCGTGCACGCGTGCACTCGTGTCTAGGACACGACACACGATACGATACCACACGTGGGTGTGCACCTAGGTTCGCCTAAGGTAGGGCCACCTCACAGACACCCTGCACTGTGTCCACGAGACTCCAGGACACGACACAGAGCCCGTGTCAGCGCGCGGATTGCCGCTGTGTGCGCGCAGCGTGTGCCCAGTGCGGGCACGATTACTCCACGTGTACACAACCATCTGCTCCCAAATTTTGGGAGCATGATGTCAGACGTTGCCCCTCACCCCACACAAAAATCTACGTGTCCACGTGTCCTGTGTCTGGAGTTCTCAGCCCCGTGATGCAGGACACAGTGTACGTGTGTGCACAGCGTGTCCAACACGAATTTTTGACACATTAGGACACTAAAATACCAGACACTCTTCACAGAAAATAACCTACACACCTAGATCTAGGACTCTATTCAAATAGATTTGCAAAATTTGCAAATCGAAACGGTTCGGGCATTTCGTCGAACACTTAGCTATTAGGTTCGATACGTGTCCGATACGGACACGTAACCTAATGCAAATGACACGAAATTCCTCCAGAATTTAGGGGACACCTATTCCTAAACCATCATACAAAGAAATCACAAAAATAATACAATTTAAAGGGTTTTACCTATAGGTGCAAATTGCATGAAAAAGCTCCAAATGGGGGGTGTTCCTCTTGATGGCCAAATGCTCCAAATGGATCCCAAACTGAAATATCCCTCCACCAACAGTCCATAAACTCAATTTAGAACCCAATGCAAAAGACTAGGATGAAAAAGGAGATCAAATAAATAAAATGGAAATTTTTGGAAGGGGGAAACTTACCTTTCTTTTCTCTAAGTGTAGGAATGATAAAAAAAGACAAGCCCTAATGAACAAGTGTTTAAATAGGGTGGGGATCCCTATGTGGCTAGTCATTTAGGGTTTGGTTAGGGTTAGGGCTTCTAGTTATGGGCCATGGGCCAAGTCATAAGTTATTAAGTCATGAAATCATAAGTCATTTCATTAAACCATAAATCATGAAATGATTTCACTCAAACTAATCCTCCTATTCCAAAATTAGTCTCTAATGACTAAAAGTGGGTTAGCCTAAGTTAGACTAGGGTTACCATAGCTAGGGTTAGCTTCTAGGCTAGTTCATTAGGTCTCAACAAGTCAAGTCAACCTAGAATTCACCAATTCAATAAATCATCAAATAATTCAAATAAGTCAAAATAACCAAAATACCCCTTGGCTAAAAATGATAATTAAAACATCCTAATGACATGGTTAGGCTCTAGGTCATGCAGTCTCTAGGGTTTCACTAGCTGCACACCAAAATCATAAGTCATGACTTAAAACAGTTTTTAAATAGTTTAAAAATAATTAAAAATCATCAAAAATCATAATATGAAATAAATATCAATAATTAATAATTATAATTACAAAATTTCAAAAATACCCTCGTTCCAGAAACTGGGTGTTACAGGTGCAGGTTGTGCTTGATACATTTTTTGTTTTCTCGAGGTTGACCCTAATTGGCACCTATTGATATAGGTGCGCAAGTCTGACAAGGGTGCTACTTGTGCATCTACTTGAGATACTAGCAGTTTGCCTTGTCGGGATCTTGAGATACATAGGGTCGGTATATCCTGCCCTGACCTCTTTGGAGTAAGCATAATACCCTTTTGAGTGGAAAGTTTATTCTGAATAGAACCTATTTTTTTGACAGAGATTTGGTTGTCTTTGATAAGGAGAGTATGATTTCTATCTGAATACACTTTTGTGTTGAGAGGCACAAAAGCACAATCGATAGTACTTTCTACCCAGTCAATGACTCGAGCAGAATGAGGAAAAGCCAAAGAGCGTTTTCCTTGATTTAATGATTTCCCAGTAATTTTATAACTTGATGACGAAAAGGGAACCACTAAACAGTGTTTCTCTTTATGTTGCGCCAATGCAGAAATATGCGCAAGTTGCGCCAGAGCACGAACAGGCACAGGTTGCGCCAGGAAAGAAAAGGCCAAAGGGCGCTTTCCTTTGTTTTGTCCAGCAGAGGTACTGGGCATATTTTTCTCCGAGTTCAGAACTGAAGGAGCAGAGGGAATAGACAAAAGGCTCTTTCTCTTAGGCTGCGCTAAGGCAGAAATGTGCGCAGGTCGCGCCAGAGCAGGAACATGCACAGGTTGCGCCACTTGAGAAAGGGCCAAAGGATACTTTTTTTTTGTTTTGGGCAGCAGTGTGTCAAGACGAAGTCTCCTTCAATTTCAGAATCGGAGAAGTAGAGGGGTTAGCCAAAAGGCTATTTCCCTTAGGCTGCGCCAGGGCAGTGATGGGCACAAGTTGCGCAGAGGTGGCAGGTTGTGCCATCGAGGACATAGGAGTCCAGACAGAGCACGTCTTGCTCTTAACAGTGGTAGTAGTGCGCTTGGCACCCCTAGCATTGATCGTAGCCTCGTAGACTGTTTGGTCGACTTGAACGACCAGGGTCTTCTGCGTTTTGTCGATCGACGCGTTATCACATTGAATTGTCACTTTCTCGTCGGAGGAAAAAGTCGTCCCCAGCAGAGTCGCCATTTTGTTTACAAAAAAGAAAAAGTTTGATTACAAACTGAGAAAAGAGTACAAGAGTACAATTGATTTTTGGGAAAGTATAACTGTAGGAATCTGATCAGAAGATGATCACTTTATCCCTTGGACGATGTGATATCGAAGACACGAGCCTCTGGAGGATGCAACAACAATTTAGCAGGAGATTATGATCATTCGTGATGCTTTGAGACTAATTTGAAACTCTATTTATAGATTTCTTGAAATGACTGTTTAGCAGTTATTCTGGGTTGCGCGCACTTCAGGTTGCGCACCTCCTGTTCACTTGTGCGAGCGGTTGCACTAACTGCTATGGACGCGTGACATAGTTTGATTGAGATGTGCGTGGTCGTGGGCAGTGAAGTGGACACATTCTATGAAGTTAGTGGCATGCGCGCCATGTCACCCTGCTCTGGATACTGTTCGATCACCTTGCGCGAGCTTCATCAGGTTGCACAGAAGCACAATGTAACAACTTGTGCGAGTAGTTGCCCCAACTGCCGTGGACGTATAACATCGTTTAAATGAGATGCACATGGTCGTGGGAAGTGTAGTGGGCACGCTCTGCGAGGTTGGTGGCTTGTGTGCCACGTAACCCTGCTTCTAAATAAAGGTTGATCGGGTGGCGCCAACTAGCCAGGTTGCGCATGGTCGCAACTCAACAACTGGCACCTTTGACTGGGTCTTCTGTACTGTACTGATTAATTATCGTGCCACAAAATGACTTGTGCGAACCAGCTATCACCATTAATTACATGCTGACAAAATCTTCTCGAGCGTCGCGTTGAGCAGATTCGAACAAATTTTCCTTGATATGCATGTTGTCAGCTGTCAGACAATGATGATACCGTTATAGTTTTTCGAGGAAGTGCGCCATATTGGCGCTCGTGCAACCTGTCGCCTACACAACCTGATGTTGGCGCAACCTGATGTTGTGCAACTTAATGGTCTGGCACAACATAATAATTTGGCGCCACTTGATGATCGCACACTTTAATGGGTGGCGTAGCTTGATTTTTAGCCTCTACAGAATATTCGCTGTGAGTGCTTTTTGATCTGAAGTCCTAGGCAATAGTTTAGTTCTCCTATCATACACATTTCAAACTCACTCTGCATACACATAGCAAATTCTTAACAAAGTTTTTCGTTAGTAGAACAAAAAATGATGTCATCTATATAAATTTGCACAAGAAGAATATTATCATCTGAAGACTTGATAAATAGAGTAGTATCAACTCTTCCTTTTGAAAATCTATTTTCAAGTAGGAAGGCACTTAGGCATTCATACCAAGCACGAGGTACTTGTTTGAGTCGATAGAGTGCTTTCCTAAGTTTGAAGACGTGATCAAGTTTTTAAAAATCCTCAAAACCAGGGGGTTGTCTCACAAAAACTTTCTCTTTTAAAAAACTTTTTATAAATACACTTTTGATGTCCATTTGAAATAGTTTGAAATTGTGAAAACATGCAAATGCATAAAACATGCGGATAGCTTCTAGTCTAGCAACAGGAGCATATGTCTCGTCATAATCAATACCTTCTTCTTTATTATAACCTTGTGCCACTAGACGTGCTTTGTTGCGTAGAACTTGCCCATCCTCACTAAGTTTATTTCAGAACACCCATTTGGTACCAATTATCGATTGACCAATAGGTTCAGGAACAAGTTCCTAAACTTGGTTTCTCTCAAATTGATTTAGTTCCTCTTACGTGGAATCAATCCAAAATTTATTATTAAAAGCATCTGCAGTAGTCTTAGGTTCTACTTGAGATATAAAAGCTATATTTGTTGCTATATAAGTGTCTTTAATAGAAGAACGTGTACTTACACCTTTTGATACATCACTTATGATGAGCGTCTCTGGATGGTGTGGCAAGAATTTCATCTTTGTTAGACTTTCTACATGACTCTCTTTTTGGTAACAGTTTCTTTAGATGACTTGGATTTATTTTGTGCATCTCCATCATCACTGTCGCTAGATCTGTGACTATTGAGCTCATCAAAGGTAATATTAATATATTCTTTAACAATCATTGGTCTTTTATTGAGAACTCTATATCCTTTACTCTTAGCAGCACATCCGAGAAATATCCCTTCATCTGCTTTACAGTCAAACTTACCCAACTTGTCCTTGGTGTTCAGGATAAAACGACAACATCCAAAAACTTTAAAATATAAAATATTTGGAGTCCTTTCAAACCACAGTTCATATGGTATTTTTTTCGAGATAGGTCGAATTAACACCCTATTTAAAATATGACAGACTGTACTAACAGCTTCTGCCCATAAATATTTAGAAAGATTATGCTGATTCAGCATGACTCTTGCCATCTCGCTTAGAGTACGATTCTTCCGCTCCACAACACCATTTTGTTGGAGAGTTCTAGGATAAGAAAATTCGTAGTAATATCCACTATTATCACAAAACTTTTTGAAATCAACATTTACGAATTTGCTACCATGATCACTTCGGATTCAAGCAATCATGAAGCCTTTTTCGTTTTGTATCTTTTTATAAAATATCTAAAATTCAAAAATAGCATCACTTTTATTTGATAAAAAGTAAACCCATGTATAACGAGAGAAATTATCAACAATTACAAAAGTGTAGAGCTTACCGCCAAGACTAGCGACTCTACTAGGATCAAATAAATCCATATGAATTAACTGCAAGGGTCTAGAAGTACTCGCAGCATTGATGGATTGAAAACTTGACCTAGTTACTTTATGTTTTTCACAGTCAGCACATACCATGTCTCTCTTAAAAGTGATTTTAGGGAGTCCTTTTACCAGCTTTTTGGTGCATAGACGTGAGATAGTGTCCATATTGGCATATCCTAGCCTTATGTGCCATAGCCAGCTTTCATCTTCATTTGCTACTAGGCAGTTTCCTGCATTGTTAGTACTTTCTTAAAAAGAAAACATAAATATTGTCTTCTCTAATCCCTTCGTATACAGGATTACCGGATGACATTTCATATATAGAACGTTTGTCTTTTACAAAGTTGATACCATAACCATTATCTACGAAATGACTTATGCTCAGTAGGTTATGTTTCAACTCCGTAACTAAACAAATATCTTCTATTACTGGGTAAGGAGACATACCAACAGTGCCATTTCCAATTATATCACCTCTCAAGTTATTTCCAAAGGAAACATATTCTTCGTTATTCATCGATAGTGTAGCGAACAAAGATGCATCACCAGTCATGTGCCACGAATATCCGCTATCGAGGATCCACTTGCTTCTAGCATGAGAGGGTTGAGGGTCCATCTACAAAATGAGTAGATGAATCCTTTGGTACCCATTTTTTTGAGGGTCCATTTTGATTAGTCTTAAGTATCCAAACAAGTATTTGATTATCAACAATCTTTCTTGCTAGACAATACTGTGATATGTGCCCGTGAGTACCACAGTACGTGCAAGTAAGTTTTGAAAAAGTGCTATTTGTTTTTGTGTTGACATGCTTTTGTGTCTTCTTTGAAAACCTATATGTGAAAGAATAATTATGATTAACGTGTTACTTGTGTGCTTTCTGTGGTTTAGTCCTCTTAGTTGTATGCTTAGCATTAGGACTAACCTTAGGCTGTATAACAGGAATGGCCTGTTTACCTAACTTGATTTCTAACTTTTTAGAAATCACACAACTCTTCATATTTTTCAGTCATATCACTGAGTCTTTGTTCTGTGACTAAGTGTCTCTTTTCTCTATGTCATAAAGTTCTTGCATTTTAACATAGTCTCTTTCTTTCTTTTTTGGTGAGGATAGCCTCATGATAGTCTATTTTGTGCTTGGCTAGCTCATCCGTGTTACCGATAGCAGATGTCTCTTCAATGTCTTCAAGAAGATTAGACAATCTTGTTACTTCGGTTGTGCATGCCTTAACTCTTTGCGGGATTGCTTGTACTTGTCTAACATATTTATGTGTTATTCAAGTAGTTCGCTAAAGATTGTCTCTAATTCATCGAAAGTAAAGTCATCATACAAAGGGTTAGAGGATACCTTATCAAATGCCATAAAACATACATTGGTAGTGCTGCAGGGTCTGTCCTCCTCCTCTGACTTACTGGAATCACTCTCGTGCTAGATGCTTGTGTTCGCATACTTTTGACCTGTTGTAGCTTTTCTGCTTGATCTTGATCTATCATATGGACTGCTTTTCTTTAACAGTGGACAGTCCTTCTTCATATACCCTGACTTCTTGCACCAAAGCATATAGTTTCTTCTTTATTGCTTTCATGGACGATTTTCTTCTTTTGATTTGATGTCTTAAACTTCAAGAATTTTCAGAAGTTCTTTACTAGCAGGGCTTGCTCATTATGACTTGATAATTCTTCGTCAGAATTGTTATTTGCAACTCTTTTGGCTTGTGCTTTGAAGGCGATAAATTTTTCTTTGGGGGTTATTTCTTCAAATTCTTGTAAGTCCAACTCATGGGTCATCAACTTGCCCATAAGTGTCTCTAGAGTCATTATGGTTAGATCGTTTCCTTCAATGATCGCAGTTGTCTTTGGTTTCCAATTCTTGGTTAGTGTCTGTAGCACCTTTCTGATCTTCTCATGGTTACTGTAATCCTTACCAAGAGATTGCAAATGATTAGTAATATCTAGAAAATGAGAAAACATCTGTATAATTGACTCACGAGGTTTTATCTTAAATGATTCATATTCCTGTGTTAGTCTACTAATTTTAGATTTCTTCACTTGGGAGGTACCTTCATGAGTTACCTTAACAAGTTTCCAAATCTCATAAGACATAGTACAGGTAAAAAACACGATTAAACTTCATCTTGTCAATTGCATAGAATAGTGCTTTGACGGCACGTGCATCTAGACTAGCTTTTATCTTTTTTCTTCTGTGTATTTGCCGTGTGGCTTGTTTACAAGTACACTCTCAATCACTATTCTGTGTGTTTTCTTATAATCGTCAATCACTATAGACCAAGATCAAAGTCAAGAGACTTTAGATAGAAACTCATCCCTGTTTTCCAACAAGTGTAGTGTGTTCCATCAAATAGTAGGGGTCTATTTGTGGATTACCCTTCACCGTTGAATATTGATTTTACGGCTTCTATATATACTCTCTAGAGTGTTATATTAGAATATAATCCACTCTGATACTAATTATAGATCTGTTGTGCACCTCTAGAGGGGGTGAATAGAGTGTTTGTATGTGCAGCGAAAATAATTACCACTTAAAAATTAATAGATTAAAAACTATGACAGATATAAGAGACAGTAAATTAAATGCCAAAATCAAGAGATAGAAGATCAAACTCAGTAAACACCGTGATATATACTGGTTTCTCTCTGAGAGGACTAATCCAGTCGCGAGTACTCTTGCCCGCTGTTAATCTACTATTTACAAGCTAAATGGAGCTTGCCATCTCTTTACAATACCGTTCTTTGCGACAAGTGCACGATCGAATTTATAGCACCGTGCTTGGTGACGAGCGCATGACCGACTCCAACAAAACTTGAGTACAAAAACTGAGAAGTTTTCTAACTTGCGACCTCTTTACAACTCTATAAACCAAAGACTCTAAATCGAACAGAATGTTACTGGCTTTGGCTAAGAGTGGTATAGGTGAGATATGAAAGCTTTAGATCGATGAAAAATACTTAGAAAGAGAGAGAGAGAAGAGTCAATGAGTGATTAAAAATGTGAAAATCCTTCTCTATTTATAGTATTTTTTTTATCAAACTCGGGCAGAATTCGAGCTGAGTTCAGATGCTTAGACCTCACATACGAATGTTGCATACAGATTTGGAGGGAACAGAATTTCAAAAATCCCTTGATTGAACTCGGACCGAACTTGGTCAGAGGTCTGGCCAAATTCTCTCTAGGTAGAATTGAATTTTTGGGGTTCAGATTGCATATAATTTTTGGCTATATGGATATGTGGAATTATGTGGAATTGGGTAGGCTTTTTGGATTTGTGGACTGAGAAAACCTAAGCCAGTAATATCCCGAACGATCTCACATTTTATATTTCCTAGACTCAATGAAGTAAAAAATGCAGAAGAAAATATAAAATGACTTGATCTGGATTCTGATACAATCTTGTCCAGATGATGATGCAATGTTCATTGAAGTTGCAGGATATAGAGGCAGTACATTCTTTTTATATTGATTTCAGTAACCTGTAATATTAGTAGCAATTCATATATTTTGCATCACGACTTAAGTTATCGTTGATTATCAAAATCAGGTCTGACCAATTAGCCAATGGGCCAACAAGTGTAGCATGTCACGAGATGTTTGTTGCATCGGTGCAATGAGTCGATTTATGGGATGATATGTGTTATAAGGCTATACGAATGGATAACGAATACGAAGAGCAGATTCGAGTAATGACTTTGAGTATCGAGCGTGAATCGTTGCACGAATTGCAACAAATAGGATAAAAAAGTCACGGATGCGTGAGTTGGTTGTAAATTGAACTTGAGTAGACGAATATGTAAGTTGGCCAAGTTGTGTCGAGCTTCGAGTAGGCAAACATGCATGTTGGCCGAATGTTGAGTTGAAATTTAAGTAAGCGATTATCGTGTTTGTGATCTCTATGATCACTGAGGCACGGTTAGATCAGAATAGATGTTGGACCAATGCTTAGTATTTTGTGAGAGAAATGAATCAATTTTTGAGTGGTATATGCCATACCACTTATGCGATCAATGCATCGAAATATTTGTATCGATAATGATAGGCTTGATTTATGAGTAATATATGCAATAGCTCTTTAGCGATAGCTATATCAAACCGTTTGATGACTTGTGATAGATTACGTCGAGACAATTGTGTGTATCGCAATAAGTTTTTCCGCAACAGATATGATAATGTCGAGACTCGAGTGGGAATGGTTCGATAGGAGTCGATACAAGTATGCTTCGATGAATTGAGTTAGAATGATCATGCGCAAACTTATATCGATATATGTTAAGTCGAGTGAGAGTCCGTTAAGTATATGTGGGATGATAGGCTGAGTGTAGCCATAAAAATTTTACGTTGAGAAAATAGTTGATTCGATCGAATTTGAGTTAGTGCGTAGAATTTGTCAGAACGAATTTGAGTAAATGCGAAGAATTGTGTGAACAAATTTGAGTAGATGCAAGGAATCGGTAGTTCATTCAAAGAATATGAGAATGATTTGATGAATTAGAAATTATGCCACTCGATGACGATAGTTACATACAATGAGAGGGATCGTGATGCATGCGAGACTTGACTCATATTCAGTTCAGATGATAACATTGATTACAACAAATTAGAATTTATGCGAAAGTAAGATGTTCAGGTTATACATATCGACGATGGTTTTAAGGCATATCAAAGACGACATGCAATAACTCGAGGATACTCTGATTGGATGAACGAAGATTGTGTTGAACATTGTTGTTAGATGAATGAGATGCGAGTCGAGTTGATTTTAAGATTTGGAGGACAATATTGGAATTGTACATAGCATGTCGAGGCAAGGCACAGAAAAACATAAGTACAACATGAGGATACAAAAGTGGGGCAAGTTTACGATATTAAAATTTTGGTAGGTAAAAGTACGAGAAGTCAAATGGAGCAATTAGAAGTTTCATGATAGATGCGTTGCGTGAACGATAAAATTATTCGAGTATGGTTTTAGATGATTATGGGATGTCACATAGATTGATTTTGGTAGATAGACTCGTACTCAAGGCGAGTAGACATTGTTTGGTTAGCAAAAATTGTCAATGGTAGTACATGAGTGAGTTGGATGGTAGCGACGCATCAATTGTGCGGGTAGGATGAATCATTTTAGATTGAGAACATATTCGAAGATTTAGGTAGAATCCCATAGAAATTGTCGGAAATAGATTTGGCTCTGTGATAGGATATAGCATGGTTCGTAGTAACTGTCCCTTGTTGATGATCTATAATTATTGGGCGTTGCTTCGAGGCAGCTGACCCTAGAAGACTTGACCGCCAAATCAAGCATTTGTTGAAGTCCCATAGGATGACACTAATGATGTTGTACAAGAAATTGTTTCTAGAATAGTTGTGACATAGTGCATGTTGAGGATAAGTCTAGACGATCGAATATGTGTTTCAAGATTTGATGGAAAGACTTTTGGCTAGATTGATATGTTCGAATTTCGATGATTTGATCGAATGAATACTCGAATGATTTTGTTAGTCAATGACCGGAATAGATATCGATGAACGTACTCAGCATAACAATGCAGATAGGCGATTGTGAGAATTTTGCAATACGTAAGAGCAATGATTTGTGTCGTAGATCAATTTTTAATAACGATTACGCTATGTGTGTTGAGAATACGATTGAAGATCTGCAGGGCGAACAAGTTGGGATTGGACTGTGAGTTTGAATTGGAACTTTTGTGCTCGATAGAGGATGCAACATAAGACGTGTCATAAGAGACCTTGTGTCGAAGTGATTGTTGCCTTTAAGCATCGTCGACTCAAGTTGACCTCTTGTGTCGGGAGAGAATAAGCACAGTATTTGGGTGAGTCACCTAGCGGTGGTGGTCCCAGATACGATGTGTGGATGGTTCAGAGAACATATGTCATGTCGAAATAGTTGCGTACGAGACATGTACGGATTGTAAGTAAAGAAATTTGGACATGTTAGACTTGGTCCATATTATTGAGGCAAGACTTTAGGAACAGTTGGACGAATACTTGTGTTATGCGAAGAGATAGGATACAGATAGACTGTTGCAATCGAATGCGCAATGACTTAACACAACGAATATGTTCGATAGTGAGTGCGAAACATAGAAAATCGGGATGTTGTTATGTTCGTATCGTACATGCAAAGATGTTTGGATGGATGATCATGTATTTTATAATATTGCGTATGAGAATGAATTATGGAAATGGTCGCTAAGATATGACCAAGTCGAGAGCATGAGATGGATAGTATTCAAGGATTCAAAAAGTTGTACCTATTAGCTTTGCTCGAATTCTCGACCATTGTGCTGGGCTGAAATACATATATTTAGGGGACGCCTAATATGTGTATGATTCAAACTCGATAGTATAATGAATTCATTTGAAACATTTGGGAGGATCAAGATGTGTTAAGAAAATGAATGCTAGCGACAGACCATGATAGTGAATCAAATCGATTATGAGTAAATCACGTCGATCAAAAATTCGAACGGTTAAGAGAAATGCGTAGATTAAGTATTGGCTTCGGTTCGAGGACGAACCTTGTTTTGAGTGGTATATTATGTAATGTCCCACACTGCACGGTACATTACGCTAAGTCGATTGGTTTGATAAGGTATGATTTTGATTCGAGGAGGTATAATTTCAAATTGAAGAAGTATTAATTGAGTTGGTTTCATATGAAGATAGTATGCGGTGCCCCCTATAACAAACTGAAGCGTGGGCGGATTATTTTAAGTTGGACGGGATTAGACCCTTCTCCCTACTCCTTTATGCCTAATAATTGACTCTTATCGTGTTTGTGTTTCTATTTAATTCTATGTGTATTGTACGGATAAGAGTTAATGTAATGTGGGTCGAACACTAAGAATAAAAAAATTAAAAATTGATGAGACGTGCATCAAGTGCACGGGTCGCGGTAGGGTATTGACGGTAGAACATTAAAAGGAAATAATGAGAGGTGCATCAAGTGTACGACTCAGAGAACATTGAATACTAGGACTAGAACATTGAAAGTATGACATTGAGCGTGCATCTATGCACAAAAAATCTTTGTATGACTTAGTAATAAAAATAGATAGATGGGCACAATGTCACAAAACTGTCATAATGTGGACATATATACTTCGTGCATCGAATATGCAGTTGTGGCACAATTGCCACAGGACTGCCAAATATGCAAGCAACTTGGTAGTCGATGCGATGGTATCGAAGGAATGTCACGAGTAGAGATGATTCGATGCCTTATGTTGGTTTGGAGATGTTGATGCATTTCATGGTCACAGAAATGGATGATGATAACCTGTGCACAAGTTTTGGTATCCCTCGAATGAGTTATGACCGGGGCACCGGGACTGTTCGGCCTAGAAGAGAATTGAGATGGGTATTACAGGACCACCAGTGAGGCACGTTACCTTGGCTGGATTGGCGCATCATAATACGGATGTTGCGGGACCTTTGTTGGGCTAGCTACTCGGGCAAAGGATAACGACCTGTTGTATCGATATATAGTCCTTTATTGGCTCGGAATGCTAAGTGACATTCATAAAGATAAGGGCACACATAGTCAAATGTCTGATGGGAGGTGGCACGTATATCGCCTTATTTCAGTTCGAAGGTGGGTGCACTCATATAGTTAAGATCGGTTTGCTGAATGGAATCAAGTGCAGGAACACGGATCCTGGTACCTTGATAATATAATAATTGCCTTGGTCATAATACTAATGGATATGAGCATTCAACTTGTATCAAAGCAAGGATGAGTGCGATAGGTGGACGATACGAAGATGTGTACGATCACTATATTGATGAATATTATGTGGCTAACAGTGTCTGATACAGGGACACAGTACTGGACACGTTTATGATTCCGTTGTTGTCTATAACATGCTTTACTGCTTTGAATCTTGCAATGAAACTAATCCTAAGACAATAATAGAAAAATCACATAATAAGATACATGTTTCACTAATTACTTAGTGTTAGTTTAGGCGAGTGGATTTTATCAGTACTCGAGGGGATTAGTACTGATCTCCCACTAGATTGGTTGCAGGTTTGGGGAATGGACTACTCGTGGTGGAGCTTCGCTTGGACGCACTGAGGCATGGAGTACCTTAACGTTTTGAGGCATGTGACCGCACTGGGTTCGGCTTGCAACATGAAGATGTTTTGGTCGAGGGTCTTTGGATGTGCCATAAAAGACATGATGTATGGAACAAAAATATTCTTTGTGAGTTAGAGAGATCATAAGTATTGTAAGCCAATTGACATATTCAGTTAGTCTATTCAAAGCCTTTGGAATCTGCTTCATTATTAATAAAGATTTATTTTTTATACTCTGATGTGTCTCCACCTTTTTTCTGTTGCTTATGTATTGAATTGAGACAACCATTTAAGAATATGTCATCTTGCCTTGTACGTGTGCAACTACAGACTCGTATGGCATCATGTCCCAAGGGAGAATGTTTGATTCAGGTGAAATCAATGCGAGAAAGAGCAATTTCCCGGGTTGGGACGTGACACAGTACAGGAGGGCCAATGACCAGTTGTAGAAGCTCAAAATATATAAAACATTACCATACACCATTCTTAGATGGCACGATGCTCAAATCATCAGATGGCACTAAGATCAGATGGTGCACCATATCAGATCGTGCTAAGCATCGCATAGCGCCAGCTGCCACGTGGCCGTCTTCATAGAGAAGCCAAATGGCTGTCATCATAACTGACAGCATGTCAGTCGAGGAAAATCTCCTCGAATCCAGAGTACGTAGCGCTCGAGGAGAATTGTCAGAGTCATCATAATTGCACTAGTCATTTACTGTGCACCATATAGAGTTCGTGCAAAGTAATCAGTGCTTCACAGTTTCAAATGATTAGCGCTTTCCCACAGATAGCGCAGAGCATGCGCCATCTATCAAATCAGGTGCCAATTGATCAGATCATTATCCAGAAGCAAGATGACGTTGTAACGCCCCAGTCCCAAAATATTTAGGACCGAGTACGTAGACATGCCAGCTGTACATATACAAAGATTACTCTAATATATGGAATCCTCGTATACGTACATATGCTATAAAATGCAGTAAAGCATGACAACTAAATCTCATCCACAATAAGAGAATAAATATATAATAAAAATCAAAATTTAATTATTATTTGTACAAAAGTTGGGCAGAGATAGAACCACTACCAACCGTATTAAATGAGAGAAAATATACAAGGATAAAATGGCTATGAATGATCCAAGAGCAATCCTCTTCGATAGAAAGGAAAGACCATGATCTGCGCTAGAGCACCTGCTAAGCATCTGTAGACACACACAAAATTGAAAAAGAAGCACTGTCTTTTCTTATTGGTGCAAGGCACCACAAATCGAGTACACCTGAGAGATCCTGTACTGAGAATCCCTGAGTACAAAAAGAATTCTGGGAAATGGGACGATGGAGATCGAGCGGCAGTTGCTCCTTTACTCCGTTGACACTCCGATTTACAAAAGTGGGAGAAAACCTAAGAAAATTGCTAAATCTCGGCTAATTGGCAAAAGGGCAGCAATTTGGCTCTGAAATGCTCTCCGTTCTGTGTTTTTGAAGAGGTATAGGACCTCTATTTATAGTCGTTTTGTACTGAAATGACTAGTATGCGCACACAGGGGGAAAATATACTGATTTCCCCGTAGGCACATAGTTTTTCTTTGGGCGCATAGGGTGTAGGCGCATAGAGACTGCATGATCGTGGGTAGATCGTAGCCGCATGCTTCGATGCACGAATGCTCGTGGAGACTGACGTGGCCGGATGCCTCGGCCCATGATTGATCGTGGACGTTGACCGGGTCGTAGGGTTGTTTCTGCCTTGGGCGCATCGTGCTGGAAGCAAACATTGCGCCCACACTTGGGCGCATGTTTTTACTGTATGGAGAAAATGCTGTGGGCGCATAGTCCCTTTGGCCATGTGGGCGCATAGCCCCTTTATCACGTGGGCGCATAACCTCATCTTCATATGGGCGCATAGTCGTGTATTTTCATGCTTCTACAAGACCCCCTTCAAAGTTTTTGATACTCGAACGAGTTCGAAATACTTTGAAAGAAGCATGGGAGACTATCTTCTTATGGACTGTGGACGCATAGCAAAACTCTCTCTTTGGGCGCATAGATGCTGCCAGGCTGTCAAAAGATGGCTGTCGAGATCTTCTTCGAAAATCTGAACTGACAGATTCATCGGAGCGGAATTTGAAGAGGTCCATCCTTCGTGCAATGTCTATGCGTTGTCCACATCAGGAAGTAGCAGGCACATAATATGCAAAAGACCAAGTCTCTGCGTGGGCGCATAGGCAATGTGGGCGTATAGGTCATGTGGACGCATAGTACCCTGTTTTGCCTATAAATAGGCCCGAGAAGGGAGAAAATTCATTCTATACTTTTTTTTTAGAAATTTCCAAGAGTTTTCTTGTTTCCTTTTTTTTGTGAGATCATCTCTCCTAAGGCTGCTTCGACTCCCAAGAGGTCCGCGAAGGGTAAAGAGGCTGCAACGAGCGGTTCTCCTCCTTCGACAACGTCTTCACTGGTCCAAGACCCCATTCTGGGTGAGGCGATATCCTTAAAACATAGTCCAAAGCGTTAATTTGCGACGCTCAGACTTTTCTTTGCTTGGGCGCATAACCATTAATATGCGCCCAAATCAACACATTTCTGTGAGCATTCTTATGCGCCCACACACTTTGTTATGTGTTATACGCCTACGCAGAACACTCCGTGTTCAAGAAGAACTCCCATGCGCCCAAAGGCCATGTGGGCGCATAGAATTCAGGCGCATAGAATGTTTTTCCAGGACTTTGTCTTTTTTTTGACTTTTTGTTCTATTTTTGCAGTTGACATGGTTGTTCCAGCTCTTGGTGGGATTCCTCTCAGCTCTGCCCGCCATGCTCTGGATTCAAGCCTCGTCACTGCCATGATCAGGAATGTTCAAGCTAAGATCAGCCAAAACTAGCCTTCGGAGCGGATGATTGTTATCCTTGAACAGGATAAGACGTTCCTAGTTCCCCAAGGCAGCTTTGATATTGCCTGCATCTCATGTAGATCCAAACCCATCTCCCCGCCCGGAGTGAAGAAAGTACATGTGTAATGATTGTATAACTCCACTAACGCGATAAACATAGGCCAATTTACTTTTATCCCGTATTGGGTGGCTCTAACAGCATAAAACAGGCTGACAACTTTTAAGGTGTTCTCGTAGGTCGAGAGCACCCATCCCGTGAGGTCACTCCAGAATTAGATGAAGTATCTCCAACCTTCCATTCGCAGCTTCCCTCCCTGATAAGACTCCTTCTTTGACATCATCAGATTAGAGAGGGTCTCGGAAGCATAAGGATGAAGATCAGTCGGAACGTCGTTTATTATGGCCCCAGGGTGCAGCCCCCTTATGGAATAAGATATGGAACCCTTGACACACTTGAAGGTATCTTTCTTCCGGTCACCGGAGTTAAATAGGATCTTGCTAAAGACGACTCCATGAAGTTCAGGGGTCAGATCCCATTTCATCTGTCTCCGGACAGCTAAATCGGTAAACGCCAAAGGTATTGGCGATCCATAGTCGACAACCATATCCTCAGGTCGTTCAATCTGACCACCAGAGGGTCCCTTAGACGTATCGGCTCGTCATCCTCAAACCCCAGGCTGTCATCGAACAGAATGTGCGGCCTTTTGAAGCTCCGCGCCCCTCCGAGCACGAACTTTTCATTGTTCATCATCTGCTTTACACTATAAGAAAAATAATCATTTACGGCATGCGAAACACGCCGTAAAAGATCTTTTACGGCATACATTTTGATGCCATAAAAGGTCATGCCGTAAATAACCCTATTATTTAGGGTGCGCATTTGAACGCTGTAAATGAAATTATCCATCTTTTTCAAAGCGTTTGAATGTACTCTGTAAAAAAGATGAATAGGTCATTTACAGCATTCAAATGTGCGCCATAAATAACATGGTCATTTACGTCATGGCCTTTACAGCACCAAAATATACGTCGTTAAATTTTTTTTACGTCGTGTTTCACGTGCCGTAAATGATCATTTTTCTTGTAGTAACAATAATCATTATGCCTGCTATTCAGCCGCTAAATGAACAAATTGTTGTTATGGATCTATAAACAATCCAACCTAATCCCATGACATCCACAATACTATTTCATGTGGCAAACAATATAAATTTACTAAATTACTATAAGGGACTATAGACCATAACATGATGTATTAATAAGCAATTCACGTTGTATTACAAGGTATGCACACATCCATCTAAGAGCAGCTTCAAACCAATATTAGCAATCCAAAAGATCGTAAGAGAGGAACTGTCCTATTTCTTCCTCCAAAAAAGTGAAAGTTGGTATTCCTGACTTGAAGATTATATTATAAAAAAAAACCTATAGCAACTATTCATGTTTTGATATTCAACAGGCCACCTTTACCACGGAGCATGAAATACCCAACAGTAGTAAAAGCGGATGATGATGATGATGCACCGACTCCTCTCTCTCTCAGTTTCCACCACCACCGAACCAAAGAGACAAAAATGATGATGATGCAAGAAGAGTGTAGAGAGGAGCTACTATTGAACATTGGCCTGAGTATCACAAAGGATGGAGCCCCGATGTCTCCAAGAAAAGAAAGAGGCCCCCCAAGGATGCCAAGCCTCGTACGAGCTCTTCGCGCATGGTGACGCCCCCATCGAGGATTTCTTCTACTGCCTATACTCCAAACTCGAGACCAAATGTTGAGGCAAGACCTCAAGGGGCAACGGCGACGGCGAAGGCATGGAAGATGGCAAGGGCCTAGAGCTCATCCTTTCGCTCTTCATGGCGGCCACCGCCATCCACAACAACAACTCGAGCTCCACCGTGTACTCCTTAACCGAGCTGTACCGGAGCGTCTACTCTACTGTCGACCCGGTCCAGAGAGTTGCAGCCTACTTTGCCGATGGCCTGGCCGCGCGGATTCTCAAACGAACTAATTCCCCGTTCTATAGCAGGGTCCTCGCTTGTCCTACTGCTGTGGAGGAGTTCTCCGCCTTAACCCAACTCTACCAGGCTTCTCCTTACTACCAGTTCGCCCGGCCCACTTCACCGCCAACCAGGCCATCATCGAGGCATTCATGAAGGAGGAGGACAACGGAAGGAGCCTGCATGTGATAGACTTGGACGTCTCTTATGGCTTCCAATGGCCTTTTCTCATCTCGTCCATATCGGACAAGGCCACCATTGCCAAACCAATCTCCCTCAGTGTCAAGAGGCTAGGCGACATCCTAGAAACGCTGAAAGAATCGGGAGAGAGGCTGAACAGTTTCGCCAAGGGCTGCTGCAACTTGATCTTCAAGTTCGTGGATCTTCTAAGAAGGCCCGCAGGTTCTAGTTCCTGCAAATTCAAGATCGACAAGAGAACTAGACGTATATACTCGATGACCAGGAGCAAATCGGATCCTTCGCTCGGGCTGGGTGGACGAATTCTGCTACGTAGTATGTAGAAGAAAAAAAATAGGATGGAGAAGAGGAAGACAACGAGAAGCATTGTTAAAGTAGAGGGGGGAAGTGGAAGGAAAGGAAAACTTGAATGAAAATAGAAAGAGGAAAATGAAAAATAAGAGGGAAATGAAAACTTGAATGAAAATATAAAGAGGGAATAAAAACATAAGAGGGAAATGCAAACTTGAATGAAAATGAAATGAAAAAAATAAGAGGGAAATAAAAACATAGGTGGAAAACTATTTTATTTAGGGATATTTACACTTTGGGTCTTTAGTAAGTGATGATATTTTTGTTTGAGTCTCCATAATAGACATAATTAGTATTTGGTTCTCCAATAAGTTAGAATATTTGTGTTTGAGTCTCCATAATAGGCATAATTAGTGTTTGGGTCTTGGACTAACGGTCGTCAAAATCCAACTAAAAAAAAGAAAAAAGAAAAAAATAGAAAAAATAAAACAAAAACAAAACAAATAAGAGAAGGGAAAAAAGAATAAAAATCAAAAACAAAAAACAAAAAAAGGAAAAAGGAAATAAAAAAAGAGGTTAAAAATAAATGACGGAGTTAAATTTATTGTGGGAATAAATTTGTCCGAGTATTCGTAATTTTTGAAAATAAATTTTTCGTGAATATCAAGACCTAAAATCTAAATATTATGGACAAATTTATTATGGAAAACCTATTCCCATGTTTGGTTTAGGTTAAAAAAAAATCCCCGAAATTAGGAATACCCAGATAAATAATTTACCCACAAAATATGGGAATCCTATCCCTCAAGGATATGTAGGTTTTTTTTTGCTCAGACAAAAAAAAATTGTTAATTTTTCGGTTTTTTATCCTTTTTCATTTTTCAGATTTTTTTTCATTTTTTTCCATTTGGTATTTTTAAATTTTTATCTTGTTTCTGTTTTTATTTCGTTTTTTCGTCATTTTTTCTCGTTTTTTCCCTTTCTTGTTTTTTTTTCGTTTTTTTGGGTTTTATTCATTTTGTTCTTTTTATTCGCTTTATTCGTTTTTTTTTTCATTTTTTCTTCCTTTTTTTCTATTGGTGGGGGCGATGTTTGCAGGCAGGTTTGTGGGGGAGGGGATGTTTGGTGGAGGGGGGAGCAAAAAATTTTAGAGGGAAAGCAAAAAAAATTGGTGGAGGAAAGAGGGACTTTTTGAGAGAAAAAGAAATTGGCTGTAACTACTACTATATAAGGTTATATAGAAAAGGAAGAAAATTTGCTATACCTAAGGCTACAACTAGGTCAGACAATGCTATCCTACCTCTTATTCTAATGATGGAAAGTTAATTAGCATAAACATTGAGGGAAAGTTAATTTGGAAGAGGTTTTTAGGAAAACATTTAGTACGTAAGGAAAATTTTCTTAGAGAGCACGATAGCAACATAGACGACGTGCACAAATGCACGCCATAAATAAGTTATCATTTACGGTGAACACCAATGCATGCCGTAAATAAGTTATCATTTACGGCATGCACCAATGCATGCCGTAAATAAGCTATCATTCACGGCACGAAAAAATGCATGCCGTAAATATGTTGTCATTTACGGTGTACATGTCAAATATGCCATAACAAAGACAAAAAAACAACTCTTATACGGCGCGCATATTTGTGTGCCATAAAAAGTGTCATTTACGGCACGCAGCAACTACACGCCGTAAATTTTGTGCCGTAAATGCTACATTTTCTTGTAGTGGGAGCCGTACGAGGAATACGTTCCTTGTGATGAAGAGCTTTTGGATGTGGAGAAGGAAAACCCCGAGATGGTGGGGGTGTACAAAGAGTTACTCTGTCACTTCTTTATCTGTCACAGGATCACGAAGAAGGGTAAGACCGAGGGGGCCATTCCCTATATGAGGTCTTGGACTAACTACATCTTCATCAAAAAAGAAGAAGAAGATGGCTCGGTCTTCTTCTCAACTCGCAAGCCCTCAACGAAATATGAGATAGAGCAACTGATAACAGATCACGGGGCAGCAGATATCGACGACAGCGATGATCCCGAGGGAAAGTTCTCGATTTATCACTTCTTCCGGCAAGTTGAGTTCAAGTTGTCTGTGAAGGCTGTGCTGGCTACTTTTCTGATGACGTGGCTCCACGACTGTATAGTCCCTGGTAGTTCAGGGTCTATCGAGAGGATGAGCCGGGGTATGATTCATTCAGCTGTAAAGCTGGTATTCGGATACCGGCTCGCCCTGCTTCCTGCAATGGTCTGCACCGTCCAACGAGATTTGTGAGAATTTACGGCAAGCGTGTTGACGCCTGATGGTAGAAGGGACTTTGCCAGGACTAAATTTCCTATTAATTACTTGATGGGATGGCTGGTGCTGCACTGTCCCAGATTAATGAATGTCGGACTGATGGCAGACTCTTTGGCAGGAGATGCCTTTCTTCGAAGGTTCAATGACGCAGACTGGGCCGTCACCGGAGTGCCTTCTTGTAGGAAGGCTTTGAGTCTCCTACAGAATTATGAGTTCTTCAGAGTGTCCCCTCCATCTGGCAGTGGCCGCACAACGATACTTTAGTATATGAGGGTGCACTTACTACGAGCTTGACTCCTGGAGCATTCCGTTGGCTCCAGTCTATCAGGCCTTCTAATCTGGTGCTCAGGGATAGGAACCACACTTTCAAAAAACCTTATCTGCCAAGTCATTTTGCACGGCAGTTTGGGTATAGCCAGCTTCTTCTGGGCAACCCTAGCCCTCATCTTCAGTCGATAGGAAGCTTGATTGACGGGGCACGTGCATGGGGCTATTACAACGTCGGATGCACAGGGACAATTTTTTCTTTGCCAGAAGATAAACTTGAAACTCACCTGCTCTTTGTTGCTGCAAAGTTTTATACTCAGGTCAATACCCTTAATCCTCGGTATGACCATGAGCAGAGTTTAGTATCGAGAACTAGGCTTGCCCCACTCTTGCCGATATAGGACGTGCCTGAGCAATGAGGGGCCATAGAAGGGAAGGTGCCACACCTAGAACAAAGCCGGCTACAGAACTACCATGGAGGGCAGCTCTTGAAGAGCCGGCTGCTACAGCACCGCAAAAGGAAGATATTAAAGAGGATACTTCTCTCCCTAATTGTCATGACCCACACCCTAGGTAGGGGCACAAGTGCGTAACCGCGCCTAGCCTACTCCATAAAAATAGCGTAGAACGCTGTAGGTCTGCTAGCTAACAACAGTATATAATAACATGTCATCTCCGCACGGAGGATATAATAGGAAGTACTAAAAATCTCAATCACAATCTAATATGAAGAATCATGGCACGAAATTAAGATAAATATAACCACAAGTGCAAAATCTGGCTCAACGGAGAGAAAAGAAACACAAAGTAATATAGTTATACATATCCCAATATCATAAGCATAAGTAGCAAGCTGGAGACAAGGTCCAATCTAAAATCTACTCTAACTAAACTAAAGTTAGAGGCTCATCGGGCGGAGCTAAGCCCTGCTGAACCAGGGTCTCCAAGTCTATGCCCACTACGTCATCCGGACCGTAGTAGGTACAGCAATCCTCCTTACCGTCATTTGTAATATTTTGTCAACACATCCAGTCAGGATGGAACGAGCACAATCAACTAACAACAATTCACAAGATATGACAAAAGCTACAAGACTGTAAATAGAGAGTACATACAAGGAATCATAAAATGTACATGTGAGTATCATGGCAAGGTAAGCTTTAAATCTAGAGCTAGAACAAGGCAAGTAAAACTGATCATGATATGCACAAGAATCAAGAATCATCTATATAAGTGTGTGAGTAATAGCTACAACATGTGGCCGGCTTGGGAACTTGTACAATAGTAACAGGCCTGGCTAATCATACGTGGAATGTATGATCAACACTCACAATCAATCGATACACAATGGGTGCACAATAGGAATTGACTACATATCTACACTAATACTCTCCGCCCCGACTAGTAGAGTGGATCCAAGCAAGACATGTTACGACACGGGATTTTGTAATAAGGAAGCAAGTCTCCTCGAGAATCAGTGTCCATATACTGTACAAGAATTACAAGTGGTTTGTACAAGATATACCAAGATAACAAGGAACAACATCTCATATCAGGATCCATGAATACCAATCCGTGTGACCAATGTGTCAAGAACAAGTATATCTACACTAAGTACATGAATTATAACAGTTATCATAAATTGGAAAAGTTATCAGAGAATGTACTCGCCTATGATGTGATAGATAAGTCGACTGAGTCCAAGAACAGTGCCTCGAGTACCTATAGATGGAATACTGCATCAATATAATGGTTTGGAAGTAAAAACAAGTCAAACTAAGTCAAACTAGGTCAATCTAAGTCAAAGCAAGTCAAACTAGGTCAATCTAAGTCAAAGCAAGTCAAACTAGGTCAATCTAAGTCAAAAGGTTGACTTACAGTTGACTTTTGGTCTACTGGTCAACTCTGATCAACCCTTGGTCAACTCTAGGTCAAACTTGACTAACGTTGACTAATAGTTGACTTTGGGTCAACTGGTCAACTCTTGCCAAGTTCTAATCAATTCTAGGCTACGGTTGACTTTCGGTTGACTTTTGGTCAAATAGTCAACTGTGGTCAACCGAGGTCAAAACTAGTCTAAGTCTACTATTCCTAACCATTACCAACCATAATATCCTAATTATAACTATATCTTAAAGTAGTAAACTCATATGTTAGAAAATAGGTATTACCTTAACTTACCCTTCCAAGGTAATCCCATTACCTTAGCCTCTAACTCTAACTCTAGACTTCTCTACCCTCATTCTAAGTATTCCTCCACTCTCTAATATGATATTCTAACCTTTTCCTAGTATCTTGATACTGCATCATGGTATCTTGATATCTCAAAGTCCAAAAAGGTAAATCTCATATTACCTTAAGACAAATAGGCCAATTGGTATCATAAAAGATACCTCTCTATCTAAACTCTAACTAGATACCTTATCTCATAACATCTAACTAAAAGCATACTACCTATATCCATATCTAACTCACTACCAAAATTTGGCAAAATTGCGACGAATTTAGCGACTCCATGAGTGAACGTCGCTATTTTTTGGGGAGTTAGCGACGTGTAAATGTGACGTCGCTATTTGTCGCTGGTGGCGACTACTAGCGACGAATAGCGATATTAGTATATTAAATGGGAACCTGCGTCGCAATTTCGTCGCTACACATCGCTAATTATTTTAATATAGCGACGTGTAGCGACGATTGTTATATTACGTCGCATTATATTAATAGTCAGCGACGTTTAGCGACGTCCCATGCGGACGTCGCTAAATGTTTCATATAGGGCATGGACACGAGGGTTTCTTTTCTATTCGCGGCCGAAATTTATTTTCCCCCAAAAATTTCAGCGCTCCTCCTCCTTCGGCGCTCCTCCTCCTCCTCGCACCCTCCTCCGGCGCTCGTACCCTCCTCCGACCTTCTCCTCCTCGCACCCTCCTCCGGCCTTCTCCTCAGGTAGCCCCCACCCTCTCTCTCTCTCTATAGGGCATTGCTTTAGAGTGTTTGTCGAGGCTAATACCAGGAAGGGGCTGCCTATTGCGGTATGCTGGTCAGGAAAGGTTCTATATATATTTGGACATAATATGGGAAGAGTTAACTGGCTAACCAGTGTGACATCTTTTGGTATAGCCATGTTCATCTTTTGGGAAGAGTTAACTGGCCAATGGAGTAACTGAATGTTTGATATTACCTACACTTCCTACAAGTTTGTGAAGAAATGATAGGTGTTTCTTTTACCATGTTCATCTGTCTAGGCCTACACTATTTCTTCTTGATACTCCTAATTACGAAGCTTCATTCTCTGATGATAGATGAAATAACTAATATACACTGTTTCAATTTCGTTATTGGCTAGTCTGGCTACCTAATATCTGACTTGTGTGCCCACAGTTCTTGCTTGCTCATGTTGAGGGATATCCATTTGTATATTATATTTCAGAAGGGCACATGTTCAGTCCTTAGTTGCACTATTTGTTCAGTCCATTGAATGTGTCGGGTTTGAAATCTTTGGAATTGAATTAATGGTTCGATTTGGGAACAAGGAGATTGTATTGGGGTGTAGGGCTATTAGGAGGCTTACAGCCATTGTGTTTAGATGTCTGAATCCAAGTATTCTCTTTCATATCACATTTTATTGGGTTATGGTGGGTTGTAAATGTGTAGTATGGTTACTGGGATGTATCAGCAAATGATGTTGTCCTGCACACCAAACAAGTAAGACAGGGTGGACCTCTTACTATGGGGTGACTGACACCAGACCTGTGGTATTGCAACAATCAATATTTTTCTTAACTGTAACTTGATTGCAGGGTTATATGAGTGCTGTTTTGAACTTGTCTCAATTCGAGACAGTCTTATGAAACCTAAGAATTTTGTGGTTATTGACAGTAACTGATTGTATGGCTGGTATATGGATTCATAAAGGACTGATGTACAGCTACATAGTGAACTGATAATTAGGTTTATATTGGACTGATAAGTGAACTCATTTTAAGACTGAGATCAATTGGAGTTACTAATAAATGGCTGAAATCAATTGGATTCATTTTAAGACTGAAATCATTTTAAGATTGAAATCAATTGGACTGATTAGTGGCTGTCCTGATATTGGAATGTTGATATCTATCCTAAGGATGTGACTGACTCTGGTAACAGGGGGTTGATTTAGTGTATGAACCTGAGAACTCATATAGTATTGGATATTACCAAGTAAAGTGAGACTTATGTAAGTTTGGTTTAGCTAGAAATTCATATTGATTGTTTATTGAGCTCAGTTAGAACTGGTATGGACTAACAGTGTTTAGGATGTCATGTTAACTGAATTGAAGTCAGTCTGTTAGTGAAACTGAACTTTCATATGAAGTTGACTGTCCTCCGACCCCCATCTCTCGGCAATGATGATACGACAACCTATCACTACATCTTTTAGTAGTAGATAATGTCTTAGTATTACATTTTGTGGGTTCATCTTACTGATTCTGTTACATCCTTCAGATACTAGATTCAATAAGAATATATACTACACCATATGTACAGAACATAGATGATTCATACTAATGTATGCTAGAATGAATTTTGGGTTGTGTTCTGAGCCATCCGTTCTCACACTTGTCAAAAAATCGAATATAACCTTTTTTATCTGCCATTCGACTGGCGAGGCAGAAATCTATGTACGACATTTGCTATAAGGAATTTGCATTAATCTACTGTACGACATCGTGATCAAGACATAGTCCCTGCAGCCATTCGACTGGCGAAGGTAGAAACTATGTAGCCGTAGATAAAGTTGACTGTCCTCCGACCCCCATCCCTCGGCAATGATGATACGACAACCTATCACTACATCTTTTAGTAGTAGATAATGTCTTAGTATTACATTTTGTGGGTTCATCTTATTGATTCTGTTAGATCCTTCAGATACTATAATCGATAAGAACATATACTACACCATATGTAAAGAACATAGATGATTCACACTAATGTATGCTAGAATGAATTTTGGGTTGTGTTCTGAGCCATTCGTCCCTAAACTTGGCAATTAAGCATGTGAAATATATCGTTGAAGAACATAAAACTTGTGGTCGTAGAATCGTCACTTTCGTGCGTCAGTTCATGTCGGTCTTCACTTTCTGCAGTAATTATCTTAAAATGGATATGAATTACTATCTGTGGAACCATTTGTGGATGTACAATCGTCATCCTGATGAATTATTATCTGTGTCAATCTTTGCAGAATTATCTTAAAATGGATATGAATTACTATCTGCGGAACCGTTTGTTGATGTACAATCGTCATCCTGATGACATCTGCGGTGTACGGGATAAATTTATACAGGGTGTGCAACAGTTCCTGCAGTTTGCCAAGGCGTTCCCTCAGTACATAGACCGTACAAGAATTAAGTGTCCATGTGTGAGATGTCGCAACTTGAAATATCATTCGAAAGTGGATGTGACATATCATTTGTATTCGAGGGGTTTCATGTCAAATTATTATCAGTAGACCGCACACGGAGAGCTTGTGCCTTTAGCCTCCGAGCCGGAGCCTTATGTGGAGCCTTATGTAGATGTCCACGAGCATGCTGATTACGACCAAGGGTGGACGAACATGGTTTTCGATGCTGCGGGGCCTAGTTTCGATCCGAATAATCAATATACAGCTGAGGAGGCACCGAATGCCGATGCTGCAAAGTTCATGGAGTTGCTGGAGAATGCAAGGACTCTTTTATATCCTGGTTGTGATGACCATTCACCGTTGGAGGTGATTACAAGATTATTGAGCATAAAATTAGATTTTAACATGTCTCAAGAATGCTACAACCGAATCCTGAAGTTAATTAAAGATATATTGCCGGAGGGTGGCAAGTTACCTAAAGACTTCTACCAATCCAAGAGAATGGTGAGATCGCTCTGGATGGGGTATGAAAAAATTGATGCATGCCGCAACGGATGCATGTTGTACTATAAGGACGACAAGGATGAAGACACCTACAGATTTTGTGGTGCCGATCGCTTCAAGGCAACTAGTACAATAAGGACTTCTGGTGCACGCAAGCCAACAGATTCGATGCACTATTTGCCTTTGACGCCGCGGTTGCAGAGGTTGTTTATGGCAAAGGAGACAGCTAATAATATGAGTTGGCACAAGCGGAAACAAATAGATGGAGTACTGGATCATCCATCCGACGGGGAAGCATGGAAGCACTTTGATCGAGTGTATCTCAATTTTGCTTCGGTGCCGCGTAATGTCAGATTGGGGCTTTCCTCCGACGGTTTTATCCCATTTGGACTTTCCGGCTCACAATATTCTTGTTGGCCTGTGATTGTTACTCCGTACAACTTGCCGCCTTGGATGTGTATGAAGACTCCTTACATGTTCCTAACTGTTATTATTCCAGGTCCGAAGAACCCGAAGAGGAACATTGATGTGTACTTACAACCTATGCTAGATGAGCTGAATCAGTTGTGGAAAGTAGGTACAACCACATATGATGTTTCCAGAAAGCAGAACTTTCAGATGAGGGCCGCACTAATGTGGACCATCAATGATTTCTCGGCCTATAGAATGTTATCGGGTTGGAACACCCATGGTCGTCTCGTATGTCTGTATTGCATGGATTGCACTAAGGCTTTCCGTTTGAAACACGGAGGAAAACTGTGCTTCTTTGATTGTCATCGACAGTTTCTGCCAAAGGATCATCCGTACTGGAGGAACATGAATGCTTTTCGTGCTGGCGTGGTAGAGAACTTCAGTCCACCGCTACGGTAGTCCGGGGACACGATATGGGAAGAAGTTAAAGAATTGTCAAGTACTATTGAAGAGCCTACAGCGGGGTACAAGTGTGATGGATTTGGCCGCGCTCACAACATGACGAAGAAGAGTATATTCTGGGACCTACTATATTGGAGTGACCATCTGCTCAGACATAACCTGGATGCCATGCATATCGAGAAGAATGTATTTGACAATGTAATAAATACTGTGATGGACGTAAAGGGGAAGACAAAAGACAATCCCAAGGCCAGGTTGGAATTAGAAAAAATATGCAGACGTCCAGAGTTGCATTTGATAAAGGTAGGCAGTGGGAAGTATAAGAAGCCCAGGGCCATTTTTTAACTGGACAAGGAGGACAAAGGTAAACTTTGTAGGTGGATCCAGGGCCTAAAATTTCCAGACGGGTACGTATCGAATTTGAGAAGATGTGTTGACCCAAAGGAGAACAAACTACAGGGTATGAAGAGCCACGATTGTCACGTTTTTATGGAGAGGTTAATCCCGATTACATTTCGAGAATTCTTACCTCAGGTCGTTTGGGATCTACTAACAGAGCTCAGCATATTCTTCAGAGATCTTTGTTCTACTAAGTTGCTCGTCGATCAGCTTGAAAAGCAGGAGAAGGATATTGCAGTAACATTGTGTAAGCTTGAGAGGGTGTTCCCTCCTGGATTCTTCGAATCTATGGAGCATTTTCCAATTCATCTTTCATATGAGGCACGTGTTGGTGGGCCCGTCGGTTATCGGTGGATGTACCCGTTCGAGCGCCATCTAAACTACCTGAAGAGGAAGGTGAAAAATAAGGCACGGATCGAGGGTTCTATTTGTGAAGCCTATGTCCTTGAGGAGATTATAAACTTTTGTTCAATGTATTTCAAGCCTCATATTGCTACAAATAGAACAAGAGCTCCGAGGAACGACGATGGAGATATAGAATATAATGATGCATTATTGAAAGTCTTCAATGCTCTTGAAAAGCCTTCTGGAAAACTGAAAAAGAGATATTTGAATGATGAGGAACTAAAGGCTGCCCAGTTATATATATTACTCAACTGCGAGGAGGATGAAGTAGAAAAGCTAGAGTGGTAAGTGAAAATCTTCAACGTTCAAGTCATCTATTTATTGATTACGCTATTATAATTTAACGAGTATATCCCGATATTTATTGGTTTTCAGCAAATTTAATGATGAGGTGAGGTCAAGTAGACCATACATTGCAGATGAAGAAGTAGAAGAAGAAATGAGACTTCATTTCCCATCTTGGTTGACTGCATATGTACGTAAGAAGCTAGTTAGAATCTTCCTCCATTCACAACTGCACAAGAAATAACTTAACATTAAACTTAATTTTGTATCTTCTCGTGTTTAGGTCGATCGTCCGGACCATCCTTGAGAATGAATCTATTAGAACTCTTGCCAATGGACCAATTTATGCCGTCAAAATATCGCCAAGTTATTGCGTGAATGGGTTTAAGTTCAAGTCAACAAATGCTCTCATCAGAGATAGCTTCCTGGATCTTGATTCCACAAAAAACAGTTGCTTGTGTATCAAATCTACAAACTACAAAGATGTCACTCCAGGCAATGATTTCTATGGCGTCTTACGGGAGATCGTGAAATTGACGTACAACTATGGCATAGAGCCTGCCAAGATCGTGTTGTTCAAAGTTGATTGGTTCGATCCCATACAAGATCAAGGATGGAAAATTGACAAGCATGGTCTTGTGGATATTAACTACCGTCGTCGATACCAAGGATACGAACCATTTATCCTAGCAAGTCAAGCTCAACTCGTATATTTTATAACATATCCTAGACGGGAAACAACGAGGTACGACTGGTGGGCAGTATGCAAGACTAAAGCCAGAAATACCTACGACGTCGATGAAGTGGCTTATCAGGAGGACGAGCTGCCTCTTGTACCAAATACAGTTGATGTCGACACAGCAGAAGTTCCCCATTCAATATCTACTTGTGTAGAAGAGGTACAAGTATCCGAAGGGGAAGACGAATGAGATGCTAGTGACGATGAGGAGGAAGAGGAAGAGGATGAGGAGGAGGAGGAGGAGGCAAACGAAGAAGATGAATTTTCAGAGGATGATTGAGAAACTGTGATTTTGATGTATTCATATTTCTGTAATCTTAAATTATGAACTATGATCATTTCTATTAGTATTCAGATTTTTGAAAACTTAAATTATGAACTCCAATGTATGCAGATATTTCTAAACTGTTATTGTATTTATTTATATTTTTAATCATAAACTGTGATTTTGATGTATTCATATTTCTGTAATCTTAAATTATGAACTCCAATATTATTATCAGCATGGCAGGACGACGCGGAGGTACCTCAGGACGACGCGAAGATAGGCCAGGATGAGCCGTGTCCTTAGGTGGGCAGAGAGCTCTGTTACCAGAGGATGGCTCCGGACCATCGTCTGACCCGAGCACTCCATTGTACCATACGGTCGCAGGTCTGGGTGGCAGTACACCTGCGACGAACAGTTCCAGGCTTGCTGATCATACTCCTTCCCCTAGTCTTCCTATCGCTGACAGCAGCATGGCGGGTGGGGAGCAGGTGGAGGAGGTAGTCCCTACTCCCGCCCGGGCGGATCCATACCAGGGCGACCCTCCATGCGCACCTCAGGACGAGACGAGGATGGAGATTTGGGCCGACGGTCCTACGAAGTAAGTTAAATGAATATATATATATATATATATATATATATATATTATGCATGTCTGTATATCTATATATATTCATTAATACGTCGGTTATCGTTGTATACAGATATCGTCCCTCGTCGGTACAGAAAGCGTTGGGCTCCTTTCTAAGGTCCAACTATGGGGGTTCGTGGATCAACTACTCGGATGCCTCGGAAGAGAGGAAGGCATTCTGGTTTGCCCACTTCAAGGTAACTAAAGATAGTTAATTTAGTATGATTAATATAATTTTAAGCAATTTTTAGAACTTATTATTTTAATTTGTAATTCTTGTAGAGGACTTATTTTTATCCACCATACCGGGCCGAGCAGATTGAGAGGCAGTTTCCTGCCGTCGCCGCCAAGTTGATCCGTGATGCAATTGACGATCAAAAAGCTCGTCAGCGCTCCGGAAAGCCGATTGCTGGTTGGATCACACATGACCAGTGGACCACGATGAGGGCTCGATTTGAGGAGCCCCAGTACAGAGAGCGGTCGGAGAAGGCGAAGGCGGCTAGGACGAGGGCCGGAAAGTGGTGTGGTGGATCGATTCCTATGACGGAGCATTTTCGTCGTCTGGTATGTAATTTATTGCAATATATAAGATTTTATTGATAGTTGGAGTATATAATTTTCTATTTTACAAAAGAATAAAATATAACAAACACGCAGGTACAGAGGGGTGAGGACGCAAACATGGTGACCGTCTTCCTGGCCACCCATCGGAAGGACGGGAAGCTCATCGACGATCGGGCTACTCAGAGCTATGTAAGTACTAATTTAGATTTCGTTAATTTTTAACACAACTTGAAGAATATACAGATAACCATATAGTTAATAATAATTAAATACTTTAGACGTTTATTAGGCTAAATTAGGTAAGTACTGATGTATAGAGATGCACAATGATATCTAGGACGAGTTTGTTAGGCTACGTGATGAGCGTGCGAGTGCTAGTGCACCGGCAGAGGGAGGGGTTGGTACATCGCAGCCCTCTCCGCCTCAGTCGGAGGACGAGCTCTGGAAGACCGCTGTTGGTGGTCTTCAGAGGGGTACGTACTACGGTACGGGGTCCTACGACGCATTTGTTGCGACGCAGGCATCCAGGGCTCCCACTGCCAGTACGCATTCACAGCCGTCACAGGACGAGTCATCCCGAGTCGAGGGTACCATTGTCCGCCAGATTGCTGAGCTGTGCGACGATATGCTGAGGAGGATTTCTGTGCAGCCAGGGTCTCAGGCGCAAGGGGACGCTGCGTCGGTCACCGCACGCTTTGACGAGCTCGAACGCACCGTACGGCACGTACAGGGGACGCAGGAGTCCATTTACGACACCGTTACTAGGATAGCGGCTTACATGGAGCAATGCAGTGCCAGACTGCTAGCCCTAGAGGAGACGCAGACGCACCCATCTCCAGCAGTTAAATTGCCTCATTCTCCAGCGGTTACATTGCCTCCTCCTTCATCGTCGTCGGTGGTTCTTACATCGGAGCAGTATGCTTACCTTCTTTCCAGGAGCAGTGATGCTCCTCCTGATCAGCCGTAGTCGACATATATATATATTTTGTTGTGTGATGGCCAATTGTTGGGTCTTTTATGTGGTTATACATACATTATTCTTATGTGACCATTATGTTTGACATTGTTGTTACAAATTTTTATATATCTGTGTTGATTGATGAGATTGTGTTTCAAACGTGTTTGTGATTGTGTGTATTTGTGTTGTTTGATACTGTGTTCGTGATACACACCGTCGTTGTTGTAACAAATGGTGTAGGGGATGCTGCAAATGCTGGAGAGGAAGCTGCAAATGCTGTATTTTTTTTTCAAAATTAGCGACGTTCAGCGACGTTCAGCGACGGCTAGCAACGGAAGTTAACGTCGCTAAGTAAGTATCGGAATGTCGCTAACTGTGATGAAAACCGCCGCTGATCGTCGCTAAACGTTGCTACGTATGACGTCGCTATATGTCGGTACTATAGCGACGTAACAAAGTCGCAGAACGTCGCCATTTGGCTCTCATGCCAGGTCAGCATCGATGCATGTCAAGTCTCTCAACGTCGCTAGGTTACGTCGGTAACTACTGACGTTTTACGTCGCTGGTAGTCGCTAAATTAGCGACGCGTCGCTAAGTGTCGTCGCAATAGCGACGTATTACGACGTCGTGTTGTTTAGCGACTAGGTTAATCGCGACTACATGCAAACGTCGCTAAATACGTCGCTAATTGAAATTAGCGACGTATTTTTCCTATTTAGCGACGTCCTGAAACGTCGCTAATTTGACAGATTTTAGTAGTGACTTGTACTCACATTATCTAACTCTAACTCCTAACCAATATCCTACTAATTTGTATCTTAACATACTAACCCTAACAAACTCTAACTTCTATAACTAACATGACTCTAACCAAGACCACACCCTCTCTAACATATCTAACCACACGCACTCACAAAGCTAACACAATACTCACTCACTAACTCTCTAAACCAATACTCAACTCATACACACACACACATACACACATACACACACTCAAGTGGGGGACACACATGGGAAATTGGATGGTGAAATGGACATGGGGCTGCTGTCAATGGAGGGACAGCAGCCCCCTGCTGCTGCTGCAGCTGCTGTTGACAGTTCCCCCCTCCCTGATCTTCTACTGATGCTGCTACTGCAGGAGATTAGGGGGGCAGCAGTCCCTATTGGACTATTGCTGCTGCTGTTGGAAAAAGAGGGGGCAGCAGCCCCCTCACCACCTGCTGCTGCTGCTGAATTTAGAGGGGAAGGGCAGCAGATCCTATTCCCCGGCCACCACAGCTGCTGCTGCAGCTTATCCATGTTCTTCTCCTTTAAAAGTTTCTACTGCTGCTCTTTTTCTTCTTATAATTTCTGCTGCCTGCAGCCCCTCCCTCTTCCTGCTTTACAAATACCCGATTAAACCTACTATACAACTCCACAAATCCTTCTCCAACACAACCACTACACTATACCACTCTCTAATACATAACATTATAAAAATAGATTAAAATTACTACACAAACATTTACACAAACACAAGGGGGACTCCTAACTAGGAATCTACCAATAGGACACTAGCCTACAAGTCAACTTCCTCTATGGGACTCCAAATGGCCTCAAACTTGAATCAATTGGTCTCTCTAACAAGGGGGTGGATCCTATGGATTCAAAACTACATAAACTACAAGGAAACATGGTTTAGAGAATGGATTGATACCTATTAGGAGTGAATCCTAATGAAAAGCTCTCCGACACGTCTCCGATACGAAGATCCATGTAGTAAGGACACTTCCACCTTGCACTTTTCTCCCAAACCTTGGTAGCACCCTCCCTTGAAGATGTAGAGAGGATTGATGGAAGAAACTATGGAGAAATGAGATGATTTGAAGATCAAATCAAAGGGAACTCTCCAATTTGGGAAAGAACACCAAAATAGGAAGGAGGCTATGTGCGAGAAATTTTGGAATGAAAGGAAGGGGTAGGGTTGGCCGGCCACTATGGAGGGTTTTGGGCCAAGGGGAAATGTCTAAGTTGCCCCTAAAACATCCTTCTTTGATCAACCAACCAAGTGCAAGAGGTTGGGGGTAAAAAGGTCAAGTTTAAGTCATTAATCTAACCATTCTAAACAATTGGGATTTGACTAATTACACTAACATAAATAGTGGGATTTGTGGGCCATGTCTAACTTAAGTTTGGGTCCCATCTAGAGTCTAAGCTACCCGGGTCACCAACACAAGTCGAAACGAGACGAAAATTAAACCCGACTAAACAAATCCAATAAAAATATTATTAAAAATATAAAATTTCTAAAATGTTGAAAAATGAAAAATGACAAAAATACCCTCAATGGTGAAAATTGGGAGTGATAAATCTCCCCCCTTAAAATAATTTCGTCCTTATTGAAGGTGAAACTATCACAGCAACAAAACAGAACAAGGAAAAAAAATTCTACCTCAAGGCTCGAAGAGATATGGATCGCTCCCGCATGTTGTCCTCTCTCTCCCAGGTAGATTCACCTGGAGAGTGATGTCTCCATGTGGCCTGAACCAAAGGAATAACCTGGTTCCGGAGCACCTTCTCCCTACGATCCAAGATCTCAACCGGCTGCTCTGGATAACTGAGAGTCGGTCCCACCTCAATCTCGGAGTGGTCCAACACGTGACTGGGATCTGCCACGTACCGTCATAGCTGCGACACGTGGAACACATTGTGCACTCCCTCTAGTGCGGGTGGTAACTCCAGTCGGTAAGCCACTGCATCAACCCTGTCCAAGATACGGAAAGGTCCGATGTATCGTGGACTAAGCTTCCCGTCCCCACCAAAATGAATCGTACCACGTGTCAGGAAATTCGCAGAAATATAAGATCACCAACCTAGAACAAAAAAACAACTTAAGATTAATCTAAAACAATCACAAACAGACTCAAATACTAGAAGAATCTAAACTATACCTCAAACTCCAACGATCTCCGGTGGCTATCGGCCCAATGCTGTTGCCTGTCCTGTGCCACCCGAAGTCTATCTCTGATAACCCTGACCTTCTCTGCTGCATCCACTACCATCTTAGGGCCAAGCAAAACCCTCTTACCGACATTATCCCAAGACAAGGGAGTACGGCACCTCCGTCCGTATAGAGCCTCGAAAGGTGGCATCTCTATACTGGCTTGGTAGCTGTTGTTGTAACCAACTCTACCAAGTAAAGGTGGTCTTCCCAAGATCCCCGGAAGTCCAAGATACAGGTACGAAGCATATCCTCGAGGGTCTAAATCTTTCTCTCTAACTGCCCGTCTGTTTGGGAGTGGTATGCGGTACTGAACTTGAGCGATGTGCCTAAGCTAAACTGCTAACTCCTCCAGAAGTAGGAAGTAAATCGGCTATCCCGATTCGAGACTATGCTCACTGGAACCCCGTGCAATCGGACTATCTGTCGCACGTAGATCTCGGCCAGCCTCTCTGTAGACAAACCCACCTTAAAAGGCAAAAAATGGGCCGATTTAGTCAATCAATCAACAATGACCCAAATCGCATCCTTCCCTCCTGGAGAACGCGAAAGTCTAGACACAAAGTCCATAGTGATATACTTCCACTTCCACTCTGGAATGGGTAGTGGCTGGAGCAGACCACCTGGCCTCTGCCTCTCGGCTTTCACCTGCTGGCACACCAAGCATCTAGAAACAAACTGAGCCACTTTGCATTTCATGCCATACCGCCAAACATGCTATCTCAAGTCTCTGTACATATTGTTGGCACCATGATGCATAAAATACTGAGAACGATGCGCATCCTGAAGAACCTCCTTTCGAAGTCCTCCGCTCGGCATGCACAATCTGGTACCATGCCTCAACGATCCATCTCCCGCTACAGAGAAATCATCCAACAATCCTGTCTGAACCTGCTCCCTGATGACCCTCAGAGCCTCATCCTCAAACTGGGCTACTCTGACTCTGTCCATCAGCTCTGACTGCACCTGAAGACCCCACATCTGCTCCTCAAACCCAGGAACTATCACCTCTATGCCCAAGCTCTCAAAATCTGCTAGAAGGTAACGATCCATCTTCAGACACATGGCCAATGGATACCTGCTCAAAGCATCCGTAACCACGTTGGCCTTCCCCGGATGGTACTGTAAGGATATATCAAAATTCTTTATCAGCTCTAACCATCGCCTCTGTCTCATGTTCAACTCCTTCTGCGTAAACACGTACTTCAAGCTCTTGTGGTCAGTGAAAATCTCCACACGCTCTCCATACAAATAGTGTTTCCACAGCTTCAAGACAAAAATGACCGCTGCCAACTCCAAATCATGTGTCGGGTAGTTCTTCTCATGTTGTCGTAACTGCCTAGATGCATAAGCAATTACCTTCCCATGCTGCTGAAGAACACAATCCAATCCCTTTTCCGAAGCATCATTGTAGATCGTGAATCCCTCCGGACCCAGATGGCAACGTCAAAATAGGAGCGACGTCAACCTCTTCTTCAGCTCCTCGAAAGCAGCCTAACACTCATCAGTTCAGACGAACTTCACGTCCTTCCTGGTGAGTCTTGTCATCGGCTCTGCAATTTGAGAAAAGTCCTACACAAACTTTCGATAGTAGCCTGCCAAATCCAGAAAGCTCCGAATCTCGACAACTATACTAGGTGTTGACCAAGACTCCACCGCTGTAATTTTTTTCTGGTTAACTGATATCCCCTCACTAGATACAATATGGCCTAGGAACTCCATTCGGTCCAAGAAGAACTTACACTTCGACAGCTTTCCATACAGCTGCTCCTTCCTTAGAGTCTCCAGCATAATCGTAGATGCTCCTCGTGCTCCTCAGGCATCTTCGAATATACCAAGATGCCATCTATGAAGACCACCACGAACTTGTCAAGGTATTGATGGAATACCTTGTTCATCAAGTTTATGAACACTGCTGGGGCGTTGGTCAACCCAAATAACATGATTTTGAACTCATACTGGCTATAACGAGTACAAAAAGCAGTCTTTGGAATGTCATCCCGCTTCACCTTCAGCTGATGGTACACAGATCGTAAATCTATCTTCGAGAACACCCTTGCGTCGCTCAACTGATCAAATAAGTCATCAATCCTGGGCAATGGATATCTGTTCTTGATAGTGAGGTTGTTGAGCGCTCTGTAGTCGATACATATCCATACCGCACCGTCCTTCTTCAGGACAAACATAACTGGCGCGCCCCAAGGTGAAGAACTGGATCTGATAAAGCCTTTGTCCTGCAGCTCATCGACTTGCTTCTTCAGCTCCGCCAACTAGCTGTTGTTGACACGATAGACATGCTGAGAAATAGGCTCAGCGTCCGACACCAAGTCTATCGAGAACTCAACATCTCTGTCCGACGGCATCCCCGACAATTCCTCGGAAAAGACAACCAAGAACTCTGCAATAAATGGATGCGGCAACTCCTGCCCCACCAACAAGGCTCCACAGAATCCATCTTTCGGCTCCGCTGCTCCTCTGACAAACCGAAACTCTGGCTCTTTTGGCGGTCTAAACAAACTCCTGTGTCCTCTATAGTCTATACTAGCATGGTGCCTGCTCAACCAATCCATACCGAGTACCACATCGTAGCTCGGAAGTGGCATTACGAGCAAGCACGTATTCAATTCCCGGCCTTCCAGTGTAACACTCTGCCCCTTGTAAATATTATTAACCAGGATAATACCTCCTCCGGTCATAATCTTGCAAGTCCTACCAAGATACTCAGCAATAATATTGTGTCTAAGTGCAAAGGAAACTGACATAAAATTGTGTGTAGTACCCGAATCAAATAATGCTAAAGCAGAAAAAATTGAGAAGAACTGAACCTGCCACAAAATCTGCAACTGGCTCGATCTCCTCTGCTGCAAAAGCAAAAGCCTTGCCCTGAATACCCCGCTGCTGGTGGTGTTGAGCAAACCGCTGCTGTTGGGTCGGAAGTGGTGGATCCCTCGGCTGCACTACAGGTACTCTCACTGGCGCCCTCTGAGCTGTACCAATAACACGAGGGTTCATGGGACAATCTCTTAACTAATGGCCTGCTCTACCGCAAAAAAGACATACTGCCAGCCTCTTTCGGAAAGCCTCCCAGATGTGACCAGGCTTCTTGCAGAAGTTGCAAGAAGCTCCATTCTGCACCTACCTCTACTGAGTACGCTATACCTGCTAAACTGGTACTCTGGTCTGAACCTGCGGCTGGTGATGCTGGAAAGAACGATGCTGAAGTTGGGGACGTTTAGCAGCCCCCGTATTGCTAGTAGCCCCCAAGAAAAGATAGCGATCCCTCTTGGGCTTCAAGCCCTACTCCCGATCTATCTTGCAGGCCTTCGTATAGATCTCAGTGTAAGTTGTATAAAAAGAGGGGATAAGGATCTTGATATCTCAGATCAACCATCTTTGAAATGGCTCACCCTGATCTCCGGTTTGCGAACCATATACTCCGCATATCGGCTTAGACGGCCAAACTCTGCGGCGTACTCCTCAACAAACAAGCTGCCCTGCTGTAGATTCTGAAACTGTCTCACCAGGTCAATCTTGTCTATAGGAAAGAAAAACTTCTCCTTTAAGAGAAGCTTGAACTCGGCCCAGGTATGGCCCTCCCCAGTAAGGGCTAGCTCATTCCTGAACCAGGAGCGAGCGATGTCCAACAACTGTAAACCCACTACCTCGACCTTCAGGTCGTCTGTAAGGCGGGAGGCCCTCATCTACCGTTCGATGTCCTTGAGCCAATCGTCAGCATAGACTACACCTTCAGTCCCGCTAAAGTCACGAGGCCCCAACTTTTTGAAGTCCTGAATGTCGCCCGACCTCGGACGCTCCCCCTGATGTGGAGCCATCTGCTCCATGGCTGCTAAGTCCAACTGATGGGCATCTTTCATGCCCTGACGCATCGCGTAGGTCTGCCTCTACTGTACCTCAGACTGGGCTCTCTGAGTCTCCAACCTCTGTTGGATGAAAGCAAGCATCTGTCCCATGTTTGTAGGCCGAGGAAGTGGAGGAGAAAGAACATCTGCAACTGATGGAGGAGTCCGCAGTACAGGAGGAAGAAGAGTGCCTACGTCAACAACTGGTACTGCAACATGAACAGTCGTAGCAACCACCGGGACAATCCTTGGAACTGGTGGAGGAGCGTCCTCAAAAGCTGCTACCGACGCTCCGACTGCGACAGACGTGGCTGGATCAGGTCCGCGAGATATAGCAGACCTCTTCATATCCGTAGCCTCAGGATGCTGTGATCTTGTCTGCACCATCCTGAAAACAGATTGAGAGAATGAAATCAATATGGCAGAAGAAAGATTACATCAAGGAGGACAGTTAGAATACAAGAATCAATATTAAAATAAATAGTTAAAAGATCAGCAAGTGGAAGTTTTTCCTATTTTGTGATTGAGTAAACTTAGCCTATAGCCTATCCTAGATACGTACCACAGACTCGTAACAGCACTCTAAGTCGAGCGCCACTACGACATCATGCTAATTACGACTTCTGACCTGCATGGGCCACCACTAAAAATATGTCACGACCCGCACCCTAGGTAGGGGTACAAGTGTGTAACAGCGCCCAGTCTACTAAGTAAAAACGGCGTAAAACGCTGTAGGTCTGCTAGCTAACAACAGTATATAATAACCTATTATCTCCGCACGGAAGATATAATAGAAAGTACTGAAAATCTCAATCACAATCTAATAGAAAGAATCATGGCACGAAATTAAGATTGATACAACCACAAGTGCAATATCCGGCTCAACAGAGAGAAAAGAAACACAAAGTAATATAGTTATACATATCCCAATATCATAAGCATAAGTAGCAAGCTGGAGACAAGGTCTAGTTCAAAATCTACGCTAACTAAACTAAAGCTAGATGCTCGTCGGGCGGAGCTAAGCCCTGCTGAACTAGGGTCTCCAAGTCTATGCCCACTACGTCATCCGGACCGTAGTAGGTACAACTATCCTCCTTACCGTCATCTGTAATATTTTGTCAACATATTCAGTCTAGATGGAATGAGCACAATCAACTAACAATGGTTCACAAGATATGATAAAAGCTACAAGACTGTAAATAGAGAGTATATATAAAGAATCATGAAATGTACATGTGAGTATCATAGCAAGGTAAGCTGTAAATCTAGAGCTAGAATAAGGCAAGTAAAACTGATCATGGCATGTACAAGAATCAAGAATCATCTATCTAAGTATGTGAGTAATAGCTACAACATGTGGCCGGCTTGGGAACTTGCACAATAGTAACAGGCCTGGCTAATCATACGTAGAATGTATGATCAACACTCACAATCAATCGATACACAATGGGTGCCCAATAGGAATTGACCACATATTTACACTAATTCTCCCCGCCCCCGATTGGTATAGTGGATCCAAGTAAGACACGTTACGATACGAGATTCTACGAAAAGGGAGCAAGTCTCTTCGAAAATCGGTGTCCATATACTGCATAAGAACTACAAGGGACTTGCACAAGATATACCAAGATAACAAGGAATAACATCTCATATCGGAATGAAAACCAATTCGTACGACCAATGTGTCAAGAACAAGTATATCTACACTAAGTACATGAATTATAACAGTTATCGTAAATTGGAAAAGTTATCAGAGAATGTACTCGCCTGTGATGTGATGGATAAGTCGACTAAGTCCAAGAACAGTGCCTCGAGGACCTATAGATAGCATACTGTATCAATATAATGTTTTGGAAGTAAAAATAAGTCAAACTAAGTCAAACTATGCCAATCTAAGTCAAAGCAAGTCAAACTAGGTCAATCAAAGTCAAAGGTTGACTTACAGTTGACTTTTGGTCAACTGATCAACTCTGGTCAATCCTTGGTCAACTCTAGGTCAAACTTGACTAATGTTGACTAACAGTTGACTTTGGGTCAACTGGTCAACTCTAGCCAACTTCTAGTTAATTCTAGGCTACGGTTGACTTCCAGTTGACTTTTGGTCAAATAGTCAACTATGGTCAACCAAGGTCAAAACTAGTCTAAGTCCACTATTCCTAACCATTACCAACCATAATATCCTAATTATAACTATATCTTAAAGTAGTAAACTCATATGTTAGAAAATATGTATTACCTTAACTTACCTTTTCTTACCCTTCCAAGGTAATTCTATTACCTTAGCCTCTAACTCTAGACTTCTCTACCCTCATTTTAAGTATTCCTCCACTCTCTAATATGGTATTCTAACCTTTTCCTAGTATCTTGATACCGTATCATGGTGTCTTGATATCTCAAAGTCCAAAAAGGTAAATCTCATATTACCTTAAGATAAATAGGTAAAGTTGAGATACCAATTGGTATCCAAAAAGATACCTCTCTATCTAAACTCTAACTAGATACCTTATCTCATAACATATAACTAAAACCAAACTACCTATATCCATATCTAACTTGTATTCACATTATCTAACTCTAACTCCTAACCAATATCCTACTAACTTGTATCTTAACATACTAACTCTAACAAACTCTAACTTCTATAACTAACATGACTCTAACCAAGACCACACACTCTCTAACTTATCTAACCTCACACACTCATAAAGCTAACACAATACTCACTTACTAACTCTCTAAACCAATACTCAACTCATACACACACACACACACTCAAGTGGGGGACACACATGGGAAATTGAAGGGAGAAATGGTCTTGGGGCTGCTGTCAATGGAGGGACAGCAGCTGCTGTTGACAGTTCCCCCCTCCCTGATCTTCTACTGATGCTGCTACTGCAGGAGATTAAGGGGGCAGCAGTCCCTATTGGACTGTTGCTCCTGCTGTTGGAAAAAGAGGGGGCAGCAGCCCCGTCACCACCTGCTGCTGCTGCTGAATTTGGAGGGGGGGCAGCATACCCTATTCCTCCGACACCACAGCTGCTGCTGCAGCTCATCTATCTTCTTCTCCTTTAAACGTTTCTACTGCTGCTCTTTTTCTTCTTATAATTTCTACTGCCTGCAGCCCCTCCCTCTTCATGCTTTACAAACACCCCATTAAACCCACTATACAACTCCACAAATCCTTCTCCAACATAACCACTACACTATAACACTCTCTAATACATAACATTATAAAAATAGATTAAAATTACTACACAAACATTTACACAAACACAAGGGGGACTCCTAATTAGGAATCTACCAATAGGACACTAGCCTACAAGTCATCTTCCTCTATGGGACTCCAAATGGCCTCAAACTTGAATCAATTGGTCTCTCTAACAAGGGGGTGGATCCTATGGATTCAAAACTACATAAACTACAAGAAAACATGGTTTAGAGAATGGATTGATACCTATTAGGAGTGAATCCTAATAAAAAGCTCTCCGACACGTCTTCGATATGAAGATCCGTGTAGACAGGACACTTCCACCTTGCACTTTTCTCCTAAACCTTGGTAACACCCTCCCTTGAAGATGTAGAGAGCATTGATGGAACAAACTATGGAGAAATGAGATTTGAAGATCAAATCAAAGAAAACTCTCCAATTTAGGGAAGAACACCAAAATAGAAAGAATGAGGCTATGTGTGAGAAATTTTGGAATGAAAGGAAGGGATGGGATTGGTCGGCCACTATAGAGGGTTTGGGGCCAAGGGAAAATGTCTAAGTTGCCCCTAAAACATCCTTCTCTGATCAACCAACCAAGTGCAAGAGGTTGGGGGTAAAAAGGTCAAGTTTAAGTCATTAATCTAACCATTCTAAACAATTGGGATTTGACTAATTACACTAACATAAATAGTGGGATTTGTGGGCCATGTCTAACTTAAGTTTGGGTCCCATCTAGAGTCTAAGCTACCCGGGTCACCAACACAAGTTAGAACGAGACGAAACTTAAACCCGACTCAACAAATCCAATAAAAATATTATTAAAATATAAAATTTCTAAAATATTGAAAAATGAAAAATGACCAAAATATCCTCAATGGTAAAAATTGGGAGTGACACTAATCTTCCTAAAAAATGAAAAGCTTCGACTGAACTGGCTCAATAGTCGACTTTTAAAAAGAAGAAGAAACTTGCTTTCAGAGGTGTAAAGAAGGTCAAGGATGTGGGTGCCAGCTCGCCTCCTCCCAGAAGATCTTTTCGGCAAACTGAAAGGAGTGAAACGGCGTCACGGGCCGTTACTATCCCGGAGGTCGATCCCTTTCTGGATTCCATAGCCGTCTTGGTAAAACTAATACTCGTGTTGTCTTCAAATAACGCTCTCTTACCCTTGCATTTGTCCTTTGCACAGGACGTTGAAGTCATGCCCGAGGCAAGTGCCTCTTCGTCTGAAGAGGTGGACGTGACGATGGTGTCCCCTATTCGTCCTCAACCGACGGATGAAGCCAGTCCCTCTTATAATCTCTCTCTAAGAGATATGTCTGAGCTTGGGGCTCTAATAAAGGAATTGGATGAGAATCAAGTCCAATCAGCTTACCCTCCCGTGGGTACATTATTCTTGCACCATTCTTCGGATGAGATTTTTCGACTTCTATTTTGCGTACTTCTCGTGAGACTGACTTCTGTCGTGTATTCCCTTGTAGAGGAGAAGAGGGAACAAAGTACAGAGGCTGCCCCAGACACTAGGGCAAGATAAGAAGTTGCCCCTAGTTCCTCTGGAATTGCTGGCGTAGAAGAATTTGTTAGTACGCCAGCATTGGCTGTAGAAAGAGAGGTTGAACAGTGCACTAAGGGGGCTGTTACTGAATCTGCTCAAGGTCCAGCTGGAGTCGTGCAAGATATACAGCCTGATGTCGGAAATATGCGGGGCCTTGACATTGTTACTATTGAATAACCTTGGCCTGCTCTTGGCTCCTACGTAAGCAGGGCTGAAGGCCTAGCTCAAGTTGGTGCTGAGCAACCAGAAGGTACGAAATTACAACTCTTTCTCACACTTTTAGGTTTTTCCTTTTCGTCACTGATAGATATATTGCTTTCTTGTCAGGTTTGACTTCTTGTCAAGCATCTCCTCATGGAGTGGAAGTTCTCCATCAGGCCTCCTCCCTAACGACCTCTTCCAAAGATGACGAGATGGCCCAGGAGGTCGTCAAAGCTTTCTATTCTATTCTGAAAGTAAAGCTTCCTGGAGTTCTAAATTGGAACGCCACCTTTGGACCTGCAAAGGCTATTGCTGAATGCCAAGTGATGGCCCTTGAGAGCATCGTCGGCTACGAGGAGCGGGCTAATAGTCTGAGAAAAGTTCTGAATGATCTGGAGGACCAGGTGGCCAGACTCAGGGAAGCCAAGCAACAGAGTCCAACCTCGCTATTTCTTGAAGAAGACGAGGCTTTGCTTGTGGCTCTTGCGGAGGAGGAAGCTACTTTCCTGGCAAGGAAGGGTGCCCTTGCTAAAGAGGTCAGTGAATTGGCTGAACAATATGAACAATTCAACGCTGCGAGCGAGGCTCGTATTGCTTCGAAGAACAAGCTGGCTGTACAGATCACTGAAAAGTATATTCACATTGCACAGATCCACAAGGAGATTGCCCAACTGGAGGCTAGCTTGAGGGCAGTTGTGTCTGAACATGAGGACTATTCGGTTTAAGCTGCTATGACTGCCACAACTTTAGACCAATTAAAAGAACAGATGGTAAAGTTGGAGGGAAAGCACGTGATACTGATCCCCTTCAGATATGAAGCTGCTGGACAGGAAGAAGCGCATCGTCGTGCTACTGCCAAGTCCCAGACTAAGATTGCGGCTCTTAGGGATATCATCAGTCAGTTGTGTATTCCTTAGATCTTCTTTTATAATAGGCTCAATTAACCATAAAGACTCTTGTATCTTTTTTTTTCTCTGTTTTTTTTTCTTTTCTTTTGAGAGACGTTTTTTAATAAAGAATCTTTTGGCTTTCGAAACTCATGAATAAAGTTTGTAAAATATCAGAACTAGAGGTAATGTGGACGTAGTAGGGATATTTTTGGTGGGTATTCCGCCGGAGAATTTAATGTGGACTTGTTATCTGTTTTATGTTCAAGATTTACGAACGTAGATAATAAGTTGAAAGAAACTGCTAACAGAGGTAATAAGGACGCAATAGCAGAGGATGTTCTATATCTGACCAGAGGTAATATGGACGTGGACGGATATATGACATTAGGTAGGAGTGGATAATTCAGAGGTAATATGGACGTGATTATCTTTGACGAATGTTTTGCTTATAGGTTGTATGGACGTGGCAAGACATTTCTTAATTATTCCACTGGAAAATAATTATCGAAAAATAGTCCAGAGGTAATATGGACGTGACCGTTTTCATAAGATCGAGTTTGGACAGAGTCCAAAACGAAAATAATTCCACTGGGGAATCTTTTTTAGAGGACCTATTATCCATGGCGTATCCAAGACTCTGAAATACAGATAATAGTTGGATTATTTTTCGTATCATATAATTAAAACCGGGTATATGTGAATGTTGTATATGAAGGTTACACATAATATTTTTTTAGGAACTTACCGTTGATCGACATTATGAGCAAGTCACCATCAGGCTTGGTTAATCGATACACACCGTTAGAATACAATGATTCTATAACGAAAGGACCTTCCCATTTAGGCTGGAATTTTCCTTTTGTCTTGTGCGTCATGACCATTGGTCTTCTCACTGCTAAGGTCAGATCGCCAACTCGAAAGATTCTTTCCTTCACCTTTTTATTAAAGGCTCTAGAAAGGCGTGCTTGGTATAGCTCAATACGATGTTGAGCTAATAAGCATTTTTCGTCTAGCGCTTCCAGCTCTTATGGTCGCAGATGATAACTTTCTTCGGCAGTCAACTCACTGGCTAAGGCTACTCGAAGAGAGAGAATCTGAATTTCTAGGGGAAGAACTGCTTCACTCCCATACACCAAAAAGAATGGCGTATTGTCTGTTAGAATCCGGACTGTTGTACGATAGGCCCAGAGACATTCGTCGAGCTTCTCATTCTAATCGCGTTTGTTTGAAGACACGAACTTCTTTAGAAGTTTGATGATAGTCTTATTGAAGGCTTCTACTAATCCATTAGCTGCTGGATTGTAAGCGCTAGAGACTACATTCTAAATTTGATTTTTATCGCAGAACCGATAGAATGCATGACTCGCGAATTGTGGACCATTATCATGGATGATCCTGCGAGGTATGTCGAAGTGGTAGATGACGTGATGTTTGACGAAACTGATCACATTCAATGTCTTTACTTCGATGAACGGTATAGCTTCCACCCATTTAGAGAAGTAATCGGTTATAGCTAGGATAAACCGATGTCCTCTAGAGGATGACGAGCTGATTGGGCCGATAACGTCCATACCCCAGGGTTTAAAAGGCCAAGATGTCGCTGTCGGGTGTAGAAACTCCGAAGGTTGATGAATAAAATTGGCATGGAACTGATAAGCCCTACACTTCTTTGTATATTCAAGATCATCTGCTATCATCGTAGGCCAATAATAACCCGTTCGTCTGAGGCAAACTTGTAATTTGGGGCCTAGTTGGTGTGCACCACAAATTCCGTCGTGAGCCTCACGGAGTGCATGTTTGGCTTCTGTGTCTGATAAACATTGTAATAGTAGCCCATCGTAAGAACGTCGGTACAGCATTTTGGTAGTTCTATCATAGTAAAATCTGGGGATCGCCTTTGGATAGACACTACTTCTTTGGGTCCTCAGGAAGGATTCCGTAGACGGTGTAGTCTATGAAAGGAAATCTCCAGTCTTTGATGTCGATGTTCGTTTCTGTTGCATAACTGTGATGAATATGCAAGGCATCTTTCGTACTGAATAGCTCTCGACCAGACACTGTGATCGAATGCTGAGTATTGATGGAGATGGTCAAGGAAGCAGCCAGACCGGCTAAAGCATCTGCTTCTATATTTTATAATCGAGGTACGTGCTCGATGAAGAATCCAGCGAAGGTAGAAGCCAACTCGATCGTCGCTTTATGATATGGGATGAGATCTTCGTGAAGAACTTCATAATTCCCTTGGACCTGACTAATTAATAGCTTAGAATCGTCGTAAACTTCTAGATAGTCAACTCCCAGTTGTTTTTCCAATTGAAGGCCGATCAGTAGGGCGTTATATTTAGCCACGTTGTTGGTGCAAGGTTCCACGAGAGAATACGCACGATGTATAACCAGATGGTCGGGTGACACAAGCACGATGCCTATTCCGGCCACAATATTTCCTTTAGGTCCGGGTCTTGACGTACTATCAAAGAACATTCGCCAAATGGGGATTTCCTCAGTTACGGTGTTAGACTCAACCATTTCATCCAGGATTTCATCATAGAGTTTGGAAGATTGTGGCACTGGATGAGCTGCTAAGAAATCAGCTAATGCTTGGCCTTTTACTGCCTTCTGAGGGACGAACAACATATCATATGGAGTCAACAGCATTGGCCATATAGCTAAACGGGAATTAAGAGAACCTGATTTAGTCATGAGTATTCTAAGAGGATTGACTCTAGATATGATGTGGATAGTCTGTCTAAACACATAGTGACGTGTCTTCTGGATAGCAAATACCAGTACGAGATATTCCTTTTCCACATGTGTGTATCTGCGTTCGGCACTGACCATCGTACGACTGAGGTAATAGATTGCCTGTTCATGGCCACCTTCATTCTTCTGAGCTAATAGGGCCCCAAGAAAATGATCCATAGCGCGAACATATAATAAGAAAGGCTTTCCAACTATCGAAGCCACCAATACTGGGGGGCTTGTGAGATACTTCTTGATGTCATCAAATGCGTGCTGATATTGTTCAGTCCAGACGAAAGATACTTCTTTCTTCATGAGCTGAGTAAACGGTTGACAACTTCCAGAAAGATTTAAAATAAATCGTCTGATGTAGGCTAACCTTCCTTGAAGTCCGCATAGCTCTTTAAGATTTCTTGGAGGACATCTATCGAGGATAGCTTTCACTTTCTCTGGGTCAAGATGTATATCCTTTGAAGTGATAACAAAACCAAGAAACTTGCCGCTGGAGACTCCCAAAAAAGACTTGGTTGGATTCATCTTGAGTTGGTGTGTACGTATTAGTTCGAACACCGTTCTCAAATCTTGGAGGTGGTTGCCCTTGAGACAACTTTTACCTGCGATATCATCTATGTATCATTCTACTATTTTGCGCAAATGATCACAAAAAATTGTGTTCATAGCTCGCTGGTATATCGCATCCTCAATTTTTAATCCGAAGGGCATCACCATATAGCAGTATACTCCCAACGGTGTTCGAAAAGATGTGTGTTTCTCATCATCAGAGAACATCTTGATCTGGTTGTAGCATGAGAAACCATCCATGAAGGACATACGCTCGAAGCCACAAGTATTGTCGATCATTACGTCGGTGATCGGTAGAGGAAACTCATCTTTTGGGCATGTAGAGTTCAAATTATGGTAATCGATACAGACTCAAACTTTACTGTTCTTTTTCATGATTGAAACAATGTTAGAGACCCAGTCAGGGTGTTGTTCTTCGCGAATGAACCTACTTGAGATAAGCTTTTTGACTTCAGTTTCGATGGCTTCCATAATATCTGGTTGGAACCGTCGTTGCTACTGCTTTACTGGCTTAGCTTTAGACGCGATATTTAGGCGGTGCATAGCAACTTTAGGGTCTAAGCCTGGCATGTCTTCATAGCTCCATGCAAAGACGTCAATATATTCTCTTATAAGCTGTATAAGAGATTGTCGCTCTTCACCAGACAGACTTTTGCTGATAAAGATTGGTTTAAGAGATGATTCATCTCCTAAGTTAACTTGGAAGACTTCGTCTTCAGTAGATGGTTCACGTTGTTCGAAATGTAACTCCCACCTGGTGTCCATCTTTTGAGCCTATTGTTCGAGCTCGATTGATTGGACATCGTCTGTAATTTGGTCAACTGACACCATATTGACGGACAAAGTTGCTTTGAACATGTCTCCAATGCTGGAGTCTTAATCCCAGAGGCAGGAATCAAAATAATGAGAATAACGATCCACTTCAACGTATGATCCTTCATGAGTTGTTGGAGGAGTAACATAACCCAAACCAACACCATTTCGTTGATAATAGTTCTCGGGTTTGCCGGAAGGAGCAAAGCAACGTATTGGCAATCGTCGCCCTTGACCGTAGTTTAGTCCCTGGTCTCTTTTTATATCATATCCCATGTTCTAGATGATATGCTTGGCTTGCCAACTATATCGGTAAAGTTGCATTTTTTCTGAATCATAGTCAGCTTCAGTGTTGTAATTAGGAGTAGTAAAATCCAGTACGAACTTTCTTTCACCAATTATTCGACCGAAGATGATAAATTCTTCCCTCTTCTTTATAGTTGGAACGATGAAGTAGTGGATATCTTCTGGCCAGACTTTTTCCCACAGACAAGGTGTCGTGACCGGCATGTAGAGATGTGGTCCTATGCCATGCTCTAGGGCGTACAGTGTATCTATGTACTGGTTTACAGATTGGTAGACATCAGTGTAATTCAAAGATAAACCGTTACTCAGAAAATATGCAATTTCTTCTTCAGGGTTAACATCATCCACTGAAGGTACATTATTTTGAGTATTGATATACTCAATGAGGGCATCATTATCAGGAACGGGAGTTACAGACTTGGTTAAGTTTACCACGTAGGATAACCCATCGGCATTGGGAGGATGGACTTCAGTAGGGTCCACCCGAGTTGCTTTGCGGAGAGTGATGGTTAATGATTTGACAATATTAGGATTCTTCTTTTTGACCCAGATTACGAGAGGCTTTGGAGTACTTTTTTGAGTAGTACGTCTTTTAACTCGAAAAACTAGGGGACCGTCACTGGCGGATGAATTAACTTCAGCTTTGTCGTCAGCTTCGTTGCCGTCATCCTTGGGAGGCTGAGATTGATAAAGTACCGAATCTCAATAGTTGGCTTCAATACCCTTAAAAGGATCGACATCGACAAACTCTGTCTTTACGATGCCATCACTATTGATGTACTTAAAGCACTGGTGAAAGATAGAAGGAACGATCATGTTCTTGTGTATCCATGGACGTCCCAACAAGACAATGTAGGACACATTGGCATCGATTACATAGCAAGCAATCTCTGTTCGGAGATCACCAATCTGGCACTTGAGACGGATCTTGTCCAGCAGATGACTTCTTCCAGCATTGAAAGCCATGATAGTTGTATTGGTTGCAGACAGCTTGTGCAGAGGGATCCCTATAATTTGGAGTAAACTTCTAGGGATAATGTTGAGGGAGAAACCTGGACCGTTATGCATCTGATCCACCTTAATCGCCCCGATATATCTTGTATAGTTCAGAGGCCTATCATGACGATTGTTTTTGTGTAGCATGTCCTCTTGTGAAAAGGTGATGTTCGACAACACTTCTATAGTGCTATGGCAGTGAGGACTGGAGAATGGATCTTCAGCGGGGGCTTTGACTTCAGCGATACAAGAGTTGGCATGTAGTAATGCCTCACTTAAAGCTTTACGTGTCTCTTTGGAGAGCCGCAGTAGATCGAACAAAGACAATCTGGCAGGTGTATTGGCCAGTTGTGCCAGTATGTCAAAGTTGTAAGGACGATCCATGCCTTCGGGAGTTGGTGCCTTCAGAGACTTGTCAAATTGCGTCTCCTTCTACATAGCTTTGTCGGTAATTGAGGACTTAGATGGACCAGCTTCTGAACTTGTGGGGGGCAGCAGGAGCTCGAGAAGGCACTACGTCTTCTTGAGAGAAAAATATGTGAGAAGAAGAATATTAGAGACTATTTTGGACTTAGCAAATTTTAAGATTTTGGACGTAATTTCATATTGAAGTAACCTTGGTTTATCTTCACTAAATTGATTAAAGGTTGACTAGATTATTTTGGAAAATTTTGAAAGACGAGAGATTGGGTTGAGGAAAATGATTGCTAGAGATTGATTGAATCAAAAGCTTTAAATTAAAAGCGAGCATTATGAGATATCGAAGGCATATATTGGTCGATATCTAAATTTTGTTCATAAATCGCAAACTTAGGAATGTATGTTTTGCGAAGTCTGGTGGAATATCAATTGGGAGAAGAAATATATTTGAAGATTAGTGATAATAGGATAATGACGAATTCAAAAATTTAACGGAATTGAAAACCACAAGTGACTCGAAACAAACGCGCTCATAACCGAGGTTTGAGATAAAGATAGTTATTGCTTATTGACAAAATTGCAAGTCTATAGGAAAATGGTAGCGTATTTGATTTAAACACACAAGGGTTGTCATGCATTAACCATCTTCGAGCCGTTGATTTTTCGACTAGAATTTTCTAAATCTCCCATTCCCCCATCTTCTGCCTTGAACTTCTCGCCCGAGGATTTAAGTCACGATCCTTATCGACTAAACTCTTTCCATTCCCTTCGACCCTACCTACCCTAACAACTCCTAAATTTCGAGGACGAAATTGTGTAGGATGTAAACCCCCTAAATTTCTACTACAATTTTTTTAATATTTTTGTATTTGTTTTGCACTTCGTATCTGCACGTCGCATACGAGTTCACATTGTTGTATTTGCGTAGCGTGCGAGAATTACGTTTCGTATTTGCTCGACGAGTGCAAATATGTGTCGAGGTACGTATTTTAGAAAAAGAAAACATTTTTATTATAAAACTTATTTTATATAGGAAAAGTACATATTCAAACAAATGTGATAAATATTTTTATTTTGTATAAAAGAGTTATTTTATTCGTCGTTTAAAAATAAGTAGTGATTTAGAAATTTCGGTTTATATAAATGGTATTCTAGATATTTTGTGAAATTCAAAATTTGTTATTAACATATTCTTGATATTTATAAAAAGTTAAATTATGATTTATTATTTAAGTAATTATCATGATTTTTGAAATTATTATTACTGGTATTTTTAGAAAATATATTTCTGAATTTATGATGATAATTTAAAAAGCCTTGATTTAATTTTTATTGATTTATTTAAATAATCTAATTAATATCTATATTTGAAATTGGAATTATCTATATGAATTTGAACTAGAAGATGGAATGTAATTTATATATAAATCGATTTGGATTGAATTTGAAATTTTCGAATTAATTTAAACTAATAGTGGAATTTATCTAAATAGGGGATTTAAACCTCCATAATCCTTATCCAACTGGAAATTCCCACCTCCTATATAAGGAGAGGTACTCTTCCATGATTTTCTACCATCCATATTGTGCATCGTGTCTGTGTCAATCTTATTCCATATCTTTTACAGTTATCCCCGTCGTGTCCGACAATCCCGGACACGACGATTCCCAACAATCAATTCCCGCTCCGGCCCCGACACAACCAGCCACCAGCACATCCCCATCTCCTCCCCTGGCATTCCTAGGCCACCCGACCGCAGCAACCATCAATCCGACCACTGCCATCACCTTGGTCGACACCACAGCCCTCGCCTTCACCACGCCCTGTCCTCGATCCCTCGTCCGAGCCGCACAGTGCCAACACCCGTCACCCTCATCATCGACACCACTCCTTCCGGCCCAAACTCCGGCCATCCCCGGCCACAGCCACCACCGTCGTCATCATCATCACCATTTTCTCCAAAAGACCAAAACCACAGAAATGAAGGGGAAAGAAACCCTCACCGCACCCGCAAGCCACATCTGCCATGCCCCCTCTCCGGTCAGCCGCCCCACCATTCTCCGCCAATCGGCGACCACCTCGCTCCACAAGACGCGACCGTGGCCCGAGGAAAGACGCCGCCACCAGCTCCGCACCGCTCCGGTAACCTCCGTGCCTCCTCCCACCACTGCGACCGCCGCCGACACCTGCACCTCGCCGACTCCGCGAGCCCTTCGCACGCCGGAGCCATACGACGCTCCTTCTGACCCTGCGCCGCCAACCTCCTGGTCAATGACCGGAGTGCCACCGTGTGGCTTCACCTCCGATAGCCAAGCTCCGGCCACTGCTCCGCGCCAGAGTACCACCGGTGAGCCGCTCCGCGAAGACCCACGCGGCCGCGTCCCTCGAGCATCTCCCAGATCCGACGCCACCGGATCTGAAGCCAGCACCGAGAGCAGCCCGCGCCGGAGTTCCCTCGATGCGTCGCGTTCCCAGTCACCCTCTCTCCTACAGGTGACTCTCCTCCTCATCCCTCTCTCTCCCTCTATTACTCTCTGGTTCCTCATCTCTCTCTCTCCACTCCTTTTTTTTTCTCTTTCTTCTTCTTTAAGAGCAGCAGTGACCGTATGTTTATTATAATAATTATATTTGTTTTTTTGTTTATATTTTTTTCAACTATTTTGTTATGATAATGACAGTTATTATTATCACTATTGTTTATATATATATATATATATATATATATATATATATATATATATATATATATATATATATATATAAATATATATATATATATATATATATATATACTACTCTTATGATATGGGTATTAGTATCATTAATATCGTATTATTAATAATAAAACTATTAGTGTTGTGTTATCAATATTTGTATTATTTTGGAAATTATCAAAATATATTAAAATTTGCGTTAGCAAAAGATAGCTTTCTACCTAAAAGAATTTGTTTTGACACACGAAGAATTTTAGTCAAAAACCATTTTTTTTGCTTTTCAAACATTTTCCTAAAAATTATTTTAACTAGTAAAAGGGGTTTTCGAAAGTATAAATGACTTCGAGTATTTTCAATAATTGTCTAAATTATGATATCTTCCTAGAAACCCTATTTTTGGTAAACTTATAGTTTTAGCCTAAATCGATTTTTCCACATTTTCAAATATTTGTCAAAAAATTATTTTTACTAGTAAACATGGTTTTCAAGTATTATACGTATTTTTTTAAGAAATAGTATATGTATTTCTTCACATAAATTCCCTCAATTATCTTGATTGTGACTGATCATCCTTGCCTATTTTTTCGCGACCTCGGACCCTTACACATCGACCATGGCTATTGGACTATTGGAACATGACAAAATATCGCACCACCCCAGGAGACACCACATGCAAGATACCTTTCCATTAAACTGTTTATATTCAGTCTGTATTTATTTATTACATATCACTGTTCATTATTTTCGATTCTTACAGTTCCTGATTTACTACCTGCTCAGTGATTATTAGTTTACTTGTTATTATCCTTTGATTGCATATGAACCTAGAGTTAAGGGACTACCTTCTGTAGTGTATCGTGTACACATTGACATAGTTCTACCACGAGGACATGTGAGATGAGTAGCATGTAGAGGTTCATGCATGTGGGCTGATCCCCCATGTGCATGCGTTAGGGCTAACTGCTAATAGAGGCATGTTAGGAGACTTAGCAGTTAGTAGAGGTATATGAGTCATGGATGTGACTCTGTTAGGCATTGGGTGGGAAGAACAGTTCCTTAACGTATGGGTTCTTTATGCACTTTCCTATTACTGATCCTGCTGGCCTCTGATATTCGAGAAATGTTATGCTTTGAGGTCCCTGATATCCTGATGGGACCATACCTGAGATTACTGCTCATGAGCCAGATGCCCATACGTTGAAGGTTTGTTCTTACTGCATAAACATATTAGAATGGTCAGGTAACCCTCGTCAAGGTCATATCACCCCATCCCATTAGTAGCTTGGGATAATGTCGCATCGCGGTATAGTGTACTACCGCTTGTCTTTGTTTGGTTGTAGGGGTAGTCCACTGTTTCGATGATGAGGTATTGAATCTTATTACGAGTGGGACTATTTACTTTACTTGTGATTTATGACATAGTATATATATTCAGTTATGTGGCATGTTCTTTATGTATCTTGTTACGTCCCTCTGAGGACCTGGTTATCTCGCCAGGTGTGTCTTGTGATTTCTGCAGGTGCTCTAGCTAAGGCCATGACTTGCGCTCTATTCTTCGAGATGTTGCTTTGGATCGTCATCTCCTTCGCTCGATCAAATCATTTTTTTGTATATTTCTTCCTTACTTAAATTAGTTGGTAGTGGATTTGTCTCCGCCCAACGACTGTATACATGACAAATTCAAAGTTGCTTTTATATCATTATTTATCTTTATAAATGAGATTTAGTCTTGGATTACTGCATTTTTACAGCTTATGTATACCTACAAGGTATCCATACATTGGAGCGTACTTCGTATGTACACAGCTGGCATGGATACGTACTTGGTCCTAAGTATTTTGGGACTGGGGCGTTACAGGGTCATTAGTCCGCAGGTAAGTCTTCCCGGATCGCATGTCGCCAGATAGAACTTCGTAAATGGGAATTCCAGCATTGAATAGATCGACGGATAAGAATATTTGTCCATCCGTAATAGAAATTACATTAGTAGGAATATAAGCCACTATATGGCATGATTTGTATTTCTTGCCCCTCTTTGCTTTGGAAGGTACCACCCCCTGTATTATTTCTTGCACAAGGTCTGGATGGACGCATATGAACTCACCACATTATATCGTGAGCGGCACCAACATTGATGTTGAGTCGTGAGCTGGCGGCAGGTTGACGACTTCCATTACTGCCTTGGGGATTGGGACTACGCCATCTGGAACTTCTGTGGGAGGAAAGTCACCAAATTGAAGAGATATCATGTTAGAAGATACGACCTTGTCTTCAACTTCGAGGTTGATAACTTGGCTGTCGATAAGCTGTTGTATCTTCTTCTTCAGGATGATACAATCCTTGGTAGAATGGTCCACGTACTGGTGATAAAGATAATACTTGGGATCGTTAAGTTGGTTTGCCTCCGTAGGACGTCGTGGTTGAGGCAATGTCAGTTTATTACCCTTCATCAATGTGTAAAAAATGGTAATAACATCATCTTCGTCAAAGGAGAAAGTCTCCTTGGATTTATCAGAAGGAGAAAGTCTCCTTGGATTTATCAGAAGGAGAAAGTCTCCTTGGATTTATCAGAAGCGCCCTGAGAATTGGAAGCTCCCTTGGAAGTGTTGACCTTCATGACTTCTTTTCCTTTACCCCCACGGATAGGGATAGTTTGGGGGTGCTTGCTTTTGTCTTCATATTTGGGTGCCTTTAACCACAGTAATTCCAGATTAGGAACATCATTCTCAGCAATATCAGCAGTCCCGATGAAAGCGAGCCATCTATCATACTTATGTATACCCAGACAGAACTTCACTGTAGGAAAGAAGTTATGTCGACAAGTATCCATAAGCTCTGAGTCAGGTATACCGAAGGGCATCTCAATGCTAGTCTCCTGAAGCGTTCGATGAAAGCAATAACAGACTCACTCCTCCTCTGCTTGGTCTCGATGAGGGTGGACATACTAACATGCATGCCACTCTCATAAAACCTGTTAAGGAATAACCTCTCCAAGTCTTTAAAGGAGTTAATGGAACCGTCGGAAAGACTGCAGAACCATTCAAAAGCTACCCCCTACAAGGTGTTGATAAATAGCTTTGACAAGAACGCATCGTCTTTTGGTAAGTGCAGAGTCTGCGTGTTGAAGTATGTCATGTGTTGGCGAGGAGAAGTCATCCCGTCAAACGAATTTAGCATCAATGTCTTGTAGTTAGTTGGGCAAGTAGCATTCTTCCATTCAGGAGGATAAGGTTGAGATATCCCCATCTTCTGAAGCTTGTCTTTGTGTGAGATGATATCAAGACGGGCAATAAGAGAATCAATTGGATCCTGCTGATTGAGCAGATATTAAGAAACGGCTGTTGTACGGTTGTCAAGTGTCGTTGACGAAGGACCACCCCCAATATTTACGGGATTTGGAGAAGGTACAATAGAATGATACTCATTTTTTAGTGAAGAAGGGTTGTTGCTATGAGCCGGACTAACATGTGCTGAGATGTACGATTGAGGTAGAGAAATAGCCCCAGCAGTTTGGACCTCCATGATGCTGGTAAGCATATCAGTGATCTTGGCAAATGCCATTTCAAGACTCTCTAGCCGCTTGTTGGTCTGATCACTGGCTTCTACAGGTCTTTCTCCATCCTCCATGTACGCAGATAGCATGCGAGGATGAATAGAGGAGACAGTACAATTGGTGCTGATATTGTCTGTCTCACAGTTGAAAAGGCCCTCATCTTTAGGCAGGGGAGGTAGATAGTCACCATCAGACTCAAAGAGATCATCATCATCTAGAAGGCTACTTTCGGTATGAAGGTCGTCTGGTTCAGATTCTGAAGGAATACTACCCCCAGCTGAGGGAACATCACCCCCAGCTTAAACGTCCTCGCCATCTATAAGGAATCTCGTCCTTGACCGAGTACCCATATAGACTCCTTCAGATGTAACAACTCGCTGGCTATTTGATTTCAGACGTCTTCTTCTTTTGTTTGCGGAACTGAGAGAAAAGGTTGGGTTAGTAGTCCACCTTCTTTGATTGGGGCTCCCATAAGGAGGACTCCATGAAGCCATGTTGGATGAAACACATAGCGACTTTTCATCATCAGAGTGCTGCAGTCGTCGAAACACGGACTGCCTCGAAGGAACCTTCGTTGCTTTGGAGCAGCAATAGTTGATAACAATACTGGTGCACGAATGTACCCAATGAGTTGCAGTATCCTCCCTCGCTTTACGCTTATGATTTATCATGTCGTATAAATCGGCGGAAGGGAGTTTTGCCTTAAAACCCATGTCACATGCATCGTCGAGCTTTGTATATAGGTTTGTAAGGGAAGTTGGCACATCCGAACTTAGTTCATGTGTAGGGGCAACCCCTACACCTAAGTTCCGTGACGACCTTGAAGACAGTCCCGTGCTATACGTGTTGGGGACTGTCTTTTTGCTGTGGGCACATAGACCGTGGGGCATGCCTTTGGGCGCATGCTTTGCTGAACTCCTGGCCGCATGCCTGGTCTTCCTGGATGTGGGCGCAAAGAATGGGTCATCAGAGCCTGGGAGCATGGCCCTGGGCACATAGCCGATCGAAGACAGAAGTCCTATGGCCGGAGTTATGCGCCCACATACTGTATTGGGCGCATAGCTCTGGGTGCATGCATTGGAAAACAGTACCGTTTTCTCTCAGTTTTGCCTTCTTTATTTGCGAGCCTCACTGAGTTTGCCCAGAGAGTCAAACACTTCGGTTGGTTGCACAAGAGGAAAGTTGCTGCGCTTGTAGAGCTCGGAACGGTATGTGCCTTCTTCGTATTGGGAGCTCCTGTGGAAGGGTTATTCTCCCCCATGACAGAGTTCCCCTTCGGTTGTATATCTTCTACGACACTGGCAGGATATGCAATGCGAGCCTTCGGAAGCCAAGCCTTGCGAGACTTGTTTTGTTTCACTGATTTTGAGGGAGTAGAGCCGTCCCTCGAGATCATCTCTTCAAACGCTTATTGATCAAACTTAACGATCAACATTTTTTGAGTGCTCTCGACTATCGGTATCGGATTGCGTCACCACCTTCTCGTTAGAGGAAAAGGTAGTCCCCAGTAGAGTAGCCATTTTATGGACACACACGAAAATGAAGAAGAAGCACTATCATTTCTTATTGGCGTAAGGTACCACAAATCGAGTACACCTGAGAGATCTTGTACTGAGAATCCCCGTGTACAAAAAGAATTCTGGAAAATGGGACGATAGAGATCGAACGGTAGTTGCTCCTTTACTCCATTGACACTCCAATTTATAAAAGTGGGAGAAAACCTAAGAAAATTGCTAACTCTCGGCTCACTGTCAAGAAGGACAGCAATTTGGCTCTGAAATGCTCTCCGTTCTGTGTTTTTGAAGAGGTATGTTACCTCTATTTATATTCCTTTTGCACTGAAACGACTAGTATGCGCACACAGGGGGGAAAATACACTGATTTCCCCATGGGCGCATAGTTTTCCTTTTGGCGCATAGGGTGTAGGCGCATAGAGACTGCATAATCGTGGGTAGATCGTGGCCGCATGCTTCAATGCACGACTGCTCGTGGAGACTGACGTGGCCGCATGCCTCGGCCCATTATTGATCGTGGATGTTGACCGGGTCGTAGGGTTGTTTCTGCCTTGGGCGCATAGTGCTGGAAGCAAGCTATGTGCCTACACTTGGCCGCATGTTTTTACTGCATGGAGAAAATGCTATGGACGCATGGCCCCTTTGGCCATGTAGGCGCATAGCCCCTTTATCATGTGGGCGCATAACCTCATCTTCATGTGGGCGCATAGTCCTGTATTTTGATGCTTCTACAGCATCATGAAAAGCACACACCTGGAGAGATAATAAGGTCCTCAGAGGGATGTAACAAGATACAGGAAGAACATGCCATATAAACCGTGATATATAATAGAAAATAAAGGAATACATGCAATAGGATGCCGACCAGTTCTACAGTGATAATGCAGTTCAGAACAAACCTTCAACGCATGGGCACTCTGGCTACAGGTACAGGAAACTCAGGTATGGTCCCACTAGGATACCAGGGACCTCAAAGCATAACATTTCTCGAATGTCAGAGGCCAGCAGGATCAGGAATAGGAAAGTGCATACATGGCCCATACGTTAAGGAACTGTTCTCCCCACCCAATGCCTAGTAGGGTCACATCCATGACTCATAGGAACCTTTAGTAACTGCCAAGTCCACTAGCATGCGATTCTATTGGCAGTTACCCCTAACCCTCGAACGCCTCATACGTATCAGTGGCCGGCCAACTACACGAATGCGCATCCTACATGTGACTCACAACACGTGATAAGACATGTGTTAAGGCCGTATGAGATATACCAATACCTCATCACCAATGGGTGGTCACTAGTCTAAGTTAATGCAAGAAAATAGAACAAAACAAGTAAAACGACTGATACAGTCGCTTGCACCCAAGTGTGACTTGGACGCACAATGACATAATACTATCAACAGGTAAAAATGCTGAAAATAAATAAATAAAAATAAGATAAAGTAAATCATAAAGGGGGCAAGGTATCCTGCCTGGTGGTGCGGAAATGGCAATCCAACAATCAAGTACGTCGGCAGTAAATCCCAATATCCACAAACGGCTCCGGATGCTGAAACAAATATCAAGAACGTTCCCGGTGTAAAAGATATATCTAGAAAAAACCTATTCAAAAGTCCAATTCTGGAACAGGGGCAAAATCATAATTTTAGGTCAAAACGATGTCCGTCGTTAGACCCGTTTTGCACCAAAATGCGTGCCAATGTCTATGGTCTCTAAAGTCGTTAAACTACATATTTACGGATTCGGTTTAAGGAGACAAACCCAAACGTATGTCCAAAGTTGGATTCCGAGGACCGTGTACAATTTTGCCCATTGGAGTGGGTTGTGGGCCCGCCAAATAGGCGTTCCGGTCGACCTTCTCAGAATCGGACCAAACTTGGCACACAGGACCATAATTTTGATATGGTCCTGCTGGCGCAAGTTTCTCTTGATACGACGAACGTACACGATGTTATGGCCAAGTTTGCAAAATGTCAATATGGGGGTATCTTGACATATACGTATCGATTTTGTCGCGCACGCACAACAAAATCGAGTTCCGTCAGTTCCCACACGTCAAAAATATCCATACGCGCCTTTTGATGCTTATGGGTTGTGACCACATCGCCTGGTTTGATGGGGCACACGCCATAGCATGTAATTTTCTAAAATTTCTACAGTTTAAAAACTGTTTTCCTCAAACTTGGGCAACCTATTTCTCGGTGCACAGTCGTCAAAATTAACTTCCATAAAAAGGGTTTGGTAGCCTTATATGTTGTCTAAAAGTGTATTCAAATAGTATATGGAAATTCTACGCATCTAGCCTGAATTCTGTCTTCTAATATTGGTGCTAAGCTGTCCATGCTGCTGTTTTGCGAAACAATTTTTTGCCAATTTTTATATCGATTTCTCTGGTTGATGGCTCGTCATTTCCAAAGCTACTTATTAGGATAATGAGGGGGTCATGTGGGCTCTCTATAGAAGTTGGTATTTCAAGTTTTTATCGAGTAGAAGGAAATATTCAAAGGTCTAAAGGAGGGTACCTTGACTGTTCTCTAAGACAGGCGATACTCTGTTTTTCGACGGTTCAGTGGTGCTCCGGCTACCACTGCCGATGCACAGGTGGTGCAGGGGGGCATCGAAAGTTGTGGGTCCGCTGTGGCATGAGGGTGTCGAGCACGAAGCTCTCGATCGCCCAGATTGGTCATCTTTCCTTGCTTCGGGTAAAACTTTTGAATATATACCACAGCTTGATCCCGATTTCTAATAAAATTTCTTTTCTATTTAAATCTATGTTTAAATTGATATTTGGTGCCATCCTATTGAGTCTGGGGTTGAGGTTAAGCAGGAGAAAATTTGGATAAAATTGATTAGGATTCGATCAAGATTTGAGGGAATTAAGATGGTTCCAAATTAAAACTAACATATTTGAATCCTCGGTTTACATACGTGTTTGAAGAGTACTGTTCCCCTCTGTGGGGAAGAGTAGACCCAGCTTTCTTATTCTTTTTTTTTATAAAAAACTTATATATATATATATATATATATATATATATATATATTTTTTTTTTTTTTATTTTTTTTTATATATATATATATATATATATATATATATATATATATATATATATAAATATCCACACAAATCCAAATAATTTATAAAACTTTTTGTAAAATTCATAAAATATGTTTAAATTATTCTAGTATATGATTTAAACCATAGAACCTATTAGATATCTATAATATAGCAATAATCCTCTATTATAAATATTCGTAAATCACTTATTTAAGATAAAACATGATAGTGACCAATCAAATCCTGTAAAACTATAAATAAATATAGTAAAAATTTCATAGTGATTTAAATATTTTTCTGACTTGTTTAGTGCATAACTTTTTCTTTTCTTTATGTATCAATACAGTGTAGCCTGCTAAATATTTTAGGAAATTATAAAATTAAAAAGTCCATAAATTAAGAATAATGTAAAACTACATTAAATATGACTAAAACCCTCAAATAATTTTTTAGGGGTTTACAAACGTCGTGCACATGCCACTAATCTCGAAAAATGTACATGCCACACTGTCGATGACCAAGCGCATCTCTCTTATAGAATTCCATGTGTCACATGCAGTTAAGCCAACCTTTTGAGCAATAGGTGATGGTTCGCCAATCAGTGCCATGCCCCAATCAGAATAACTACTTAACAGTTATTTTAGAACTCTATAAATAGAGTTCAGGATCATTTTTTTAACAACAAGGAAGATCATAGACTCTGAAGCTAGAACTCTTGTCTCTACGACATCAATTTTCAAGGCATTTTATTCTCCGACATCGTATCGTCCAGGGAATAAAATGATCGTCTTCTGATCAGATTCCTACAATTGTACTTCCCCATAATCAAATTATACCTTTGTACTTTTCTTTCTTAGTTTGTAAACTAATTTTTTGAAAAATTATTGTTCTCGCAAACAAAATAACAACTCTGTTGGGGATGACTTTCTTCTCTGATGAGAAAGTAACAACTCAATGCGATGTTGTGTCGATCGACACGACGCAGAAGACTTTGGTCATGAAAGTCGACCAAACAGCTTACGAAGCCATGATTGGCGCTGGGGGTGCCAAGCGTGCATCTACTTCTGTCTCCAAAGACAGGAAGACTCGCGCCATCTGGACTCCAAAGTCCTCCAGTGCTCCAATCATAACTCCTGCAAAAAGCAAGAAAAAAATGCTCTGAGGCCACTCCCTATTCCTCACCAGTTCTGAACTTGGTGGAAAGAGCGCGAATCACTGCCTCGGTGCTAATCAAAGGACAGTGCCATATGGCCATCTCTCATTTCTCCCAGAGCGTGCCAACCATAGCCTCTGCACAGAATAAAGAAAAGTGCCATGTGGCTACTCCTCACTCCTCCTCAGTTCCAAACTTGGTGGAGAGTCTACCAATCATTGCCCCTGTGCAAAACAAAGGAAAGTTCCCTATGGCCTCTCCTTATCCTTCCCCAGACCTAGAATTGGTAGAAAATGCATCTGATTGCGTCTCTTTGCCAATCGATGCCAGAACACTGTTGAGTAGAAACTCTACTTCTCTTGGCAGAGACAATCAAATCGATGCCAAAAAAATAGAATATGCTCAAAGTTCACTTCCTGCTGCCAATTTGTGCCGTGCCAAACGCACTAGAATAGTATGTACAGAACAACTAGACATCTTGCCTACTCCTCATCAAGCTGGCTAGTGCCAATCAAGCCAAAGCCAGGATCTCTCTACCTTGCACATATCAAGATCATGATAGAAAAAACTAATGGTGTCACAGACAGACAAACAAGTGGCACATAACTATGACATGCGCACCTATCTTAACCAGCGAAAAACAGAACCAACTTCATCAAGTCATATGATATACCAGACACAATCTGTGCCATCTACTAAATTATGTACAGGGAAAGCTTCTAAAATCAAGAACCCTTCCACTTATGCTAATAAACTCAGCACTTCTCTATACACACAGGGACATGGAAACTCAAGAACAGGAACCATGTTCTTAACATAATCAGAGAATAAGTACCTGCTTCTTCTTCTTGAACTATTGTCACTGTAACTGATCTTCGCAAGATTCTTATACAAAAGCGGAAGATTGCATGACTATCTCACACACCTGTAACTCCATATCAGGAATATCACTGTAATCAGCATCATGAGATAGTGATCAAGTGCTGCTGTCAATCAGCCAAACGGTCTGTTTTTGATCGCTTGAATTATACTCAGACTCTTGAACTAATTATGGTGGACGAAGATGAATTGTTGTATGCTTCGTTCAACATGACGTCCCGTAGTTCTGGAAGTGGAAAACATCCAAGACGTAACGCATCCCGCAATCATAGTCTGCAATACCTTGATCGAATTTGTGGTTCTGGTAAGGGTGTCTACCAGAATATAAGATCAAGAAACCGATAAATCTTCGGTCAAAGGAATCTTCCCACTCCTGATCTTGGGAGTAATTCTGTACCTGAATTTGACGCTAATAGTGAAAACTCTGATCAGACTATCTTATCTACCAGTTCGTCTTCGATGGTCAGAGAAGTGACTGCTTAAGTCACTAACGAAGAACAAGACGCTTCAAACTCTGTTAATCAAGAGCAACAAATTGCTGATTTAGAAGCCAACCTGAAAACCATGGCTGAAATGGTTATATGAATGCATGATGTGATCATGGCACAACACGCTTTTTCAACGATTGTGAATCCAATTCTGACCAAAAAAATAGATAGCAGTCTTTGTACCTGTCAACAAAAGCTTGGGGGTCCAATCCCCTCTCAATGCTACAAAACTAGCTCATGCTACTCCGAGTCAGTCTGGTTCTGGGAGTAGTGTTTATCATACAATTTTACCTTCTAACACATCAAACCAGTCTACCACTCATCATGCATCAGAAGATCCACTTGAGGCAGTCAAGCTACTACGAAATCAGTTTGAAGCTTTTAAGCAAAAAGATGGTCTACAGAAGTTAGGGATCAAACAACCCTATCCTGTAGAGTGGAAGGAAGTTCCATTTCCACCTAAGTACAAGCCGCCAACCATAATGCCATTTGACGACAGTTTATCTCCGAGTCAATATCTCAATCACTTTGAGGTGATAACTGACCAGCTTTAACAAAATAATGCTCTACTCACTAGAGTGTTCGTCGGGTGTTTGGCAGGTTTTGCCTATGACTGGTATCGTAGCTTGCCAGATGGCTACATAACATCTTTTGCAACACTGAAACAAATGTTTCTGGAATAATTTTATGAGGGAACAAACGACATGACCATGTCGTCCCTTATCAAGATCAAACAAAGGCCTAATGAAACTGCTGAACATTTCATAAAGCACTTCCATCGCGAACACTCAAAATGCCATTGGGTACTCCAAATGCATTGACTATAGATACATGCAAATCAAACTTGTTACCTATAGTTAGCATGTGGGCCCGACCCACACAATTCCAAGATTGGGCCTCATTTATAGTAAGTGCCAGGGCAGCTGAAGGCAGTTCCGACAAATTTAAACAGCTAGGAAACAAGATTCCTAATCTTGACAAAGATGAGCATTCTACTACTTATAGCGATGGTCATCAAAACAACCGCAAAGACAATAAAGCCTTAGCTATCAACGTGGGTCAGTCAATACCTACAACGACGACACCTCTACAGAGAGCACCACATCCCAATGAGGAGTATTCCCTTGACGAGGACGACATTCTTAGCATATTTGATTGTTTAATCAAGAGCAACAAACTTTAACTGCCTGAAACTAAATGGCCAGATAAAGTAGGTAAAACTGACAATCCTAAATATTGTATGTATCACAGGTTCTTGGGCCACCCAACCAGGGCGTGCTACGTACTCAAAGAAAAGATCCAAGAGCTGATCAATGCCAAAGCAATTACTCTTCAACAAGACAAAAAGACGGTGACTGCCAATGTCGTCTCTCTACAGTTCGGTGATTTTCCTGCTCAACTGGTACCTGATGGTGCTGTCCCCATTCCAAAGGCTACCTTGGAGATCGTCAACCTTCCGCCAGCACGAAGCGACGGTCTTGTACCTCTATCAATCGGCAAAGGGGAAATTATGTAGATTCACCCTGACTTGGTCGCTAATTTTGAACCAAAGACATCTACTCTCTCTACCAAGTCAAGAAAGGTAGCAAAGTACAAGTCAAGTCACATGACATCATTGGGCAGTCATCTTCCATCTTTGGATGCTACATTTATTCCAATGGCGGCTTCACCTTCCTCTTTCAAGACGGTGGTACCAAAGCCAAAAATCAAGTACCAACTAAAATTATATCGATACAGTTTACTGTCCCGTGAACTGATGATAAAGATGGGATATGACTTACTGAAAGCCCCTAGCTTGAACAATAGAAAAAGGGTCTCTGATACCTCTTTTTCTGCGTCTTTAGGACAACCAGTCCCGTATCGGCCTAGGATTCTGGATAGATCATTCATCTCCCCAAAACAAGTCTTCCAAGAGCAAGACACGAATGAATAATTATAATATGGTTTCTTTCTCACCTGTCCCGGAAGAAGAAGCTATGACTGGTACCAGATCTGGGAGGCCTTATTTCAGAGATGATCCAGAAGGATAAGAGAATATTGTCACTCCTCCTCCTGTCTCCAATGCCCCTCCGGCACCTCCTCTTCCTGTCTCCAATATTCCTTTGGCATTATCACCTCAAGCGAAACCTGTCCATCCCAAACCGACAGCAACTGACAAAGGCAAGCAGCTGACCCGCTTTGATAAAAGCTTAAAGAAAACTACGTTGCAAGGACTCAAAAAGTCATATAATTTTGACATATCGGCTCAACTGGCCAACACTCCTGCAAGATTATCGATTTTCGAACTCTTACGCCTCTCGAAGGAAATTTGAGAAACATTAAGTGAAGCTTTGATTCAAGCCGACTCTTGTCTAGCATATCTCAAGAAACCAGATGAAGAACCTATGGTATGCTCTTATTGTCATAGCGTGATGGAATTGATTCCTAATATAAACTTCACTCATGATGATATGTTACTTGAAGACAATCGACATGACCGACCTCTCTACTTTACAGGGTATGTCGACACAGTGAAAGTCGACCGCATTTTGGTCGACCCTGGATCTGCACTCGGTATTATGCCAAAAACTCTATTGGATGCGCTGAGGATCCCGGTCCATAACCTTTCTATAAATAGTCACGACTATTCTTGGATTCAATTCTGGAAGAAGCGAACCATTGGAGAAAATCCGCCTAAAGGTCCAAATTAGCGATCTCCGCACAAAAGTCACATTCTATGTGGTTGACAATCACGTTTACTACAATGTATTATTAGGAAGACGGTGGTTGCATAAACATAACATAGTGCCATTAACTCTCCATCAATACTTCAAATATGTTGATGATAACGGAGAAGTCCAGAAGGAAGTGGCTGACCTTAATCCCTTTCGAGGTATTAAAGCATATTATACAAATTCCAGAATGTATAAAGAAAAGTTCATGAAAGTCGTACTGGCTATGTACACTAAAGAAGACCGGAAGAACAATCCAAATGAGGTCCTGGTAATTCCAGCCAAGGGACGCACTTTTCGTCCCTCATCTTCTCAAATGCTGACCATTAATCTCTCTCCTTCTACCAAGCATCCTCCTGCTGAAAAGATGGAGCGTAGGGAGCTCACCTCTTCTAAGCCTCTTGTTATCCTTTTGTTATTAATCTTGGCAAGTCATTGGCCGAGGTTAAAAACACGGTTGTAAATATAGATGCAAATATCAATAAAGTAGCGTCTCCTTTGCAGTACATTGTTGCCAGTTATTACACACAATGTTATCTAAAAATTATGGATAACTTCGAACCTCTTACCCTGGAGGCAATTGAACCCCTTCAAAATGAGGTATCATTAGAACCAGTAAAAAACTCATTCTTTCTAGTTCCCTTCCGGAAGAAAGATGAGCATCCTATCCTCTTGAGCAAAGGACTGAATCAAAAGGCTACATTTGATAGCGACTCTGAAAATGATCATAGAGGGCAAATCCAATTACATCGTTACTGTCAACAATCCAAGGATATCATTTAAATGATGGGCTACAACTTCAAATCTGGCCTCAATGGTGGTAAGAGAAGACGAACTCTTATTCGTATACCTGTACCAAAAGAAAAGTCGTTACAATATTACAACAAAACAAAGCATTGGTTGGCTACACTACACCAATCACAACCCCATATCTTTCCGAGTCTGATAAAGAAGAATGATCTAATTCTTCATCATAGGATTTGGACACCAGCATAGGGCACGTCCATCGAATAACTCTATCTTTCAATACGATAACAACTGAACTCTCA